>JANHMN010000017.1:33410073-33496430 GCA_030674055.1 Rhabdomys pumilio
TCCTTCCTTCCTTCCTTCCTTCCTTCCTTCCTTCCTTCCTTCCTTCCTTCCTTCCTTCCTCCTTCCCTCCCTTTCCCTCCCTCTTTCTTTCTTTTCTTTCTTTCTTTCTTTCTTTCTTTCTTTCTTTCTTTCTTTCTTTCTTCCTTTCTTTCTTTCTTTTTTCCTTCTTTTTTCTTTCTTTCTTTTCTTTCTTTCTCACAAGGTCTCACTGTATAGTATAGGTTGGCCTAGAACTCTTTACTGAGACAGGCTGGTTTTGAACTCACAGAAATATACCCCTTTTCCTGTCCCACACATCTCCTCAGTGCTGGAATTAAAAGTATGTACTGCCATACTTAGCTTTATTTCTATTTGTCTGGTCCCTGGTACATTTTATACGTTTGTTTGTTTGTTTGTTTGTTCGTTTTACCCTGTGACGCAAAAGCCCAGAGTGGAGTACTCTCTGAACTTGGATCAACAGCTTGGCACATTTCCCCCTACATGTCAGACATTTTCATCATTTTTTCCTCCACAATGAACTTAGAAACCTGAGTTTGTCTTTCTCCCTGCTGGGGGGCTGCTGAGATTTTAGCATGTTGTGACTGTTGTTTTTCTTTCAAACTCTAGTAGATTTGTGTTTGAGTTTCTGGCTGCATTTTTAAATTATTTTTAAAGTGATCCTAAGAACCCCCCAAAGCGACTTCAGTCTCCCAGAAAATGCTATTATTACTAATGAAATGCACGTCTAGATATTAAACAAGTAGTGGGCATATTAATAACGGTGTATTTTGTGGTCTAATGTTCCTGTTTATACATGATGTTTAAAATGATTTAAAATGTAAAACATATACTTTTTAATATCTGTGTTTTCTTTTTTGCTCATTCATTCATTCTTGAGATTATTTCTCAAAGTCCTGGGCTCCTGCCATCCTGCTATCTCAGCTTCCTGGGTGGCTAAATCTAGAGGGAGTTTTCTGTTCACTCCTTGTGGTCCGATGATGTTAGTGACAATTTTAGCCTAAATCCAGGACTTGCTTTATCAAACTCAGAGATTCAGCCATAGGAAAAGAAGACACATTTTTATCTTCAAGTTTTGTTTCAAAAGAGACTTATTTTTGTTGTCTTGTATTTCCCAAACCAACCAAGGCTGAGTCTTAGCCACCAACACTTTGGTGTTATATATATAAAAGAACAAAGTCAAAACTGCCAGCTCTAAACAATCAGCATGCAAAATCTTGCAAGCAGGAAGCAGTGAAGGCTATGTCACAGAGCTGAGGGTTCTATTCAACTTTTATATATTTACCTCCTTTCTCAAAGTCCTCATCTTCAAATGCCAGGCCCAGAGGAAGAAGGATGGCAGAGGGCGATGGAGGAGGAGGAGACCCGCTCCAGGCATGCCTGCACCCTCTATACTCCTCGTCAGGTTCTTCCCATGGTCTACTCTGCCCTGCATAGAAAACTGGTCTTTCTAATACATAATAGTGTGAGCTCCTTCTTTGCACACTTTGCTCACTGTCTGTGACATCCATCAGAACAAAAGAAAGACTAGAAACCAAGCTGAAAAAAAAATCAAAGGAATCTCTAAGAATTGAGTTGTAGAAAAAGTAACTGAAACTCAAGGCAGCTGTTATTTGTCTTCTATTCTGTTCTCTAGTGCATCTCCCTGACTCTGCTCATGGAAAGGGCTCTATTAGTTATAGTAGAATCTCTTATGCAATGCATGGATAATTCTTCCATGTCAGTAAAAAAAGCCTATGGTCAATGAGCTGAGGAAGGTTTAGAAGGTAGAAACATTTGGAAGAGAGAGAGGATTCTGGGAGGGAGGCAAAGAATGATGATTCACCTTGAAACTTCAAAGAAGGCTGAGACTCACATGAGAGGGAACTAACAAGCCCTGTGGTAAGGCAGAGCTAGATAATCAGTTTCCTTAGCTGAGTTGGTTGAGAGTCTGACAGCTAAGGCCAAGCTTTCATAATTAATGAAAGGTTCCTGTGTCATTATAGGGATGGGGATGGCTTATAGAAAGGCCAAAGAGTTGCAATTAATATTATAGACTGCTTGGATAAATGGCTCAACAGATGTTTATACATGTTTTGTGATACTGGGCAAGTGTTCTGACACTGAGGTACCTCAAATTATAAATACCTCAATATTAGCTTCTATATATTAAGACCCTTATAGCTACTGTTGTTGTATATATAGCTTTTACACTGTGGACAGTATATTCAGGTCTTAGATTTTACTGAGAAGAATTGAAAATATTGCTCACAATGTAGATGAGGTAGGAGTCAATGGAAGTCCAAACTTTCCTACAGAATCTGTACTGACTATCAGAAAATACGAGTTTCTAAGTAAGTTCAAATCAAGGCTGGGACATAGGACAGCAATGGAGCACTTGCCCAATAATCATGAGGCCCACTATGGGAAAGAAGACAAACATATACTACAATCTCCAAAACCAGAAGAAACAAATATGAATGCGTAAATAAGACAAAATCATTCTTAAGACAGGAAATATTGGAATAATAGAATTCCCGCTTCACAATTGAAAAGGGACTGAATTTCCATGCTACATAATTCAAAAGTGTATGCTGTCTTGCCATTAGAGCCAAGTAACATCAAAATTAAACCAGTAAGAGTGTTGCAGTTTCTTTAGACTATGAGGAACAGATCATTTTAGACTCCCATGATAAAAAGAGCTTAAGTCATTTTTAGATTGCCCTTTAAAGAGAATATATAGCATGAATTTTGTTTCATAACTAGTTAAATAAACACTTCATAGTAATTCACATTTCTATGTTGCATTAGTGTACCTTTCTATATTAAAAAAACAAACAAACAAGCAGAAATCTATATTAAGATTCAAAAATTCAGATTAAATAGTCATTAAATGTAATAACCTTCTAAATGTCATTTATTACTTGTCAACAGACAACTGAAAATAAGTGAATTTAGTAGGATTAAATTTTTACTAAGCCAACAGATAACTTAGAAGGAATATGCATTCTTTTTAGCTCAAACCGAGCACCATGTTCTTGAATAACTGAAGGACTGACGATACCGCTGAAGCCCTTGAACTTTTCGCTTGTCCACAGCATCTTTTGTCTGCTTTACTGATAATGAGGAGAAATGGTCCTGTAAATAACATGTTTTTAAAACCCATTTTGAAGGTTTTGTACATTTTAATTTAGTCTGATAGCAAGCAACTGAGGTCAAGTACATTTATGATTAAAACACTTTCTCTTTAATCAAATACAAAACTTGAGTTTGAGTTTTTATTTATTTTTATCTTTTAGAGGCATAAACTATTGATATATACATATATATAATATATATACATATATACATATATAATATGTACACACACACACACACACATATATATATATGCATGTGTGTGTGTGTGTGTGTGTGTATGTATATAATGTGTGGGGTGTTCATGTACATATGTCATGATATATTTGTAACTGCTAGAAGACAACTTTGCAAGACTTGGTTCTAATTCTACCATGTAGTTTTGGTGATCAAATTTAGGTCACTATCTTCCTGGTCCCAGTGGTTTGTTTTGGAAGAAAGTCTAAATAAAAGAAGTCCAAGAAAGGAATGAAGCAACAACCTTCAAGTAAACATGAAAACAGAGTGTCATTTGGTCCTGGAAAAAAAATTCATGAGAGTTCTATTTTTCACCTGGGGGAGAACAATATAGAATTTAGAAGGGGGAAGCCAATGGAAGTCTCATGAGAAATTCATATATGGTGAAAATTGCCTAGGATGCCTGTGTTATCTGGTGATGGGGACTTCAAAGAATTGTATGCCTCTTTCTCCTTCATTTAGAAGCAGTAATAACAATGGTACATTTTCCAGGTCCTAGTCTTGGTAGTGGCCAATACAAACATCTCATAAATGTAAGATGATTGTAAGCATCCAATATTATGTCAGTTTAAAAGTGTTTTCTTAGAGTTTATCTGTGGAATAAGAGCAACTACCAAAATATATTCATAGCAGCTTTAAGAAACATATGTAGAATTTATTTGACTCTAGAGACTAAGCAGTGTGTGACTCTAAGATATGTGCAATGAGGTGACTCTACCTGCTGTGCTTAGTTTGTATAAGACTGCACATTTTTGACATCATACCTTCACTATAAACCAACTAAATGGGTACTTCTCTACAGTATAAGATAAAACCAACAAACAGAAAACAACTCAGAGAAAGAATTATTCTAAGACCTTACACTTGCTCAAATCACAGCAAATTCTAGGATCTAATGGCAGTCCAAAATATAGTGCATGGTGATGTGTTTATAAAAATATAAAGAGAGGGGGATATGTATTATGGAGATATAGTGAGGTGTGGGGGAAGGGGGTTCCTCAGTGGGCATCCCTTCCTCCTGAGGGACCTGCCACACTATGGTATAGTATAGAAAATAGTTATTCAGGGCATGGGAAGAGGAGTAGAGAAGCTAGCAGAGGCAGAGAAAGGCAGAGAGAGAGAGAGAGTAGAGAAGTAGAGAAATAGAAAAGTAAAGGCCAACCATGAGCACATGGAGAAAGAGGGGAAAAGGGAAGAGAGGACAGAGCAGGGGCAGGAAGCCAAGAGCAAGAGAAGAGCAATAGTGAGAGGAGGAGCCAGGCAGCCCTTTTATAGTGAGTCAGGCATACCTGGCTATTGCCAGGTAACTGTGGGGCAGAGCTTAGACAAAATGCTAATACATAGCAAATGTGAAACCGGATGGGCAATTCATGTAAAATAAAAAGCTTTAAGGATAGATGCTCAGATGTGACAGCTTGATCATCAATGACTAAAGTCTCCCAAAGTGGTACATTCTCTCACAAATCCTTCATGTTTGTCCTGTGTCACCAGAACACATACTTATGCCTATTCATGTTCATCTACTCCTTCTATCTTTCTACCATCAATTCTATGATGGCAATGGGAATTAGACTGTACTTTTACTATCAATGTTCAGTGAGTTTAAAGGCTAAGACATTATATAAGATGGTTTAAATTATTCTAAAGACCAATTCCATTTTCTTTGCTTTAACCCCATTTCAACTTGGCTCTTTTTGCTTCTGTAACTGTATTTCCACAACAACCTGTTACTTATTTCTTGGCTGATCACTATTGTGTCAAGCTCATCTTCACAATGATATCTCCTTTCCTGCTACCTAGCACAGTGAAATTCACTCAAAAATACTCTAAATGCTTTGAGAACAGAAAGTAGGTAGTTTGTTTACTTGGCAGCTGTGTACACTGTCAAGCATTTGAGTTATCCTGCTGTCCATGAGAGACTAAAATAGATTAATTCATGTTACACATTTTAATATACAATGCAGTATCTATCTTATAGAATTTTAATAACAATAAAAGCCTTCAATGTGTATTTATACAGACTTTCATGTGCCTATATATTAGCTACTTATATCAGGTTTCTAATTCAGAAGTCTTCGTTTGCCAGGCAAGATGTATGTATTGGTATGTCTTAGAGCTATGTCTCTATGTCACAGCTATGTCTTAGAGCATTTTCTTGCAAGATATATTATTTCATATTGGATGGAACTTTGCTAAGACCCAGGAGTTCTAAAGTGAGGTAAAGCATTCTATCCACCAGAGGAAAGTTTACTAAATCAGAGGAAGTAAACAATTTAATAGCTTTAGGAAGTCCCTGAAACTGAAAAAATTTAGTAGACATTACCTCCCCAAACATGCACATGTGCATGCACATGCATGTGTATATATATTACAGAGAGAGAGAGAGAGAGAGAGAGAGAGAGAGAGAGAGAGAGAGAGAAATCACTGAAGGAAACTCTTCGACCCATCTAAGCAGCCTGGAAAAGGAGCAGACCAACTGAACTTCCTGATGTCCAATGTGTTGAGCTGCCTCTGTGTTTTACAGTTTGCTCCAGTTTTCCATCTTATAAGCTGTCATCTACATTGGGGTGGTCTTCTGGTGATCCCACTGTCATTTAATCATTTATGTTTCTGGAAACAGTCCCTAACTCACATTTTTGTAAGAAATCCCAATAAACTTATTGATTCACAAACTGGGACTTTAGTTTATGATACATTTCCTACCTGGAGTGAGTAAACATTTGTTCATATCTTCCAGGAATAATGTCTCCTCAGAGCTGTGATGGATGCTAACAAACTAGCTTTATGATTGGACTGAAGTAATGTTGCAAAGAAATGAATCTGCATCTGGTACTTTAAGCCAGGACAGAATTTTATGGCTAGGAATGATGGAGACCATAGTAGATATATTATTTCTGTTATTTTTTCATCTCATTAAATAATTTCTAAACATTTCTATTTATTCTACAGACCACTGCTTTGTAGACTATGTTCATGTCTTACAACTAGGCAAAGTGTTCAGAATAAATGACACCTGCTCTGACATAACAGCCCAAGTATTAGACAGAAATGAAAGAAAGTCAATAATTATCAAAGTTTCTGAAGCTCAAAAAACATTATATGATAAGGATTATAAAAAATGTAAAAGATGGAAGAAGGAGTGCTCGAGCACGGATAGCTATTGCCATCTTGAGCTCAGTGCAGCTGAGATTGCCTATAGCAGTGCTTCCTAATGCTGTGACCCTCTATTTTAGTTCTTCATGCTATCATGAACCCTGAACATAACATTAGATTTTGTTGCTACCCATAACTGTAATTTTGCCACTGTTATGAACTGTAATGTAAATGTCTGTGTTTTCTGATGGTCTTAAGTGACCAAAAAGAAAGGGTCGTTCAACCCCAAAGGGATCCAGCACACAGGTTGAGAACTACTGACAAACAGAAATTCGTAACCCACCAATATATTTTTGTGGATGGATAGGAAGACAGATTAAGAAGCAGCTAATGGGGTTGGGGATTTAGCTCTGTGGTAGAGCACTTGTCTAGCAATCGCAAGGCCCTGGGTTTGGTCCTCAGTTCTGAAAAAAAAAAAAAAGCAGCTCATGAAGTAAGACTCCACTGTCCCTGAGGATAAATAAATGAGTAGCAACTGCTGAGGATGAGGAGAAAAACTTTTTTTGATGGTGTAGTTGTCCACAAATTGTTAATGCTATTGTAAGTGCCCTTCATTCATGTTTCTGTAACTAATCCAATTGAACTCATTGATTTGCCATGCTAGATTGGTAGACTCTTTTCTTTGGTCTGTCATGAGTGCACTCAGGTAAGTAGACATTTGCATACATCTTCCCAGAAAATGTTGATATAACAAGAACCAAAATGTAAAACAATTATAGATTTTGAAAACATATAAAAATGTATTCCAGCATGTGATTAATTTTTCTCTTGTTTCCTTCTGTTTCTGTTTTATCTTTTTCTTTTTTGAGACACATTCTTATATAAATCACACTAACCATAAATTCTTGATCATTAAGTCCACCACTTAAGTGCTAGGATAACATGTTTGGGCCTCTCTTACTAGTTTAATGTTTTTCTTATTGGAGTCACTGAGTTTCTATAGGTTCATTCTTGCCCTGGTAACAAGTACAGCTATGACTTGCTCACAATTTCCTTTTAACAAATGGCTTTTCATTGACATCTTAGTAGATAGTTCTGAAGCCTAGGTTTGACCAGTTTCAGATAATATGAAGTTGTTTGCAGTGTGATGACTAATGTTATATCTTAAGTTTAAGTTAGTATGCTTAAGAGATCTATAAAACAAAAAATGTCTCTAACCTGTAATCCCCACTTGGCCGAAAACAGATACCTTCCTGGAATGCTAGGGGCTGTTGTTCATTTAAGAAAACCAGCCACCTTGTGTTTTTTCTTCTGTAAACAAGCTTCATTGACCCACCTGACCAGTGTGTGTGCTTGATCACAGATTGACAGGAAGTACTACCTATGCAGGAAGTACATTACAATCTATCCTTGTCCATGACTGGACCAAATTGGGAAGTACTCAGACTTTAGGTGACCCTGACTAATTCTGCTATGTCATATTCTCGGAATTCTGTGTACAGACATGGCTGATATACAAGGTCCTGGCCAATATTTAATAAAGCTTTATTCAAATCTGCCTCAAAAATTGTGGTAATGATCTAATTCTTGCCTGGTGGTATTAATATAAGTATACACATGAGTGTTGTTAGCCAGTGCTATTCATATAGGATGCAAGCTGCTTGCATCACTAACTACTCTGGAGTGGTCCGTGAGCATCCTTGTTTGACAACAAGTTATGTTTCATCAGAACTATCTTCATGCATGGAAGATATCCATCTTATTTATGAGGCATAATTGTCTTTCCCTCAATCTCAATTTCTTTTATGACAGAGGATTAAGAACTTGTAAATGGATATAACCAAAGTTGTATAACCAACTGGCCTGTACTTTTAAAATCAATCACTGCCCCATAATTAGGACTTAATTATTAAGTCCTAATGTCTCTTTCAATCTGCTTTAGACAACAAAAACATTATGAGTTCTAAGATATGTATATAAACTGTTCTTACAGGAATTCTTAACTCCATGTTAGATGGAATTATTTTCCAAAAATGAACAATAAATAAAAGTCAAAAATACTAATACTTATGTTTATGTTATTAACTGTACCTACCATTATATTTAAAAGTATTTAGATAACTTTTGTTAAATGAAATTGTTATATATCATATGATGTAAATGCTATTTATCAATAGAACAAAAATTTTAGATTATTTAGAAGACAAAATTATATTTTCCAGTTCAATATGGTAGAAGTCATTTATCTTATTATTTAGAACAGTGATAATATACATTTCTGCTTAATCACAAGTTTTTGTTTAAATTATTATTGAGTCACAAACTGTATTCTCTATGGATTATATTTAAAGCATAAACTTTGTTGAAAACTTTAAAAAGTAAAGGTGAGATATCATGCAATAAAACAATAAACTTTACTGGTATAAAACCTTCAAAATTCGGTCCAATAATTTTTCATAAATTTGCTTGAGATCATTAGTTATTGACATGCACTTCCATGGTTGTTATTAAATCTATTTATTAAAACAAGGAAAATTATAAGAAATGAAATAAAATTATTATTTTCCAATTAGAATTTCTCCATCTTTTTGCTTTCTCCATTATAGTCTGGAGGACAATTGCTACAACCGAAGTTCTGGATACAGATGGATGATTGCCTACACTTTTCTCACACTGAGAACTTTTTACAGAAAATGAAGATAAATGGATGATGGCCAGGAAGAATCTACATGTCCTTGAGTACTTAAAATATGTGCCAAACTAAAAGTATTATATCGGGCAATGTTAGGAAGAAGATACCTTTTAACAACAACAACAACAACAACAACAATAACAATAATAACTTTTAAAAATTGAAATACAGTGATATCATTTCTCTCCATCATCTTTTCTTTATCCAGCTTATCCCAAGTCCTGCCTTTTCCTGCTGGTCTCTTTCCACCTAATAGTTATACATATTCAGAAGAGACTACTTCTAGTACTCAGCATCCCTTCTCATTGCCTGTTACTCTTGGTCTAGGGTTGGGACCCCACCCTCATGATTTCCCCCTTCTACATTAGCATATCTATTGGTATTGTCCTTGGTCAGACCTTATTTAAGTATTTATATTGTTGAGGCATCTAAGTGAAGCTGCCCTGTGGTCAGGTGTCCTGATCCTCTATATTTTTCAAATTTTTCTTCTCTATCTCCTGCTATGATCCCTGAGACTTATAGGTAGAAGTTATAATGCATATTTATTACTGGTGCTTGGTAACCCCCTATTAATTAGTTGTTTTCTGTACTTTAAATGTATCTCCACTAGGTAACAAAGAGGAGGTGTTCTGGTTTTGCTTTGGGTTGAAAATCCAGTTTGTCATTGGCAAGGAAATCAATATGCCTATTGTTGATTGCTGACTGACTGATGGCACCTTGACTTGCTGGTAAGTTACCTTCTGGGCAATAAGGCAGCTATCCATAGACTCAGTTTCCAAGGCAGTTGATTTGTTGTCAAAGTAAGGAAGTGGGCTGGTTTAGCTCTTGTCTTATCAGACTATCTATCTATCTATCTATCTATCTATCTATCTATCTATCTATCTATGTTGTTATATCTGAAGTTGCAAGGGAATTGATTATATGGTAGCTAAATATGAACTATTTGAATAAATCTGACTCTCAAAAGAAAATCTCAAATTAATTAAAATAGGCTTTCTCTTTAGAAAATATATACTGACTAGGACTATGGCAAAGTTCATGCTCTTTAATGCAGAGAAAATGCAAAAATTCCTGTCTCATGAGAAAATAAGTTGACTCCTCAGAAGGGAGTCCCCAGGTTGACTCCCCAGAAGGGGATCCCAGGGGACCCTACTTGAGTCTCAGGACAGCATGCACCCAAGGACACATGAGAGATCGACTTGATGCAAGCACATGAGGCAGTTTAACATCAGAGCTCTGGCCAGTTCATATCTTCATATCTCACATAGGGGATAGAGGGACTGACCCCTCGGCTCAGGTGTCCAGGGTTTATATATGGGCAGGGTAGGGAAAAGGGGAACTTTCGTGTGGGTGCACACGATTGGTTGTTTTACTTTTATGAACATCAACAGGCTGTACCGGTCCATGGGGGCAGAGTGCAGTTCCTCTCTTGGCCAGTCAGTTAGGGATGTTTCAACAGGCCTTTGTTTTGTAATTCCACCTCCTCTGTAACTAATTAACTGGGCCCAAACCTGCTGACAGGCATTTTTAACTATTTAGATTAGGGAAAACGAATCACAGGGCCCTGCTACTTTTATTAGTTTGGGCCTATTTCAAAATTTTCTTTCAGTATCTAGGGGTACAGATGTTTGGACAAATCCAAGTTGGGTGTGCTTGCTGTGCCTACTTGTCTCGAAGGTTCTTGGATTAGATTCAAGCTATAGTCTGTTTGCACTGGGAGAGGCAAAGGAGGAAGCACACAGGAGCCATGATTTTCCTCACTTTATTTATACTAGATTGCATTGGATAGAACAAGTCACATGACCAGATCTGTTGCTAAAGACTAAGGAAGTATTCTGCATACCACAGAACTATGGCAAACATATGCATGAGGAATTTGACTTCAAGGGCATGAAAGAGAGCAGTCGCTTCAACAACTAAAGTTCAAAGAAAAGAAAAATTGCATTGACTATGAATAAAGTGTTTATAAGAATGAAGTCTTCAGCCTTCATTTTTTCCTTTATGGCTGAATGATTATTACTTTTCCTATCAATGAGTCATAGCAAAATTGACTGAAGTATACATTATATAAAGTCATAACAGAGAGAACAGGAGTACAAAGGCTATGATAATATAATTTTATAGAGGGAGAAAGATTTATTTCAGTGTGAAAGACAAGCTAATTAAAACATTAATAATGTTTCTAATTATTAATAATGTCATTAATAATGGTATTGCAGTCATTATCCAGAGACATGAAACAAAATATTTATAAGAGTGAGTCTTAAAAGCAGTTATTGTAGACATTAGTATTAAAAACAGTTGTTCTAGATTTACTCAGTAAATGGAAGGACATTGAAGAATTTTAGTAAATTAAACAAATACTCTGATTCTCATATTAGCAATGCTATTCTGGTTGTATATTCAGGATAAATTCATTACTAAAGCTATAAAAACAACTTAAATCGGACGCACCATTGGGTAATCTTAGAGCACATGCTGTATTTCATAATTAATGCAAATATATCCATGCTTAGTTCCATGTACACTAAGCATTATGGACCATTTGACGGGGTCTGAAATATATTTGTTAAATAGAATGGAATTTTTGGCCTTCATCTTTTTTTAAAAGATTTATTTATTTGTGTGTATGTTCGTACACTGTTACTGTCTTCATACACACTAGAAGAGGACATTGGATCTTTATTACAGATGGTTGTGATCCACCATATGGTTGCTGGGAATTGAACACAGGTTTTCTGGAAGAGTAGTCAGTGCTCTTAACCATCTCTCCAGCCCATGCCTTCATCTTTATAAAATTTTATTTATTCCCTATGTGTCTTCCTAGCTGCTTCTTCTAAGATGTCTTTTCTTCATGAGATGCAGCTTCCCTCATCCATTATGACCAGGACATACAGTTTCAGACAACGCATGCCCTTTGTGTCAGTCTCCACGAAGGGCCGTGGAGCACTTCTCTGAACCTGCTGTTTGCATGGAGCATCTCCCCTCCATCTACTTAGTAAAAGACAATACATAAATCCCAGCTATCAAATCTCACGCTGTGTACTCTAAAACTACATATTGTCTCGGGTTCTATAAAAATAAATTTGAATTATACAAGTAAATACATTTCAATTTTGAAATGCAATCATATAACTAGGGAAATTATCTCATTAGAAAATGTAGTATACTGTTTTCTCTAAAGATTCTTTATATGTATGTATTCTCTAAAATGACTTTCTTTTAGTTTACATATAACCATAAAATAAGCAGATTGGTGAGAGATATCAGAGACCAAACATCCCTGGACTTCACTATTAATAATACAGTAAAAAACTGGATTACTATGTTTTAGAGGGACAAACACCAAAACATCATTTTTTTTAATCAGTAGTTTTTGAGGGTAAACTACACTTAACTCGACAACATTAAGCACTATTACTTTAAAGTATAAAATGTGAATCACTGAAGCAATTATATCACAACCCCCAAAGTTCATTAGAGTGTTAGAAAAACTAAACTAAGAATATCTAAATTAAGTTTCTTTTTAGTCAATTAAAAAATTAAGCTCTGAAAAACAATAACCCTGAAATGAAATCTGGCAGTAACTGCAGGCTTCTGAGCTATGAATAATTTTTGAAAATAGCTATTCAGCCTAGAACGACTATAATATTTGGATGGAGTATTAGTTATAAAAGTTATACGTTATTTAATTTGAAGATGTATGCATATACTTAAAGAGTTTTAGAATTTCAATCATCTTAAGCTTGTGTCCTGATATATAGCTTCTTTTCAGAATATGAAATGGACTTATTCTAATGAATTTTTACTCACAGAATCATAATTTCATGCGGTTCACATTAACAGAAAGTTCATTGACAGCATTATTAATCTGTGTTCCTATACAGTGAAGCTAATATTTCTTTTTGTTCCTTTTCATTTGTTTGTTGTATGATTTGGAGATATGAACTAGAACTGTTCTTATATCCTGGACTGGCTTCAAGCTTGAAGTTCTTCTTCTGGTTTGTTAGATTGTTATATTTTTGTTTATCAAAAGTATAAAGATTTCTATGTTGGGAACTGTTTTGTTAAGATTTCTATCACCTTGACACAAGCTTAGTCATCTGAGAGGAAGAAACCATGGTTGAGGAAAAACTTCTATGAGATCCAGCTGTAGGACATTTTCTCAATTAGTGGTGGCCATCCTTAGGCTGGTGGTCTGGGCTCTATAAGAAAGCAGACTGAGCAAGCTAGGAGGAACAAACCAGTAAGCAGCTTGCCTCCATAATCTCTGCATCAGCTCCTGTCTCCAAGTTCCAGCCCTGCTTGAGTTCCTGTCCTGAATTCCTTCAATGATGAACAATGATGTAGAAGCATAAGCAAACTAAATCCTTTACTCCCCCAGTTGGTTTTGGTCATAATGCTTCATCATAGCAATAGAAACCTTAACTATGAACTGGAACAGGTACAAAAAAAATAAAAATTTTAAAAGTGTGAGGTGTACTACATATTATACCTAAAAGTGAGAGCATGTAGACTTACAAAAGAAAATTTTTGCCCCTTATGTAATCAAGAGAACTATTCATAATGTGAAAAAGGAATATTCTCATTCTTTAGGGAAACATAAATTTCATATAACTTTAGAAAGTACAAATCTTAGAGGTGATCATTAAAACCTTTAGGATTTTATCTCACAAATACATTAAGTTGAAAATGAAATTGCATCATTTTCCTGGAAAAAGAAAAACATGAGTTTGTGTCAATGCTATCAAGAACACTTAAAGACAAACTATATTAACTGTTTGCAAGCTTCTGTATTTTATTTTATTTATTTATATGTTTCTCATATTTTAGCTATTAAATATTTGATTAATACATGTATATTATATTTTTATTTATGTCTTTATATTTCTATAAATACATGTATATAACACATTAATATTTTATATTTAATTTATTATATATTATATAATTATATATTATATGATTTATACTTATATATTATGGATAATTTATATACACATATAAAATTTATTTATATTTATGTAAAATTTATATAACTACTTACTTATATTTTATTCATTTATAGTTTATATTATGTATATTTAAAAGATATACCATTGATAATAGAAAGAGAAAGAAATTGAATCATTTATTTTATAGGTTATGTGTATTTAAAATAAAAAAGCCTATAAAATAACAGCAATAAAAACTTATTGCTTTCCTTGGTCACCTCTAGTCATCATTTTAAGTTTTTTTTTACTATGAAATAGTAAGAGTATAAGATAAATTTCCTTTTCTCAAGGTGGTTAACTATTATTTGTTTTCTGTCCCATTGTTTTGTTAGTCATATTTATGAGGCAACCACAGCAACTAATGCTTATATCGGCTTTGCTACCAATTAGATTTATGGCTATAAATTATACCAAGACAACATGCATAATAGTCACAGTCAGATTCACTCTCAAGTTTTACTTTCTCTTTCATATATGTACACACACACACACACACATACACACACACACACACACACACACACACACACACACACACACTGGCTGCAGAAGGGAGGGCATGATACTGTTAACACCCCTGGAGAAGGGCCAGCAGCCTGTGGTCTCCACCAGTGTTGATGGTTGCTGTAGGCACAAGGCTTCTTTGTATTATAATGTATATATTTTATTTCACATTTCTCCTTCGGGAAATGTTCTCCCTGCCAAGGTTAATGGCTCCATGATAATTAGGAGCAGCATAATTCCAGGAAGTGAGAATGTGTCTAATGTTCCTCAGCAAAATGTTAACACCCTGACCTCCAGGACAGCTCTTAAGGCTGTGGGAGGGAACTCTAAAATCGTGAGTTTAAGAATACATAATATCTCAACTATGAAAAATATAAAGATTATATATGAATTGTATGAGGGCTTTCACAGACTTAAAAAAAAGAGACAGCTGCACTAATGAATCAATATGGGGAAAAGAATAATTAAAAAATAAGGCTTATATTTCAAGTAATAAAGAGGCATCAGGAGGTAAAGGAGTAGTGATCTCAGGGTGGGATCCCACTCAGTTAAGCTTACTGTTTGTGTTTACAGAGGTAGAGAAGATCTCTGAGTTCAGAGATAGTGCTGTGTTAAAAAAATATACTTGCTGTCTGTCATTTTGTAAGCATAAAGTGGATAAGGTCATAAAATTCTGATTTGTGTGAAAATGAAAAGGGAGCCTGTGGTAACTGACTGAATTGATATGTAACAAAAATACTGGGCTTTGATCTGACAGAAAGAGCTCTACTTAGAACTGCTTAGAGAGCTAACATAGCTCTTTCAGAACTTTTCTATCTGTTTTTCTGGCTTTGGTCAGAAAACCAAAAATCTTCTAAGAGTCCTAACACAATTCTGTTAGAATTTTGTCTAGCAGGAAACCCAAGAGTTATTCAGAGAACTATTACAGCTCTTACAGAATTTTTCTAGCAGTTTTCCTCACTTTGATCAGAAGACCCATGAGAGACCTAGAGAACTGTCCAGAGATCTATCTTAAACAGACCACAGACCTGTCAGCTTGTACCCATCATTGACTTTGAGTCAATTCTTCTGTTGCTCCCAAACACTCTTCCCTCAGGAGCCCCAACCAAGCTGAGGCTGGTCCTTGGCAACAAACAGACTTCTGATCTCATATAATAACTATCACGTTTCACTTCATGATAAAAAAACTCAAACTGTACTACAGAGCAATGGTGATAAAAACTGCATGGTATTGGTACAGTGACAGTCAGGAAGATCAATGGAATAGAATTGAAGACCCAGAAATGAACCCACACGCCTATGGTCATTTGATCTTTGACAGAGGAGCTAAAACCATCCAGTGGGGGGAAAAAAAAACCCAGTATTTTCAACATATGGTGCTGGTTCAACTGGAGGTCAGCATGTAGAAGAATGCAAATCAATCCATTCTTATCTTCTTGTACAAAGCTCAAGTTTAGTGAATAAAGAAAAACTACATAAAACCAGATACACTGAAACTAATAGAAGAGATGGTGGGGAACAACCTCGAATACCTGGGCATAGGGGAGAAGTTCCTGAGCAGAACACCAATGGCTTATGCTCTAAGATCAAGAATTGACATATGGGACCTCATAAAATTGCAAAGCTTCATAAAATTGTAAAGCAAAGGACACCGTCAATAGGACAAAATGACAACCAATAGATTGGGAAAAGATATTTACGATATTTACCAATCATACATCTGATAGAGGGCTAATATCGAATATATACAAAGAACTCAAGAAATTAAACTCCAGACAACCAAATAACCGTATTAAAATGGGGTACAGGGCTAAACAAAGAATTATCAACTGAGAAACTCGAATGGCCAAGAAGCACTTAAACAAATGTTCAAAATCCTTAGTCTTCTGGGAAATGTAAATCAAAACAACCCTAAGATTCTACCTGACATCAGTCAGAATGGCTAAGATCAAAATCTCAGGTGATAGCAGATGCTGGTGAGGATGTGGAAAAAGAAGAACACTCCTCCATTGTTGGTGGGATTGCAAGCTGGTACAACTACTGGGGAAATCAGTCTGGCAGTTCCTCAGAAAATTGAACAAAGCATTACCTGAGGACCCAGCTATATAGGTAGCTTTTAAATAGTATTCATTTACTTAATTCTTATGAGAGTATGTGAGAGATATTGAAAAGAAAGAGGCATCAAGGGGGAGAAAGAAGAAGAGTTTTAAAAACAAGAACCTGCTATTCTTAATTAAGATATTTGTTAAAAACTGTTCTATTCTATTGTTTCAACATAGTGGATGCTCTATGTCCCTTAATATATATATATATATATATATATATATATATATATATATATATATATAATTTTATAATAAAATTCTATAAAGAATTTGCTAGAAAGTAGGCTGAACAATTGTTAGGTAGGTTTCCCAAGAAAGGAATTTAGAGCAGGAAGAATTTATATCATAATAACTAAATTATTATAAACACAGTGGAGGTCCTGAACTAGAATAGGTACTAAGCAGGTAGTCTTTCAAATAGACAGTTTCTGGGTTCTAGTCTTAAATTCAGAAGCAAGTATCAGGATTTGAATACTGTTTCTAAGTCTCAGTATAGCTTAACAAACACACATACAGGTAGACAGACAGACAGACAGACAGACTGACTGAGATTCATACACAATGACAGACATAGACACATTCACAAACATATGAATGACTGTATACATACACATATAAATGCATGTGTATGTTAGGAATGATACTTCATTGCAGAATTTTTTAACACATAGTAAATTATTACAGTATGATTTCCTCCTATAATACAAAACTAGTATTTAGTAGAGATTTTATTATTTCTTTTTATATGAATTTATTTTAATATAGTTGGTCAGAATCTTATGTTTAAAAGTAATGTGTCTGACAGGATCTAAAATAAGAGATTTTACAGAGATTTTACATAGCGTTAACCCTGCATCAATCCTCTCTGCTTTTGTATACAGTAATGTGCAGCTGGACAAGATACGCTACTGCTGTGGGAAACAATGAGGTTGAAAATACACAATGGTTTATTTTTCCCAGTTATGATTCTTAGACATTTACTTTGTTTTCAACACTTGACTGTTACAAATACTGCTGTAATGAACATCTGTGCACACGAACCTTTGACCTCATCTATCTCACTGCATATTTTTAGAGACAAATTTAATTTCCAAAAGATGTCCATCTCTTTCTAATATGAAATTAGTTTTGCTTTTCACCATGACTACAGTTCTTAATCTTCTTGTACATCTGAAGCATCACACATGACAGACACTCTTCCAGTCTGTAAATAATTTAGAGTCTTAAGACTTCTAGTTTTTCATTACAGATGAAAACCATGGACTTACTCTCCTTATGGTAGATTGTAGTCAATTCAGAGGGTTTGACAGTAACTGTTGCCTTCAATAGAGCTGTACAGACCAGGTCTGGTTATAGTCAATGCTAACCTAAGGAAGGGCCAGCTGACCTTAACACTCTGTTGAGCTATGAGCTACTGAATACCTGAACAGAGATATTGTCTTCAGTTTTGGTCCAGCTGACAAACCCAACAGGTGGCAAAGGACAGGCCCAAACCCATGGCCACACAGAGAGCCATAGATAAGTTCAGAAGATCACAAAACAAAACCAAAAGATATGAATGTGGTAGGAGACTGATAAAGATGGGGGATAGTGAGAGCAGGCAATGGAGACAGTAATCAGGATGTGTTACATGTATTTATGAAATTCTCAAAGAATTGATCAAATAAAAAGATAAACACACAATAAAGTTAATCAGTGTAGGCTTCCCAGCTTCAACAGAAAAAGCCACAAAAATCATAAACATATCATGATTTATGGGTGCACAATTTAGCAAGCATTTAGAGATAACCTGGATCCTATAATTCAATTTATTGTCACATGGTCCAGAAAGATTTATTGCAGTGGATTCAAAGAGGTCAAGGAGGATCTAGTTAGTATTGCCCCAGCGTGCTGGCTAGTTTTGTGTCAACTTGACAGAAGCTAGTTATCAAAGAAGAAGGACAGTCAGTTGAAAAAATGCCTCCATGAGATCCAGCTGTAAGGTATGATCTCAATTAGTGACCAATGAGGTGGGGTTTAGCCCATGGTGAGTAGTGTCATTCCTGGACTGGTGCTCCTGGGTTCTATAAGAAAGCAGGCTAAGCAAGCCATGGGGAGCAAGCCAGTAAGCAGCATCCCTCCATGTCCTCTGCATCAGCTCCTGCCTCAGGTGTTCTGCCCTGTTTGAGTTCCTATCCTGACTTCCTTCAGTGATGGACTGTGATGAACTGTAAGTGTAAAGCCTAAATAAACCTCTACCCCACCCCCAAAAAATTCTTATTAAGCAGTTTTCTCTTCTTTTAATTAAGTTCTTGCCTCTTTTCTCTTCCAATTTGTCAATTGTTCTGGGCCATGTTGAATTCAAAGCACTCTTAATTCTTCACAAAGATCTAGGTCCTAACATGTAATGGCCCTCAACACTAATGAGAAATTTCCTGTTTCCTACTTTATTCTACACAGATTCCTTTGAGAAAGTTTTTCTTGCCTGCTTCAGGAATTAAAATCTGTGCTACTTTACTATGTAAAATTTTTGAAGCAGACTGGAATTTTTACTATTATGTTTACAGTGAGGTCTGCTCAGTTCAGTAAACCTGTAAGTCTGTATAGTAAACCACGTGACCACACAGTTACTCGGTGCATAGCTCTGAGTTCTAATGCACAGGTACACATAGCATTACACAATCTACCACTGTAAGGGGCATGTTAAAAATATTAGTGGAATCATACTAATGCATTTGTTATAAATAACTTTGATCTCAATTTTAAGTAAAAAAAAAAAAAATGACCATTTGCAGATAAGGGAAAAATAATGATCTAAAGTTCTTACAAGGTAAAATCCTCTATTAAACATTGCTGGCTAAAAATATGTCCATTTGCTTTTGTGTATGAAATACTGAATTGCTCTCTCCTGTGATTTATATTGTCTATGGCTAAAGCCAACATTGAGAATCATAAATTACTGAAAATTCCTACTATATTTAGCAGTTAGGAGAGGCTTCAATTTCTGATGGTGACAGGATGGATGCCATTTTAAAGCAATTATTTTCTCAGTATCATTGTATCTTAATGAGAAGAAGAATGACTTTCTATTTGTTGCCAGCTGGAGCTCAAATGTAGCTTTATTTAATTATGCAAAATACTAATCTGAAAATTTGTTAGTACACATTTAACATTTAATTGGGAGCTATTTATGCAATCTTTCTCAAGTATTCTGAGTTGTCTTTGTAAAAGATATGTGTTTAGTTAAGTAAAACCACGTTTTTGTGTAATTTCAAATAAGCTAATGCTATTTAAAATAAAAATGCCATGCTTTCTTTCATTTTAAAAATACTTACAATTAAAATATAATTACATGATTTTTTCCTGTTCCCTTTTCTCCCTCTAATCTGTATTATCTTCTACTACTCTTGTTCCTGTTATAACACCACACACACACACACACACACACACACACACACAAGCACACTGATACAGAGGCATGCATGCATACACACACACAGATACACATACACAATTGTACACATGTACCCCCACACACATACATACATACCAGGCACACAGGCACATACCCAGGCATGCATACATACATACATACACACACACACACACACACACACACACACACACATATACATGCACACTTATAAATATACAAAATATAAACTTAGAGTTGGTATAGTGTTACACACATGTATGTTTTCATTGTTGACCATTTGGTATTGGATAACCAACTGATGTGTTTCTTTGTGAAGAAGGCTATTTATCCAGGGCTCAGCATTCCTTTGTTGTGTAGAGTTGAGACCTTGTGAGAATCCTCATTTCCACGGTAGCATTAGCGTTCTTCTGAAGATCTTGTTTAGGAAGTATTTGGCTGAGACTTCATGAGTACTACTTCCATGACATTTCTAGGACATGCAATCAAGTAGTAGGCATCATGTTTCTCTGGTTCTTAGTATCGTTCACACTCTTCTTCTGTAATGTTCCTGAGCCTTGGGTGTGGGAATTGAGCTGTATATGGATTAGTTGGGGATGACTTCTGGATAATAATTTTCAGTTACAAGTTTTACTGAGGCGAACTGGCTTTAACTTACGCAGAGTATTCAACTGTGAGTATGAGGAACAGTTCTGAACCTTCACAACAGTTCTACATCATTACGCTCGAAATGAGCATACACAGTTTGTGTTCCGTGAACACATTTTTGTATGGGCTTGTCATGATGCAGTTAACAATGATGATATGTAAATGTCATGTGGGAAAGACTCATTTTTCTGAACTCAGATTCTTAGAACTGGGATTAATTATTAAGTACTTTGACACTTGAGCATGTTCTTAAACTCTGTTTATTAGCTTTCTCATTTGTAAGATTTTGAAGATGACAGTAGCTATCTTTAAAGTTATATAAAACAGGATATATCCTGGTATTTCATATGCTTAAAAATATAAATGGCATAGTAGCAGCATCTTAAAGACAACTGACATCCAGTCATTAGTAAAGATTTTTGGAAACAGAATCAATTCACAGGAACGTGTAGATATTAGCAACTAGTTTAAATAACCTGCAAAAAAGCAAAGCTTGAGTATTCAAGATGGAAAGCAGGAGGAGCAGAAAAGACTGTACAACCACAAGGTAGATGATATTGGTAAAACAAAAAGAAATAAAAACTGGCAGAAAAGGTAAATTCAAAATTATAAGAAAGAATTAAATAGGAAAGTATAAACAACTTCAAAAGTAAATATATTCTAAGCATACCAATATGTAAGGATTAAAATTATAACATTATTGATCTAAAAAAAAAACCTTAAGATTTATTTCCAAGCCTTCTTTACATAGCATTAGCCAAAAAAAAAAAAACCCCAAAAAACTTAAATTGTTTTAAGATTTGATTAGTGTTTGGTGCAGATTTTTCATAACATATAAATCTAAGGCTTTAGGCTATTCTTACACGAACATGGCTCAGTTGTCATAATTATGCAATTCCTGAATATCTGATAACCAGAAGAATAATTTTCAAGTTGGAGTTTGGTTAGCAAAAAGACTTAATTTAAGATGCATGAATATGTATATGTAAATTGAGAGATGCATTTGCATGTATGTAACTAGAAGATTATGTGCATGTATGCTATTAGGTTATATGTACATATGTAACTAGAAGATTATGTGTATGTATGTAACTAGAAGACAGATGTGTGTCTGTCTGTGTGTAGAAGATGCATGCTTATGTATACAACCAGAAGATTATATGTATTATGTAACTAGAAGACATGTGTGTGTGTGTGTGTATGTGTGTGTGTGTGTGTGTGTGTGTGTTTAATTAAAAGATGGTCCCTCTGTGTGTGCATGTGTGTGTGCATAGAACTAGGAAAACCTGCATGAGCACACTCTTGTCCTTCTCTCCATCCTCATAAGGAAGAAGTAGTAAAGACTCTACTATATTGCAGTGTCGACCACTGAAACTCATTTTCTTCACGTTCGTCTGTCCACTGCTCTTAAACAGCAACACAAGCTATTTTAACCATTGAATACCTTCTATGGTTTTCTCTGGATATCATACTCTCTTAATAAAAATAAAGAGTGAAGAATAAAGAGGGAAAGAAACCATGGACAATCTTAAAAGCACTATTCATTTGGAATAGGTTGATTACAATGTGAAAGCAAGGAACGAAGGAAAATTTGTTTTCAAACTGTGTACTACACTAAATTTAGAAATAAAATGTGTGGCTAGCTAAATGGTTTAGTAACTATATATCTTTATAAGACAAAATGATAGTATTGATTAATGATCATGAATTACAGAATCTCATGGACTTATTATAAAGCTCAGTGAAATTCCTCAGATATATTCTCCAAAAATAGAATACACATATTTGTCTATTTATGTTGGGCTGGATGCTACTGAATTATTTCAAGCAGACAATCCCTTGTAAAAAACAGTGACATTTTGAATCTGAAAGGTTAGAGATTGTCCTGACTCAAGTGACACTTGCACTTTCTATTTAAGGCTTCCTTTCAAATGATGTCCCAATGAGCACTACAATAAATCTCTTTAAACTTAAAATGTAGGTAAGAGTTCCTCATTGGGTAGTCAGCTGGCTGCTTTTGCTTTACCCTTTACTTATTTGGAAGTATTTACCCTGTAGCTTCATCGAGATTTCTAATCCATTAGGTCTGAGAGATGTTAAGTGTGTGCATTTTCAGCTGCAGTTGCTGGGGGGACATTAATCACTGCTCTCACAATCTGCCTTACTTAGGACTTTCTGAGAACAGCAGCATAGGAAGACAACAGCAGACTGAACCAGCAGAAATGATTCTTCAACCGCAATTCACCTGAAAAAGCTCTTCGCTTGCATTTTCCACCTGATCCTCAAAATAACTCCCACTTAAGAAAAGATGGCAAACAATAAGTTAGAGATAAAGAAAGATGGCTCTTTCTTTGAACCAGTTCTAGTGGCAGGCTTCATGTTTTGGCTTTTAAACCGAACTACCACACGGTCTTAGAATTAACCATCTATCCAGCTGCCATTGCCAGATGCAGAGGCTAATATTTCACTTTGGATATTTTTCATTTGTGCTGCAAAGCAATCATGCTCAGTAATTTACCGTTCAAGTGTGATTCATCAGCCTTTGCCATCCACCATAAATAACTTTAATTTGTTTGTTTTTTTTTCTTGCATTGTGGGAGAGGCTATGTAAACACTAGCATCCATTTAGGAAGTGTGTCACTTGATGTGGCCCAAACTTTAAGAGTCCAGAATTGAAATGATTCTTCAACAGTTGCAGGGGTATTCGCATTTCCCCATCCTTTAGATCCTATTATCATCTTAATTTATACATAGGTACTGATTTATTCTTTATTTTTATATGCACTGTCATGATATATACTGGCCTTTTTTGTAAATATGTATGGATCATATATGTATATATATTCAATTTATGTTTATATCAAACATATAATATATATTGTTTCCTGCTATTTGAATCAGAATATGGTCAAGTTTATCACTTTTTACATTTTAAGAATTAGTTTTTGGCCTTAAAGATGGCCTCCCTCCTCCTCTTCCTCCTCCTCCTCTTCCTCCTCCTCCTCTTCTTCCTCCTCCTCTTCCTCCTCCTCCTCTTCCTCCTCTTCTTCCTCTTCCTCCTCCTCCTCCTCCTTTTTTTCCTCCTCTTCTTCCTTGTAAGTGTGATTTCTATTTTTCTTTTCCTTTTGTTGAAAGCAGATGTTTTCCAGTCACTATATATCCTGATTATGGTTTTTCCTCCTTCTACTCCTCCAAATTTCTCCCACATCCCTTCCTATCTCCTTTCTGTCTCTCAAAGAACCTAAAGAAAAAGCAAACAAGCAAACAGAAACACCCAAACAGAAAAAAAGAACCACTTCTGACTCTCATTAAAAAAAAAAAACACCTAGAATAAACTTGAACATTGTAAAGTTATTATTTTCTTTCATAATCCTTCATCTCAGCTCCAATTCTTTTTTGAACTAAATTTTTTCCTTTTAGTTTCTGAAAACCATTGTTTGAGTAATTGCATCTAAGCTAATTTTCTTTACTAATATATGCTGTATAAAATACTGTGTTAATTAAAACCCTAAATTTTATTCTGCACCATTCCTTTGTCACTGGTCAACCATGTTTTCTAGTATGTCAGCATCACGTCCTCCTTCTGGCACCAGTCATAGAAACTAGGTTTTGTATTATTTTGTAGATGAAATACATTCAGCTGAGGAAATACGTTCAGAAGATAACAAGATTTATTTACTCTGGAGTCTCCATGGATTAAAGTTGTGAATGATTTCTTGTGCATGAGAACTATGTAGATCTGCACAGTTGCTGTTCATAAAAATTAAACTAATTGTTGTTTACCGTCATGTTGAAGATTTCCTCATCATGAAGTTTGTCTGTGTCTGCAGCAGTAGAATTTTTCTTGTTGTTTTTGTTTCTTCTTTTCTCCTTTTACTTTTATTTATTCTAGAGCACTCCTCAAGTATTAATAGAGTAAAATATATTAGTTTTAAATGTTTGGACCAATGTGCTTCCCTTCTGTACAGCATCACACGAACAGGTACTCTAATAACTTGATGTGCAAATGCACATCAAGTTTTTTGCATCTGTTTTTATTTTTATTTGCCTTTTATGAACCATGAGTATTTTTGTTCTTGCTAATCCTATCGGATTGCATTTCTTCCGTCTTCATTCTCTATAACGTGAGAAATTATACTTTAAATTTTTATTTCTTCATCTCTCTAAATTATTAAATTTTTAATTAGTCATGATTTCTATACTTAATTTATGGAAGTGTAAAGTTACCAATAGTGAGTGCTTTTTGTAAAATCACACATATTATCATTTTAATTACGTCCTTTGGCTCTTTCCTCTGTTATGTATACTGTAGATTTAAATGTGTGTTTGTATTTTGACAATTTTACCTTGATTAAGAAATAATTATTTTTATCATAAATAGTCAGGTTTTCTGTTTTTAGTGAATACTTTAATCCTGTTATCCATTCTTAAAATTCATTATTTCTCTTTGCATTCTTCTTATTACTTCAAAATTGGGTTAATGGTTGATACATTAGTGTTTTAAAAATAAAAATTATATCAAATACTTGTCTTGAATTTTAGAATTGGTGCATACACATGTATAACTTGAACTCTGGGCACTTTGCTATTATTTAAATCACCATAGTCTATTGTTGCTGATGAAAAGTTAGAATGACTATTTTAAAGTAGAAGCTGAGGTCTACCTCTTTTAACATAGCTGAAGTCATTTTGTATTCAGTCTCCATTTTGTCCATAAGGTAAAATTAATTTCAGGTTCTCAGACTCCACTTTCCATATGTAATTATCAATCGCTGACACTGTGGAATGCTACTAATAAGACAAAAAGTTATGATTGAATTACTTATGGTTTATTATCTCAATGTTCTGAAATTCCCCTGTTTACCACCTGTTTACCATACCTCTTACCTCACTTGGGACAAATCACCTTAAAGATAGCTGATAATACTCCATCTAGTAAGCCAAAATGTGGTACTGTTCTCCTCTTTGCCTTTTGAATTTTTGAACTTGTTTTGTTGTTGTTTGGTTGGTTAGTTGCTTTGCTTTGTTTTGTTTTGTTTTGTTTTGTTTTTCTATAAAAAGCCTGCTTTCAGTAGAGATAGGTACCACAATTAGGCTCCGGAGTTCTTTGTTTTGTTTTGTTTTGTTTTGTGGTCCTGAATTTCTGGTTTTGAGGTGCGCATTGAATAAATTACTCTTGCTTAACTGAGATTAATGTTCGTATGGTTTATGTGACAATTCCTGAACCCTAACAATAGAAAACGCAAATCCAGAAATCCTTAAAATGATCTCCCCTGAAATCTAAAATCTTGGGCTTGGAAACCCTCTAATATTGAAGTAAAAGTAAGTTCATTTGGTTTTATGATTCAATTTCTGTTCCTCAATGATTGGGTTGTACCCCACTGTCTTAGTTAGGTTTCCATTGCTGAGAAGAGACACCATGGCCAAGGCAACCTTTATAGGGGACAACACTTAATTGGGCTGGTTTATAGATTCAGAGGTCCAGTCCACTATCCTCATGGCAAGAAGCATGACACTGTCCAGGTAGATAGAGTGCTGGAGAAGGAGCCAAGAGTTCTACATCTGATCCAAAGGCAAAGAGGAAAATACTTACAGTCTCCCAGGCAGCTAGGAGGAGGGATTCAAAGCCCACCCCCAAAGGGACACACTTCCTCCAACAAGGCCAGTCCTAGGCAAATGAGGCTACCACTCCAGATAGCGCCACTCCCCGGGGCAAGCATATTCAAACAACCACGCCTACCTTTAACGTGAACTACAAATGATTCTATATGATCTAGTCCAGGAAATGGCAGCCAGGCCTTTGTTTCAGGGGGTTGTTATGACCACCTGCACATGCTTGTGTTCTGCCTCTGTAGCACTGCTGATTCACCTGCCAAATCCTCCATCTGAAAACCCTCTACTCCTGAGCTATAAAATTCTCATCTTCCTCATGTCCAATGCCGATCACTTGAACCCTGTAGGCCTTTGAGTGAGGCATCCTTTGTAAAGAGATAAGTTTGCTCCAGTTTTGCCATTTGGGTCAGTAGTCTTTTACTCTTGTCTGGTGGGACTAGCAGCATTTTGAAAATCACCAATGAATCTCATTACAAAACATGTGGTTGGTGGCTTGATTGAATGCTTTGTCCCCCCCCCCCCCCCCAGCTGGTGGTGCCATTTTGGCAGATTTGGGAGGCGCTTTCTTGCTGGAGTAAGTTTGGCACTGAGGGTGGACTTTGAGAGTTTAGAATCTTTCGGTATTCTCAGTTTTGCTCTCTGCTTCCTGTTGTGGTGCTTAAAATGTGAGACGACAGATTTTGTCCGAGCTTCCATGCCTGCTGCTCACTGCTACGACTCTATCATCATGGACTGTCGCCATGTGGAACAGTAAGTCCAGTCACTTTCTTCTATAAGTTGCCTTGGTCATAGGGATTTTTCACAACAATAGAAAAGTAACTAGTGCGGAATATTTTGAATAAAAAAATAATATGGACCTCATATTATTAATATGTCAATTCTCTAATTTGTTAACGCAATGTAATTTTAATTGAAATTATAATAGTTATATAACTTGTCTATATGTTTATTACATCTCAAAATTCACTTGCAAATATGTATATTCAAGAAGCACCAAGAAAATAATACAGGGTGTTAAGACCAGTGATGTGGGTTTCCTGTACACCTAATTAAGGAACAAACACAACTAATCAAAGATTTGGTCATTGATATTTTATTTTTTCTTTACTTGGAAATAAAAAAGACAGTCTTATAGTAAAAGAACTCAAGAATAAATGTAAATAATTGACCAGCATGCCAATGCCTATATGCTAACATGGTATGTGACAGTGGACATGAATGCTGTATTTAATAACAGCTCAGAAAACAGGATTATACAGAAAAAGAACTTGGAAGTCACTCTCATACTCATTATAAAGGCTTTAAATAAGTAAGAAAATTTAATAATGTCAAATTTGGGGCTAGTAATTTGGACCACAGTTTAGGAATGCATACTGCTCTCTCAGAGGATGGCTGATTAGAGCTCAACATCCAGGTGACAAGTCACAACTGCCTAGATCTCTCTCATTTTTATTTATTTATTTATTTATTTATTTATTTTAGAAAATCCTACACTCTGATCTGGCCTCCGCAGGCCCCTCACTTATGTATACTATAAATAAAAATTAAACTAAAAATCTTTTAGAATGTTAAATATCAAAATAATAAAGAATGCAGGACACTGTATGTTCATGAGAGCATAGAAACAAGCTTTTCAAATAAGATATGTTCAAATTATTAGGAAACCTTCTTTGTGAATGTATGAAGATGCAGTGAAAGTATAAATATTTAAGCAGAAACTTACCTACCAAATAAACAAGTCACTTCTTACGGAGTGAAAGTCAGGTGATCAGAATAGAGATGTAGAAAGAAAGTCATATTGTTTTATTTTTTCAAAATGCATTGAATAAATCAAATGAGTTAATGTGGCTGCTGAGTGCATGGAATTGTGACATTTTCCTTTGCATATCATTCACTATATTAAATACTAAAATATTACTTTAATAAATAGAATCTGAAATACAAACCTTCTTATAAAAATTGCACCAAAACACCACATATCTAATCAAACATACGCTATAAAAGGGGCACAAAATCAAAATGGTATAAACGTTGTGTGTTATGAGTATGTAAACTATGGTCATTATCATAAGGAAAACAAAAGAAATTTTAAATGTTTAGAGACCCAGAAATAAACCCACACACCTATGGACACCTGATCATTGACAAAGAAGCCAAAATCATACAATGGTAAAAAGAAAGCATTTTCAACAAATGGTGCTGCTTGAACTGTCAGTCTGCATGTAGAAGAATGCTAATTAATCCATATTTATCACCTGTACAAACAGCAAGTCCAACTGGTTTAAGGACCTCCACATAAAATCAGATACACTGAAACTAAAGTGTATCTTTAAGAAGTGAAAGTGGGAAATAACCTTGAATGCATTGGCACAGGGAAAAATGTCCTGAGTGGATTACCAGTGGCTCAGGTTCTAAGAACAACAACTGACAAATGGGACCTTGTGAAAATGAAAAGCTTCTGCAAGGCAAAAGATGCTATCACTAAGAAAAAACGGGAACCTATAGATTGGGAAAAGATCTTCACTAACCCTAAATCCCATAGAGGGCTAATATCCAAAATATACAAAGAACTCAATCAGTTAGACTCCAGAAACCTAAATAACCCAGTTAAAAAACGGGGTACAGCACTAAACAGAATTCTCAACAGAGGAATTGTGAATGGACGAGAAGCACTTAAAGAAATGTTCACCAACCTTAGTCATCAGGGAAATGCAAATCAAAATGACCCTGATATTCCACCTCATACCAGTCAGAATGGCTAAGATAAAAGTCTCAGGTGACAGAACATGTTGGCAAGGATGTGGAGAAAAGGGCACACCACTTCATTTTTGGTAGGATTGTAAACTGGTACAACCATTCTGGAAATCAGTCTGTGAATTCCTCAGAAAATTGGACCCAGCTATACCACTCCTGGTTTTATACCCAGAAGATGCTCCACAATAGAATAATGATGTAAGCTCCACTATATTCGCTGAACCATTATTTTAATAGCCAGAAGCTGGAAACAACCAAGATGTCTCTCAAGGGAAGAACAGATACAGAAAATGTGGTTTGTTTTTGCAATAGAATACTACTAAGCTATTAAAAAAACAAAGCCATCATTAATTTTTCAGGCAAATGGATGGAGCTAGAAAATATCATCCTGAATGAAGTAACTGAGACCCAAAAGGACATGCATGGTATGGACTCACTGATAAGTGGTTATTAGCCATAAAATAGAGTATACTTATGGTACAACCCACAGACTGAAAGAAGTTAAACAAGAAGGAAGGCCCAAGTGAGGATGTTTCAATCACACTCAGAAGGTGGTGGAGACAGATGGATTTCTATGAGTTCAACACCAACCTGATGTGACATAGTGACACGAGGTGGTGCTCTCTGAAAAGTGGTTTTTCAAAGGCAGTTCTTACCATTAGCACAGTTGTAATTAATTTTATCTTTTAAAAATATATTTTATTGCAAATTAGGTGTATATGTCTGTGTCTAGGTGGGGATATATTCCCATGAGTGCATGTACCCATACAGACCAGAAGAGGGCATCACATTTTCTGGAGTGAGTGTTACAGATGGTTCTGAAACATGATGTAGGTTCTGGAAACTGATCTGGGTTATCTACAAGGGCATGAAGATCTCTTAACCACGGAGCCATCTCTCAAATCCTAATACAAGGAACTCTAATGAGGTGGTTGTAAATGTTCCTTTCTGTAATTTTGTTTGAAGTTCCCAGAAGCCTTGCTGTCATAACCCTCTAAGCTGCATGCCAACACACCTTGAGTTTATATGCTATGCTTTCATTTTCATGAAAACTGCATACCTGTGTTGACACAGAACAATGATACAAAAGCGACATTCACAATTACTCTGTGTTTTATTACTGTTAAACTTCACTTACATGTCATGCATATTATCTCACATCGGTTTGCTTTAATTTTATGTAAATCTGGGGGCTTTAGAAATGCTTGTATGGTTTTACAGGGTCAGAGTGGTCTATAAATAATAAAAAATATTGGAATCAGAATGCTAAGGCAGCAAAAACAATTCAAAAGGCTTGTCTGGTTAATCTTGTATAGGAGAAAGGTGGGCAGGGGGTGAGTGAGAGACGTTTAGGGCATGGGATAGCACTTAGATGAAACATTAACACATGAATGCTGTTTGAGATAGTAGACAATGGATTTGTATCTGCTCCATGTTTCTCCAGTCAAGCTGAAATTCACTTGGATTATTTTTGACGTAGGAAGTCTACTGATGGTCAGCGTTTTGGCTTTTTTGAATTTGTCCACATTTGGCTGGCAGAGAACTGCAGGTGCCGTTTGTTGTTGCCCCTCTTCCCGTGGTGATGACATGAGATAAGCAAACCAGTGGTGACAGCAGCATGCAGGAACACAGTGTTCCTCTTCCCCCAAGAAGCACATCACAATGCCTGTGCTTCATCCCACTTCATCCTCATCAAAGATGCTGTCTTGGCTTAAGTCTGAAGTACTCTCACAGTGTCAGAGTTAAATGATTGCTACACAGCTGGGAAGAATTTATTTAGAAGGTCGTGGAAACTTTGAAAAGTAGGGGATAATAGTCTATTTCTTGATTTGCCATGTGATTTCTACATCGCTTCCTCATCCGTATAAATAAAGTAAAAATCCTGTCACTAGCATATATACTAAAATACACTGAACCAAAATGGGTTTGTCTTCCTTAAATTGTTCTGCAACATAATATGTGGCAATGATACGAGAATAATTATTAACATGTGTGTAATTATATAACAATCTTTAACACTCCAAGTCACTAGCAAGCACACAACTTCTTTGAGGTATTCAACCAACTTCCAATCTAGCCACTGAAATTACAGCTTTTGCAAATAAATCAAGGTCTCTAACAGTTGACCTAGCAGAAGGTGCATTATCCAAGAAGCTTGATTTAACCATGTAAGACTTTTAATTTAAATCAAAGTCAGAAAGATTCAATACAGGAGATGAGCTCAGACACTGATGTCGATTTTGAAGAAGGGAATAAAGGCATAAAACAAGAACAATGATGGTCTGAAGGCTACAACATGACTCCTCAATAATAGCCAGAAAGGAATTGTGGCCTCGGAGTCTTTTGAGAGTCATATGTAACAGTCTGGTAGAAGGCTTTGCTTCATTCTTATGTGACTTTCAATAGAAAGGCCAGGTGAGTCTTTGCAAGGCTTTTGACCTACAGAAATGTAAGATAATAAATGATTTTAACCTACATTTAGTTTCTGGTAATTTGCCATACTACAATAGAAAGGTGATAGAATTAATTTGACAATCATACAAATAAAAATGCTGCTTTAAAGTGGTGGAAATGAAACTTAAGGAGTTTGTTCATATTTGACACACATCAGTTTGTCTGATAATGCAGAGTATGGTACCACGAGGACAATATTTTCATATAAGGAGAGTTTGACTTTTGATGTGGCAAATAAGAGTTCCTGTCTACCATCTATAAACAAAATTATAACATCAGGCAATAAAGTTGAGGTGTAAATTTAAACAAACAAACAAACCTAAAAGGGCTACATGCTCTGGAACATCCAGGACAATACTTCAAAAGTAACTTATTCATATTTTCAGTAGCCAAGGGAATACTGCATTTGCTATCTTGAACGCGGTTTTATAAATTTTACTCTGTGTCAGTTGGTGGACTTGGTGGTCCTCACAAATGCCTCATTCTCATTTATTCATTGGTGAATTATTCATCGACTAAAATTCGAATAAGTAAAGAAAAAAAATCTTAGGCACAGCTTCATTCATACATCCACCCTCCACTTCTTGAAAGGGATGAATAGGAGGAGACAGTGTATCTTAAATGCTCTCTCCCTCTCCCTCTCCCTCCTCTCCCTCTCCCTCTCCCTCTCCCTCTCCCTCTCCCTCTCCCTCTCCCTCTCCCTCTCCCTCTCCCTCTCCCTCTCCCTCTCCCTCTCCCTCTCCCTCTCCCTCTCCCTCTCCCTCTCCCTCTCCCTCTCTCTCTCTTTCTCTCTCTGTGTGTGTGTATATATATATATATATATATATATATATGTGTGTGTGTGTGTGTGTGTGTGTGTGTGTGTGTGTGTGTGCAGAAAAAGAGAGGATACTTGGAAGAAACAGAGAGGGAGAGATGAGTGGAGAGAGACAAAGGAAGAGATGTGTATGGATAGAGCTATGTCTCCACGTACAGAAACAAAGGCAGGTATCAATGTAAGAAAATTGTAGGAGATTCTTGGCTTGAGCTTTCTATTATATGAGTATATAAATGTAATTTAAAATTTGACCTTGTTGTTATAGGTAAATTCTTTTTTCTGAATCTTGGAATGTATGTAGTTCATTGTTAATTTTCTCTTTCCACAATTGGCTCTGTGCTTCTTCAATGAGAGATGGACTGAATAATGTGGTGATGTCTCTACACAGATTTAAAAACCAAGCAATTTTTCTCACAATGTAGGATGGAAACACTTTCATTTAATATACAGCATCCTCTCTTAAATCTGAGCAGGGATGCCCGGCAGCATTAAACCATTGAGTAATTGAAATTCCTTTCTTCAGGAGACTCAGTTTATATAAGTTTATTAACAGAAAACAAGATAGCAGCTTTGAAGGAGCAAGGGCTTGGCATGTGAATGAGCTTACTTCTGATAAGGACTTCATGGTAGACCACAGATGCCATAGTAGGAGGGTTTGTCAGGGAGAAAATGGATATCTCAAGCAGGATCAGAAGGATGGTAGCTGGGAACAAGCTTGATCTCTTCTATCTCCTATTGGAAATTCAAGGAGCCAAATCCTAACTAAATCACATCTCACATGTCTCAATGTTCTCCCACAAGACCTCACATCCTCTCAGCTCTCTAATGCACAACATACCCATGCTGATCAAGACATTAGTAACTTCAGGGACATTTATGCCACACCAACACCAATGACTTTAGTAAGCAGTTCTACCCTGTCTAAGGATACTCAATTCTTTAATGAACCACAGTAAGTAGATGATAAAACTTCAAACTCTGAATTTTTGCTATTGACAAAAGTAATGTATATTTATGATATACAACTTGATGTTTTCAACCAAATATGAATACACTTGATACAGAAACACAGAGTGGGTGTACAGCAGTGCATTCTCTCTTGGATAACAATATTCAATCAACTGTCCTGTCATGTAGAGACTTGGAAAATAGAATTAAAGCCTCTTTCAGCTATTCAAATTGACAACCATTTGAGTGCCCACAGAGAGCACACCACCTCATTAGTCAATCGGTATAATCGGTATCTTATCTGAGATTGTTTTTATCCATTGGCAAATGTATTCGTTTCATTATTTTCATCCTATATCTGGAGTAAAATACGGTAGGGACAGTCTAACTATTATTGAAAACTAAAGTCTGTAAATGGATTCATCTTACACATGTTAGAGCAAAAAAAAATGTTCCCGAGGGACCATCAGAGTTTATCATATTCACTAAAGAGATATAGACATTGGTATACATCAATTAATATTAATTTAAGAATATTTAATAGGCCTCCAAGTAAAAGACATTTTTACGTGTTAGGATGTAAACAAAGCTGAGTCCAAAATGCTATTAAGCAGGTGTCCCCTAGAAGCCAGCAGAGTCACAATGACAGTGAGTATCAAAATAGGTTTCTGAAAGACTGACCAAAAGGGAAACATGATTTCTCAATGTCCTGATCTATTTTCCTTTAAATACACATCTGAACCATGGCACAGAGCCCTACTATTGGGGGAGGGGCTCATTCGGGATCAGTATTGATAAAATAGATAAATGAGAAATGAATTAATCTATTTTAGGTTTGTGTGAGGAACCGTCAAAAATGTTTGTATTTCAGTGGCTGTAATTATAACTAAAGGAAGTATTTGGTACTTTATGGTTTTAAATGAGCCAAGATGTTACAGAAACGTAAAAAATGTCCCATCTTTTAGATGCTTTGAAAATTAAATTCAATTTTTTTCTGTCTTGGTATTTATATAGATGAAGCAACATATGAATCCATTTTGCTAAATAATCATGCAAAAAATATAAGTTTAAATGAAATTCAGTTTCCTTTGACATAAACATGAATTTGGAGCAGTTTGCTAAATGAAACATGTATTTCTTCATTTCCAGAACTGGATTAAAAATGACTTGTAAGCAATGATTTCCTGAATACAAGTTTCATCTCAATTGAAGCCTGTATATTTCACTGGATGGCCAGATAAACTACTACAAGTAGCTTGTCACGTTGAAGTACTGGTCTCTTTCACTCTATTTGCAGAAGTCAAAATGCACTAATATCAGACAAACTCTTTGCAGTCCCTGCATGTAGATGGCAGCAGAGCAAGCATAATAAATCAATGGAACAAATTGTGGGCTCAGTAATGTTGCTTCTGTTGTGATTCTCATTAACAGCAGTGGCAATTGAAGAAAAGCTATTACTGCAACCAGAATTCTTAATGAGGTTTGCTACCAATTAGTTTACTGTCCAAGTATGTGCTTTGACATTTGGTTAGCTAGAAACTTGGGCAACTCTTCATCTAAGAGGATATTACTCCACACAAGCTGAAATGATTAGTTTTTCTAATGCCTGAGCCAGTTATTATAATTGTTGGCTGCAACATATCTTAAGGCAGCATTGACCTTCAGACTCCTGCTTTTTTCTGTGCTGATGTCAAATCAATAATAATGCAGGAAAAAAAAAACCCTACAAACGCTCTGAAAGCCAAAGTTTTATTGATATCTAAACTAATACAGTTTGCAAACTGTTTTTATTAAACTCTGCAAACCACTGTTAGGTTAAAGAATCGTGCCCAAAAAATGTCAGGCTCAGAAAATTAGCTGACAAATGTGACAGAGTTTCTCTGACACATTCTAGTCAAGACCCTGCTGACACACTCTTGTCTTTCATTGCTCCAAATTATGATTAAATACTGTAGCATTTTTTATACTGTAACTAGAATTAAAGCTGTATGAATACTGGGGATATCCTGGTATAGCAGTTATTAAATATTTTCAGTTTTATTAAAGTAAGACTCAGAATGAAAGAAAAGTCTCTTAAGTATTACAGGAAAAATTATAGGATATCTTCTACATATAGGATATAGCTTGTATCACAGTATCTCAATAAAACAAATACTCTAGACTATTGTGGTAACGCTCCAACCCAAATAAGACGGGTCAAAGAAAACACAACTCAATAATTATAGATATAAACTGCACGCCTAGATTGGGCAGACTTACCATTACACTACTCTATTCCCCAGCTATGAGATCGCTTATACCTTGAGTTTTTTTCCAGGCCATGTGCTTCTCCTCCATTGTCCTTCCACCTCCTCTTCCTTCTCCTCTGCTTCTCCTTACTCCTCCTCTTCCTCTCCTTACTCTTCCCACCTTAGCTCCTCCCAACTCACGGGAAAAATATCTTGCTTCAGTAAATAATAGTAGTAATAGCATATATATGAGAAATTTGGGGGCTGGAAAGATGTTGACTCAATGGGTAAAGAGCTTGTCTTGCAAGTATGAAGACCTAAGTTTCATCTCCAGAAACTATATAAACAATTACAGTGCCCTATTGTTTGGCAAAGGGAAGCAAAGACAGGAGGATGCCTGAAGTGTGTTCACCAGGAAGTCAAGCTTAAGTTGCGAACCCCAGGCAAAGGAGAGACACATCCTATCTCAAAGAAAGTCCTTGGCTTTTCTGAGGAGGAAGGGTGAGGTTGTCATAAGCCTCCACTTGTGCACATGCGCATGTGTCAGTGCACACACACACACACACACACACACACACACAAAGAAAGTGTATTTAGATAAATTATTAAAAGGAAACTGTTTATGGAAAGTTAAAAATAATATAAAGTGTTACCTATAAGTTGTTAATACTTTGATACTAAGTAGAAAATAAAGCTTTCTAAAACATTTAGGGGTAGAAAAGTAAGCCTCTTCCTAGTGGGAGTCAGGTGAATAATTCATCACAGTCTAAAGATGAAAGCATGAGGGTATTTGGAGGTTACTTAGGAAAAGGCCTCTATATTTATTTCCTGATAACCGCAGCTTTATTATGATCTGTTAAATCCAGTTTCTTTGTGTTTGGATTTTTTTAAATTTATGTCAGTTTAAGAACATTTAACATTCTCCTTTTCTTCTACATTTCTTCCAGATACCTATAGCCACAATGTTGTAAATCTTCTGAGATTTTTACCCAAACCTGCTACTCTCACATTTCCAATGTAACAAATGTGAAGCCTTCTAGCTCCCCTACGACATGTCTTTTAGCATTCTCTACTTTTATGTGAATGTAAAAGATGTTGTAGTTTTCAAGTTTTATTATAAAAATCAATACAGTTTTATATTTGCCTCAGAGCAGCTGGGAATAGTCTCTGTACTTTTCACAATTCTGCACGAAAATGTATGTCATTCTCCTTTTTTACTGGTACATATCACATGAATGCAGGGTGTTCTCTTCACAACCATTTTGACTAATTTCACCTACTTGGAGGATTCCCTAATATTTTTCCTGTTATCCAGACAAGACTGCCTTCCAGGTTTCTAGAATACCTCAAAGCAGTGGTTCTCAACCTTTCTAATACTGAAACCCTTTAGTAGAGTTTCTCATGTTGTGGTAAACTCTGACCATACAATTATTCCACTGCTACTTCGTAACTATAGCTTTGGTGCTGTTATAAATCACAATGGAGGTATCTGATGTACAGGATATCTGATCTGCAATCTCCAAATGGGTCCTGACCCACAGGTCGAGAAACACAGATCATATATATATATATATATATATATACATACATATATATATATATATATATATATGTATATATATATATATATGAATGTAAAAGATGTTGTAGTTTTCAAGTTTTATTATAAAAATCAATAAAGTTTTATATTTGCCTCAGAGCAGCTGGGAATAGTCTCTGTACTTTTCACAATTCTGCACGAAAATGTATATATGATCCAGATACTCAAATCATGTTCCTTTATGGTTTCCTATACACCTTTACATTCCATTTACTAGATAAAGTATTTACCACATGGCATTTTACTTTATGAGTACCTTTTGGTACTCAGTAATCCACAAGTGATATCCCAGATACAATGTTTACTAAATTCTATAACTTTAATGATTAACGTGAACCATCTGATTGAATATTCCCAGAATCCCCTGAAGAAAATAAAGGACATTAATTTTAAATAACTTATCCCAGATTAGCTTCATGTGATGGAATGAGAAAATAATATCCATTAGTAAGTTTATAGTACTTAACTGTGTATACAACTGAATTTCTTAGTAAGGGAAACCAGGATGTCACAAAGAGCTTTAATATATTTTATACAAATAACTTTAGTACTAAAGTTTAAAATATATAAGAAATCACTATTTTATAAAACAGAATGAAAAACGGTTGAGAGGGAATAAAAGTTCTTTAAAAAGAAACCAAATTAAAACTATTTTAATGTTTTAAACATCCGTTGCAAAGAAACACATAGTACATATTATAGTGTGAGAGAGATGGTTCTACTTGTACATCTTGGTTTTGTGCTAGCTCTTGAATATTAACTGTAACTTTATGTTTCACTATGCCTCTAACCTATTCTTCCAATTCACATTTCCCCTTACATTGCTAATTTTCACGTATATTACAGGCATGCAACTTTAACCTCCCTAAAGACATCTATTATTTTATTTGGGAGTCACTCATAATCTAATTTAGCTTGCAAGCATCATGATTCACAAGTTCCACAAAAGATCTGACTATCATATACACATGTAAATTTGAATAATTATACACAAAATCAGACTGATCAGTAAGGGAGTTTTAGAAGAAAGTATGATTTATAAGGCAAATGAAAGAACAATACAGGACTTAGAATATAAACTATTTCTAGATATTATAAAAATGATATAAAGTACAAATAGAAACATGATCTAAGATGAAATTTGCTTGGTTTCATCAGACAGATGGCACTTAGATGTTAGGAGATCTATTCTTCTTTTTTATGGTCAAAAATCACTAGGTTTAGAATTGTCATCTTACAATTAAAAAAAAAAAGCAGTCTATCACTTTCAGCTGGATGAGGGACCACTGAAATGCCAGGGATTGGTCAGAATCTGTAAAGAAAGGATTCCTGAACCAAATACAACTGGAATTACTGCTAAGTGTTTGCTGCTCATAGAAATAGACCCTTGAGAGGAATTATTGAAAGAGTTTATGTATGCTGTTTTAGAAATAGCCACAAATATTTGGTACAGTTTATCTGTCTTGCAGCTCACAGCGATGATGTATGAGTAGGTCTATGAGTGCCTGGATCACTGCTCATCCTTTACCTGCTGCCAGAACTGCTTTTATTTTTATCAGTATCAATTACATTGAGCACTATAGGACTTAAATAAAGTTAGAATATTTGGGAATGACTCGGTTACTTAATCTTAACCAAAAAATGTTATGCCTACTAGATAGACTATGCACAGAGCTTGCTTGCATCACTACCTTCTTCTTTGTCTTGCTTTTCACCATAACTTTGTAGAATCTGATGGAACACTGGTTCCAGATCCCACTCCCTGACGACAGAGTGAACAGAGCTAGATACTACCACGTTTTTTCTGGTGAAACTAACAGGTTTATAAGAGCAATCAACAAACTTACCAGTTCCTCAAGGAAGACTGGATGAAAATTTACAACAGCCAATTGTCAAGTCCTATTCAAACAACAGATTATATGATTTTAAAAATCATATGACCAAGAACTGTCACATGGCTTCTTCATGGTAAAATATGGTCTTCATTCAAAAAAGGTCAAGATTTTCAGCTGCTGTTGTCCTCTATTTTAGTGTAATGTGAAAATACAACACAAATCAAATTAAATTGAACAAATATAGTTCTTAAACTAGTCAGAAATTTTCAAACTCTTACGTGTGATATTAATATAGCTTTGCTTTACATACAATTTAAATTATACTTGCTTGTTTCAGTAACTATTGGAAACATAAATGATACAACGAAAATTATGTTTTATCTCACCATATAACGTTACTCACTGTATTTCTGTGGCTTTAGCAAACATAAATGATACAATGAAAATTATGTTTCATTTCACCAAATAACACTAATCTCTATGTTTCTGTGGATTTAGCCAACATAAGGGGTTTTGTGTGATCTTTCAGAGGTTTACAGTGACCTTTTAACTTACCCTACAGTTTCAAGGTTTGGAATTCTTCCCTTTGTCAATGAAAATGTACATGAGGGAAAGAACTACAGCATAGAATTTTATGAACCTTGTTAGAAGATGATTGTGTCTCATTTCACTATTGGAGTCATCCTTATAGGAAGAGGAGTGGTAGGCATAGGCACACTCACAAAGAGAACACACACCTTGATAGTCAGAGAGGATGGTGTAACTGAGGTGTAATGGAATACAAAGAGTTGATCATAAAATCAGGAGCCAGTGAGAAGTCTAGTAGATTTGGAGACAAAATTTCAGTGATGTGCCTGTTGATATTAGTTTCAAACTAACAAACCTAAGAATTTGGATCAAACGAATCACTACCATCTAGTTTGCAATAAGTTGTTTTCATGGGTTGGGAATTGGCTCTAATGAATTAATCCAGACCCCAAAATCAGGAATCTCCATGTCCAAACGCTGAAAGTCCTTGTCTCCAATTAGTTTTTGATGGATCAATAAAAAGCCAACACCATTCTCCAGGTAGACTGAGGCAGGACCTTTATATTTACACCAGCAACTAACTTGGAGAAAGGAAGGAGAAAGAGAATCTCCATGACTGGGGAGAAGGATAGGACATAAGAGCTGCAGAAAAAAATTCCAACCAACCATGTAAGAATTCAGGTAAGTGGTCACTGGCAACTACCCGATTGGGCCTGGAGTAGCAGGGAAACATTTAGGAGTCTCAGGAGTACCAGAGGAGAGTGTTTGCTGGCAGAGGAAGGTTTAGGGTGTCCAGCCTTTGAGCTATTCAAGGCATGTCAAAAGTTAACTGGTGTGTGTGTGTGTCTTTCATTCTCGAATCCAAAAAACTCCTAAGTGGGTGGCTAGAAGCATTACCCATCAGTAGTCAATGCAGTGTAGCTAAACTTGCCTTTATATCCACAGCTCTAAGAAACATCAGTACCTTGAGTTTAAATGCAATCTCAAAGACAGGTTAGTTTATTGTGAAAGAATGGATCTATTAAAATGCAAAATGTCAATTATGCAATAAAACAAAATTAAATCATCATTTCCACTTTAGGTGACATTTAGGTCTCTTTTACATAATAGGATTTTTTTGTTTTTGTTTTCTGCTAATGTTTTTGTGTGCAAAGTAGCAATGTATTCCTTTCAAATGTTCTTTTTAGTGTGTGTGTGTGTGTGTGTGTGTGTGTGTGTGTGTGTCTGTGTGTGTGTATGATCAGTCTATAGTTCCTAGAAATTAGTTAGCAGATTTCCATTTTGGGTGCTTCTATTGGTAACATATAGCTCACTGCAAGAATGAAGGAAGGCAGTGGCAGTATTTGCTAAAACATTAACTAGGGACATCTAGTTATAAAATCTACTGCAAATAATATATAGCACTCTTAAAAAACAAAAGCAAAAGAACAAAACAAAAACAAAAAAAAGAAAGTACAGCTTTTTTCTACCAAGGATGTAAATACTGCTCTCTGAATGACATTTCTCTTGCCAAGTGATATTTCTTGAGAATCACATTTGACAGTAATGAAAAACAGCATTACTGCTGCTGGTGTTCGAGTTAAAAATAACCCATAGAAAATGATAAGATAAAAACTACTGCTTTTGATTCCTTTGTGCTCTTAGGGGAGTCTAATACAATTTTAATACATATTAGGTTGAATGATATAGTCTTTAATTTGTCACTTACATTGTCAAAACATCACATTAAATGTCCTGCTGTACCACAGTAGCATGACACACAAATGGTACACCATGTTAGATCAATCAATCAGTCAATCAATCAATCAGTCACAGTAACACAAATATCTACTGGTACATGACATTATTTTAGCTATGTGAAAAATAAATTCTTCTTAAAGAAACAAATAACAATACATTTGAATGATATCATACATTCTCCCTTTAAATATATTTTGTTTCAGGGGTCTTGTGGGTCTTTAAATTTCATATATTCATTTCTTGTTATAAAACAGTTTGGTTATTTTTTGGGTATTGGTCATATTAGTACCAAGTCAAAGCTGTGATTTGTAAACAGTGCCCTGCAAACTCACACTCATGCCCTTTACACAGACGTGTAAGTCATTGGTGCATATTAAGCACAATCTCTACCTAGTGAAGGTAGAGCTTTCTATTTTAACACTCACTTGGAAAACTAATTAACTATGGTCTTATTGAGCAAATTGAACAGGAAATAAATCAAGTGTTAAACATTGGTGATGGACCCGGCTCAGTGCAATTAGATTTCTGATACGCTGAGAGGCTCTGTGTGTGTAGTTTTATGTTTTGATTGGCAACACTCATAGATTAAACACAATAATTTATTTTAAGGCATTGCCATCATTTTCCATCTCAAAACCCAAGTCTTACATCATAGATCCCTAAAAGTACGACCCAATTTACACAGAAATTCTACTTATCACTTCACACTCAGCTTGCGTAGATAATGTCTGTTAAGATGCCACGATGCCACTCAACTGTCCTTTACATCAGTTAACATTCCAAAATAAGACATTTTACTCTTAAAAATCCTTCAATTATTAAAATCAGAATATCATGCATAGGAAATATCTTGAAGTAAAAGAAACATGATAAAAGGATCAGAGGTCAGACAAGAGATGAAAAGAGGGAATTCAAGTCTACTTAAATTTCTGAAATATGACATTATGGAGCTGGAAAGTAATGGCCAAAAGGACATGTGTCAGCTGTGGCAGTAAGATATTGGGAACAGAACTTTGGCACTTTGTAGAGAGCAAGGAATAGACATGAGGTTGGCAAAGGATCTTGGTCTCAGTGTGGCAGTTTTGAATTTGATCTGGTTGAAATATAATTCAAGAGTGATTATACCACATTCATTTATATCATTTATATCAGGCAATTGGACACTGAATAATGGAAATGAAAAGAAGTTTGTGAAGAGGCCTTGAGATCTGGCTTAGTTGGAAAAATGCTGACCACGGGAGCATGAGAAGGTTCAGCAAAACTTCCAGTTATGACTATAGGTGCCAATATCTCAACACTAAGGATGTAGAGACAAAGGAATGCTTCTGGCTTGCTAGCTAGCCAGTATAGCTGCGTCAGTGAGCTCCGGAATCAGTGAGAGACCCCATCCCCCAAGAAGTTATGTGGCCTCCAAACACATGCGCAAACACAGTGAGAACACAAACTCATAGATGGGTATATACACACAAAGCTGTTAGAAATGTGTATCTCCTTTTGTGGATGACTAATGTAATATTTATCGTATTCATCAAATTTCTGGGAATGTGGCTACTAGAATTTTTTAGGATCTAAAACTTGTAGGCAGAAAATAAAACTGAGCTTCTAGACATAAAACCTCGACAGGATAAGTAGCGAAGATTATACAATAAGTCCATTCTTTGACTATCAAAGCTTTCTTTTGCTTGTTATGCTTACTGATTTCCCCTAAGATGTCTCAATAGACTGATGGTTAGCTAACACACACACAAATATCTGTCCTCATATATGAATTATTTTATCGGACATACAGAAGCTTGGGTAAACACATATTCTATAGTAGGATTAGAGTATAATTGCTATAACTATCTCTTCTAAATTCTTCTCCTCTTTCAATTTTTCTCATATCAGCTTGTTTTAATGATGTGTATTTTAGTTGTAATGTCTTTCTTCATTTTTAGTACTTGAAAGACCTTTAGCCATTTCAAAAGCTTTGAGATACTTAATTTTTGAAATATGAAATAGTTCGATTCATACAAATTATCTAAGGGGGATGAATGTTTGGATAAGGTCAAAGGAGAGCATGAAACAATAAAAAATTGAGAGACCATGCCAGTTTCAATGAATTCCAGTTTCAATGAATAATTTAAATGAAACATTAGTTTTATATTATGTTATTTCCCCCAGTTCAATATAATAGAGTGAGACATGTCATCACATAAAGGCTCACTGTGTTTAAGGGTTATTTTCTTCTTTCCTTTTCTTATTTTCCTAGTCAAGTTCAAAATGATTCTTCTTCTCTCAGCTAGACACAGATGTCTTTATAATCAATATCAACACTGTCTTTTCACCATGATGCCCCATCCTACCCATTAACAACTGAGAATACTCTTCTTTCTGAGATTAAACAAGATCTGCACTTGTTTTAATTCTTCTCCAAATTTGTAAATCAGAATAAATTAGATCCTTATTCTTACTGTCCAAGAAGGAGAATTTCAAGTTTCCCATTCCTAACATTAAAAGAAAACCCACAAAAGTAAATGCACATAAAAATCTCTGAGTTAAGACTCATCTAGAGGGAAATAAGAGAAAGTTTTTCAGAATTAATGAGTTACAATAGAGATGAGATAATGAAATGGTGCAGACAAGATCTGGACACGAGCAATCCAATTCAGATGTGGGAAATTCAGGGGTCTGAGTTGTGAAAAATAAGCATAGATAAAATTTCCTACAAAATGAAAGTATGCACTGCCGCCAAACATTTTTCCATTTGTTTAAAGGCCATACACAGGAAGTTTGTTAACTTACCCAAACTGGAAAGCAAAAGGCCAAGATGCAAGCCCAGGCAGTATGTTTCCACAGCCTTGCTTTCTGCTCAGGACAGCACTTGTTTTTAGCCCTTATAGCTAGTAGAGTTGTGCTTTGATGGTAGCTACAGGGCTTTATTGGTTATGAAGAGAGACTATCTTTTGAATAGTGCTTTTCAACATTGGAAGGGAACGATACTGAGTATCCAAAACATTTTATTTAAATTTGACAAAAAGAAAACTAGCAGCTGGAAAAGAATGATTTAATAGATACAGGTATTTTCATATATGTATTTTCTTAGAAAGCCCTCATGCAAATATCAGACTATGCCATATCATGTCTGGAGAGGTTCATGATGAGTCTTATGTGAGCAAAAGGCTTTTCTGATGGATTTTAAATGAATGGTTAAGAAATGGAGAAACCTAGCATGTCTCCACTTTTTCACGAGTCAGGGGCTATCCTCAAGATTAAAAGTTAAAGGAGAAGGAATATTGTTGGATAAACTTGTGGCTATTAAGTAGAAACCAGAAGAACTATTTTAAGCATTTAACTGAATTTTAAAATGTATGTCATGAAGAAAGTTTGATTTTAGAAAATTAATTTTGTTTTGGAGAAAGGGAAACTAACCAGAGGGTCACACTAATCAATGATTTCTAAGAGGAATAATTTTAGGTACTGTATTTGTATCTATATCTTCTTTAATGGAAATGTATGAATTAATTACACTGATGTTCATTCATGTTAGGGGGTTCTCCTGTACTGGCAGAATTTTATGGTCTCTTCTGTACATAAGGAGCATAGTTAGTTCATCTACTTACTGGCACTGTAGTTTTTAACAACAGTTTTTTGGGGAGGTGGTAGGGAGTAAAAATGGCTGAAATCCCAGATAAACTGGAGACAAACATGTGAAGACAATTGTGGTTTCCTATCTTCCTCTCCTATTAATCATGATGGCACTAACTACACTATAGTAGCTGAATAAAGAGAATTTTACTCGGAATGAAGAAATCAACATGGGATGACTATTTAAACAGACATTCAGAATTTAAACTTGTTTATTTTTATCTTCTCTTGTTCTCTAACTTTCTCAAGTATTTCTGAGAACCCTGCCTCATTTTAATCAGTTAAATTACACTCCTCCTTAATTCCCTGAATCATCTACCTTGGAATAATTGGCTTTTTTTCCCTCTACTTCAGAAGACCTTAGAATGTAATTCCTGGGCCTGTTCTGGCATATAGGTTCATGTTCAATTATTTTCATACATAAGTAGACTCATGGGTGTTAATATCTCATTCTTTTATTTCTTTAACCTATAAGATCTTGAAATAATAAACTTATTTTAGCTAAAGTTTTCAATAACTACAGAGTTTTTCTAATATTTTGGTTATTATATTGCCACTTTTTAATAGTTGTATTAGACAAGTATTTTCTTCTTTACTTACTTTCAAAAATATAGTGGATTGAAATTAGGGAAAAACTAGGAATTGTTTATAGACTCAATATGCACTGATTTAGTAAATATTTTACAAGCTCTAGGAAAATTTTAATCCATAAAATTTTCATCCACAAAACTTTGTGTATATTAGTTAAAAAATAGAACTGGCAGATTGTCTAGAACAATTGCCAAAAATTAATGAGAATGCCTTTGAATGTTTAAATTATATTCCATCATCTTACTTCTTAAAATACATTCAGAAGTGGAATAGCTTCATTTATGTCTGTGACTTCAGTAACTAGTCTATGAATAAATCTCTATTTTATGGTCTTCAACCATTTTTTTTCTAACAAACTTTAGACCTGTACTTCACAATGCTAATTAATTACATAATTATTTTCTGCTGATCTGAAAGTCTTTCTCAAGAAACTGTGCCCTAAACTGACTTCATCTTCTTCCTTGTAATTCATTATTCACTCTCAAAAATCATCTCAGTCAATAATGCCACGTTTTACCAAGCTTTCCAAGTCTGACAGCCAGGCACCCTCTTGGAATGCAGTGTTCTTCCTTTATACTTGCTCATGAACGTAGTCTAGTCAGATGTACTCTATAAAGCTTATCGATGTCCTAACTTTCTCCCTTCGCAAAACCGATGCCTTCAACCATATTATACCTTTTTGTCAGTATTTTAACATCCTAAAGTGGTTTTTACTCTATCAGTTAGTTCCTCTTAATTATCCTCAAAATATATAGGTATCCTCTAAAAATATTTTTAACATCTTAATGTTTTTTTTAATTATTTTTAGGATAAGTTTTAACCTCTGAAAATATTCTAAAAATATATTTACATGTTCTTGGATTAACACTTCAAGGTCTTTCCATGGTTTTTTTTTTTTTTTTTTTTTTTTTTTTTTTTTTTTTTTTTTTTTTTCACAGTAAGTTCTCTGAGTTTATCAAGGTTTATGGAAGAGTGTTTCCTGTTTAGTTCTCCATGGTCACCTTCTAGGCTGCTACGTAGGCTGGAAACCCAAGAAACAGCACATATATTTTTACATTGGCTTACACTAAGAATATCATTTGATATTAATAATGACATTTGTTTTATCTTTCATATCTCATGGAAAAATATCTCTAGGAGCCAGGTTGAGAATTGCTTGCCCAATGGCTTAAATAAACTGTCTAATGACTCAGTGAATAACCTCAGAAAAATAATATTCCTTCTCCAGTGTTCCCCTCTTCTGGGTTGCATCTATCAAGCCATGACATCTGTTATAAGCCAACAAGTTTACTTTTATGGTTCTATTAATCTCTGAGGTAATTGCTTATAAGTGGTTTCCCTTCCTTCTTTTCTTGAATGTCTTAAAGGAAAAACATTGATTCCTTGTATAATATACAGCTTGCCTCCTAAGTATTTGTCTGTGTTTAGCATGACTTTGTTTTGAAAGTCAAGGTTTTTATAAAATTTACAGTTTTCAAAAATAGATGACCATCACAAAACGTAGAGATTACAAAATTAATTCTAAGGAACTAGGGACCAATAAAATATTAATGTGAGCTTCTCAGTGAAGAAACATACTTTAAATTATCAGTCCTGTAACCCCAAATTAGATCATTTAGAAATGTTTAATATAAATCATTATTAAATTTGGTGATACAAAATCAAATTCACTTTTAGTTTTCCCAGAAGACAATTTCTTGATATTTTATAAATCCAAAAGTTACATGACTTTTAATGATAAAAGAACATTTAAAGAGCATAAAAGACTTATTTCTTCTGGTAACAAACATCTGACTCTAGTAAAGTTTATATTACTGTTTTATTTAGTGTGTCTATATTTATTGAAAGGATGGAACTCACTTTATAAATACATCAGAGAACTAGGTATGAGGTCTGTAGGGTCTCCCCTTTTGAATTCTTAAGGGAATTTAATATACTTTTATTTCCATTTAGCATATAAAATTGTTTATATGAAAGGAAAAAGAGAGTTATTAATAAGATATTAGTTCATTGGTTATTTAATGTGACAGCCAAACATATCCTATACTTAGTTATATGGACTGCCTAAAAATATAATTTTCTACATAGTTTTAAAATGGGACTAGGGACAAATCATGATGGTCAAAGGACTGTTTGTTAAACAACCAAACATTTGCTTGTTAAAAAACTAGTCATATGTTATAACAGTTTTGAATCTATAAATTTACAGTTTTTAACCTGATAAGATTTCAGTCTTGTTTTTATTACATACTTGATTTTCTAATCACTTTAATATTAAGATTATTTTAGGTGAAATCAGAGGACAAATTATTTAATTAGCTAAAAGGATACAGAAAAATGGATATAATTCAGATCTGAAAATGGAGTTCATTTGCATTGAAGGGACATTTTTTTATATAAAAAAAGATTTTGTAGTCATTAACAGTGTATTTCTCAAAGAACTCTCACCTGACAATATGCACATTTTCTTTTTATGAAATGAAATCAATTACTCGTTTAAAATAGTGTTTCTGTACGAGGAAACCTGTTTCATATCTTCAGGACTGATGGTATACATATTGATTTTGACACATAAATCCTGCTGTAACTGTATATCTATCTACTCTTCGTGACTGATCTGCTCTGGTAAATGTCTCTCTCATCTATGTATATTTACACAAAAACTATCTTGAGCATTTTTGTAAGTGGATTGATTTTGGCACCTATATTTCTGTAAGGCTAGGCCAAGGGGAGATGTTGAAAAGTCTCCATGAGTTAAGATGATTAGTGGATGCTCAATCTCTACTACTAACAGGGATGCTTTCTTCTGCATGGCCAAGGTTTGAGCATTGCCTCCAGGATATTAAACCTCCCAGGAGTCTTTCACATCCCAGGGCTGTGACGGCTTCCTGGCATCATGGTTGCTTCATTGTCTCACTATTTGAAATGACCTCTTCCTTTTCACTCTTACTGTGCTCTTTTCAATCACCCCTGGAAGAGAACTCTCTATGCAAGGGTAGCTCTGTGGTCTACACAGGAAGTAATCAATAATTGGTTATGATGTGACTTCCTCTTTGTCTAGTAAAAACCTGTTAATTTCTCAAAATAATTAGGATACAATGAGTGAATTCCTTTCTGCCCCTGAGCAATTTATTTGCATGTGAAGTACAAAGTTCTTCAAGGAGATATTTTTTAAAAGCTATAACATACTATTTCGCAAGTTTCTTGAAAGTACTGTACTTTTATTATTTTCTAGCATGAGTCACAAAAAACCTCAGGAGAATTAAGAGTATACCTATGTGAGGGTTTAAACAGGAATGTCCTTCCCCCCAGAGAGTCATGTGTTTGAATGCGTGGCCCATGGAAAGTGCCACTATTAAGAGTTAAGGCGATGCTGAAGTAGGTATGATTTTGTGAGAAGAAGATTGTCACTGTGGGGTCAGGTGTTGATGTCTCATATGCTCAAGCTATGCAAGGTGTGGCTCACATTCTCTTACAGATGTCTGGGGGTCAAGATGAACTCTCCGCCTTTTTCTCCATCTCCATGTCTGTCCACATGTGGCTTTGTTTCCCTCCATGATGATAATGGACTAAACTTCTGAAATTTTAGGCCATCCCCAGATAAACATTTTTCTTTAGAAGACTCGTCATAGTCATGGTGTCTCTTTGCAGCACTAAAAGCCAAACTAAGTCAATCTGTTTCAATATGTCATAGGAAAACAGACTTCTAGACTTCTAGCTAATGGTTTATGTTCTTTTCTTTAGCTATCTCAAATTTACTAGAACATAATTTTAACAAAGAAATGTCAAAATTCTGCATAAAATTTAATCCACTGTTAACTCCATTTGTAAATATAGCCCTACAAGTTCAATAATTAAAGAAATTACTACATGCTGTTTCCTCGTTAGAATTTTGTAGTTGAGTTTACAATTCCAGCTATCTTATATAAAAGACACACAATCTAGGTATTTTATTTATAAACTGTAAGCATAGATGGAACAGGTTTGTAGCTATTCTAACTTATTTTCCTTTATTACTAGCTATTTTTTCAGGCCACATGCTCATGGTCAATCTCCTCTCATGGCAGTCTCCTCTACTTCCTCTCTCTTCCCTCTGCAACCTCAAACCAGGTAACTCAAAACCTGCCTACCTCTAATTCCTTCACTAATTGGCCATTGCCGTTTTATTTAACCAACAGTTTTAAATTAAAGAACAAGGTTTACACAAAAAAATCTGAGAAATGTGTAAATTCACTCATAGGTAACTAGACCATCAAAATCAGAATTGAGAATTACAATACGTAGAAACAGACCAAACCTCAATTCCCCCTTTCTGTCTAAATAAAAAGACTTTTTTCTTATAAAAGTAAACATTATACGGTAAAGCAATTTTGAAACAATTATGAAAATTATTAGGTAAAAGTTACATTTAAAAAAGTCCAGTGTATTACTATTACTGAGTCTACAACTAAGGAGAAAGTATTCTATTATCTATTCTTTCCTGGTGAGTTCAGAGTTCTGAACTTACATCAATTTCTATCCTAATTTGCTTCACACACTTTCCTATGGGCAGTATGATGAAGACATTTTCTCAATCGAGGTTCCTATTCCCAGATGATTCTAACTTGTGTCAAGTTGACAAATGTTAGTTTAGACATGCTGAAAGTACATTTTGCTTTTGGTGGTTTTATAAAAGCATACTTAAAAATGTAATTCATAATTAAATACGTAAATAGCATTTAATAAATAATTTAAGATATAATATATAATTTTAAAAAGTCTCTCTTTCAAGAACACCAAAAATCTATTTTCTAAAAGGTATCACTTTCAAAGAAAGCCATCACTCCAAACATTGGGATTTCAACATTTGAGTTTGTAGGATGAAAACCACAGCAAATACATAATTGAGACATTGCATTATTTAAATTGTCTCTTTTCTGTGATGTAATTTTGTGTACCTTACCTGGAGATGTGACTGATCACAATAAATAAATATGCATGTTTCACATGAAAGGCCGATCTGAGAGACATCTCCTATATCCAGTTCTTTGTTGTTTGCTTAAGCCTCTGGATTTCCTGAATTTTTGAGTTCTTTTGAAACCCAATGCTAGGCTGCATGTTGTGATCAATGTTAACTCATGCATCTACAGAAGATGTAGCTCTCATGTAAAACCCAAAGGATCAGGTGTTTTAAAGAAATATAGAGTGAGATTTACACTAATATAAATGTTAATAGGTTTAACTGAAAAGAGCAATTTAGGATTAAGGCCTCAACCTTAGGTCCCAATATACAAAAATGGGTTACATTATTTGTGCTGTTGAAGTTAAGTCATATGTTAGAGTAAGGTTTGTTTACCTCCATATTATATGTTTTTTTTCTTCTGTGTCTATATCAAGAGTTCCATGTAATTTTGTGTAAATGATATGATAAAGAATATAACTAGGCATCAAAAAGTTTGGCTGTTCTATCTGTCCTGAGAAGCTGCTAGATATTTTTCCACAAAGGAGCTCTTAAAATACTTTGTTCAATGGATGGCTGTTAGGTGTATGTATTAAAATGCTCGTAAGATTCCTTTTAAATGGTAAAGTACCTGTTAGGGAAATAGCACTTTGATGTTGAGTTAAAGACTGTAAATGGATGACCACATCCTTTACATTGGTCCATGTACAGAAATATACAATGGAAAGCAGATGTGGCCTCAGTACTGATGTTGTTTAACACATTCAATAAAAACATGTGTAAGATGCCATCATAACAGCTTTCTGTGTCAAATGGTCTTGTGATCAAACAAAGACTTAAAAAAAAAAAGTACCCCTATGGAAAAAAATGCAATTTATAAATGCTTTGGAAGGTTTATCTTTGAGTCCACAATTTTACCACTATGACCACTGTATACTGACTGAAGCTAATTTTTGTAACTTGATGTGACAGGAAACACAGCACAGAGGTTCCTCCATCTTTTATTCTTGCTGAGGCTTATCAGGTTTAGCTAGAATTTGATTTTCTTCATCTTGATTAAGAGTATTGTGGAATATTACCCAACTCAAGTCTAGGGACCTGATATTATGATACATCAGTTAACTTATTTAAGGTTCTGTGAAATTATCTGCTTGTACATACCTTCCCCTCCTGCTAACCGCTTATTTTAGCTTCTGTTATACTGCTTGCTTATACAAAACCTCCTACCTTCAGCTGTTTAATAAGATACCAGGATGTGGTTTTGCCTCTAAAATCCCCTTACCTTAAACACACAGGAATATACTTGGGGTCTGAATACCTGGCTGGAGTTCTAGATGTCTGGAATAAAGACTCATAATTGGCTATAAACTGTCTAAGTCAATGTCTCTAGTGGGCTCCCTAGAACACAGATAGGGCATAATATTTTTTATCAAGAACATAATTTATGCTTGTCCTCATTTGTATACAGCAGCTACAATATGAAGTCTCTTATTGCTTTTTCTAAAACACCATCTCTTTTTACTATTTCAATAGTTTTTACAAGAATAGATAATTATGGGGAAAAATAAGCAGCCTGTTTACATTAAATATCTGGGAATATCTATGAAATTATAGTTTGCAGTGCTACTGTTAACATTTCTATAAAAGATGCCTATAGCACAAAGCTATTGAATTTGGTAACAGTGCTTTTCAGTCTGAGTGACATTTCCCGCATTATCTGCTTTTCTTTTCAAAATTTTTTCCTGGAATTTTTTCACAGCTTTTGCTGTTGACCAAATTCAACACCAAGAAATTATCAACATGTCCAAAAGCACAATACATTTGAAAAAAATCTATTCCTTTTTTATATCCTGGAATTTTCTACTTTTCAGTGTCATGTGTTCAGGTACCACTACATGTTCATAATTCAAAAAAAAAGAAAGAAAAAAAAAACCTAAAGATGGCCTATCAGTCAGCAAGGTACGCTGTAACATTCCTTCTAGATTCACATTAAACCAAACTGCAGCATATAATTCTCCACCATTGGTCACTAAAAGTAGTAGAGAGACAGGTTTTAAGGGCATGGAAAGCTCATCCAAGAACAAGTGTGGTCTCATTGGAAAATGCTGTAGTGATATTGTCTTTGTGCCCACTAGCTCTTCAATAAAATATATTTCTGAAACAAAAGAGCCTTTATTTTCAATATTTTTGAGAAAATGTCTTAATTAGCCTTAGATGGCCTCAAACACGCATAGGTGACTTTAAACTCTTGATCTTTCTGCCCCACTTTCCAGTGGTGAGATGACAGACAAGTGTTGCCTTTCCCTATTGAAATGACACAGTATAGCTCAAGAACTCTTAAAAGCAAATTTTTAAAAGATACCCATTCCTCCTTCACTTTTCTCTACCCTTCATGTGAACGATTTTCTAATTTTCAGATGATGTCCCAGGGACATCGAAACAACAACTAGAGTTGGTAATGGTGACTGCAGATGAACCAGTGAGTTATAGAAATGGACCAGACCAAACGTCATCAATACAGATGGCTTGCTCTACATCTGAATGTTTCTAAATAGAAAATCATTATACTTTCATGTTCTGTGCAAACATAACCTTCACACATCCTTCCATTCACCTCAGGAGTATTTCTGTTTTGACTTTTAAGTCACACATATTATTTATGTGTATACTACTGAACGTTAATAAATTTAAAATATTCCTCTGGTAGAATTAATCAAACATCCATTTTGAGATATACATTTTGGCCAGATATACTCTAATTTTTGGAATCCAAATCTACAAAGGTCTTTTTCCCTCAGTTTCTACAATCGAGTTGTTTAAAAACAAATTGTGTGTTTAATCAGCATCATAAATACAAGGCTCGGGGACTTGCATAACAAAGCAAACATGTAAATGCAATCACTTAGCACCATGAACCTAATTAGCATAGAGAGAATGAATTCTTTCACCTCTGGTAGTTTAAATTTTGGTTTAATATTCTTTATCATCATTGAGGTAGAAAATACTCTCAAAAGCATATTCCTCTTGGTTTAAAGGCATGTTTTGTATTTACATTTATGCTTGGCCCTCTGCAAGTCATGGATGCCACTGTACCACTCTCCTTAGCAGACAGAAATTGGCTTGTTAATGGTATTCGCCATTTAATTTTTCCAATAAAAAGGCTGCATCAAAAGTAAGTTTGATTTTCCAAATTATGCTGTATTTTTATGAAACCTCATGCTTTAAAAGAAAACCAAGTAATTTAATTGAAAAAGACTAATTATAATTTTCTAACCAATTTATCGAGATTAAGTCTTGCAAATTCCTCACAAAAAAGTATATATTGTTTTCTGTTGAGAAGTCTGCTTATATATTTCATTTGTCTCTTCCATTCTTTTCTCCCTTGTTTCTGTTTGAAGAGAAAATATACTAAATCCAGATGTTCAGATCTTAATTTGCTTTATTCTGAATTCTAGAAAGGGATAGCAGTCTGGAGCAAACACAGTTCTGAATTATTATGTCCCAGTTTGCAAAAGTTTTATTCAAAGGAAGGAAGGAAGGGAAGAAGGAGGAAGGAAGGGAGAAAAGAGAGACAAAGATACATAGAAACAGAGATTCACAAAGAGACACAGACAAAGAGAAAGAGAACCAGAGACCTGGAGACACACCTTCTTTCTCTTTATCTACTCTCCACTCACAGGTGCTTTGCCTTTCCTCTTTCCCATTTATATTTTATCCTCTTTTTTCTCTCTAAAATGTTTCATTTCTTTCATACATGTAGAGAAGGAAAGGCAATGTATTTGTTAGGCCCAGACTAGAAATCTTTTTGTCAGAATTATGTTTTCACTGATCATAGACTTTACCTTTATATAAAAAAAAATCAGTTTAGCAATCTAATTTTGAAAACGTGAAGTGCTTTGCGCTAACAGTTTGAATTTGTTAGCTTTGGTTTTAACTTGGTTTTATTTTATGTATGTGTTTGTTTATTAGCTACATGCTTGTAAATGTGTGTTTATGGGTGGGTGCGTGCACGTGATTGTAGATGTCTGTGAAGGATAGAATATTTGGGTATCTTAGATCTGACTGAGTGACAAGTAGTTGACAGTAACATACGATCTGGGAAACAAGTTTGGATCCTCATTAAAGTCACTACGTTACTCTAAACACTGACCCATCTCCCTGCCTTGCAGCTTCTAATTCTACAGAGATTCCCTGCTGATACTTCATCTAACCTCCAGGGAGATGTAAAATCTAGACATCAGTGACAGAGGGTTCATAAGCAGTTAAGAGTATTTGCTACTCTTCTATGACCCAGTTTCAGTTCCCAGCACACATATGTCAGATCTTAACCATCTTTTATCTCTAGTTACAGGGAACCTAATACCCCATTCTGGACTCTACAGACACGAGGCATATACATGGCTTGGTTATATCCATGTAGGCAAACATTCATGTGCACACAATAAAAATAAATCAATCTTTAAAAATATAACTTGAGTAGTAAGTATACTATATAATTATGAAAATTTATCCTTTAAACATATATATATATATATACGTGTATATATATATACGTGTATATATATATATATATATACATATATATATATATATATATATATAATGTGATTATAAATGTGAGTGGTTTCGGTTATATAACTAAGGAAATGAAATGCTTCTTTGATGTACTATGAGCGTCCTAAGACTAATGTAAACATAAGCAGGTCAACTAAGAAAATGTTGCAGTCTTGTAATGAATTGGTAAACCCGTTTTACAATTTTTGTGACCTTCATATATTTTCTCAGTGTTTCATGGACATATGATATGAAAATGGATGGATACTTGAAGATATTTATCAGGATGACAAAAAATGAGCAATAATAAAGCTTTTCTATTGTTGTCCTTGAGTTTTATTAGAAAGGGAACAATCATCATATTCAAAGTCACCTCAGTCGGGAGAAATGGAGAGGACATGATGTCGTGCTCTGGTCCACTTTCCTTTCATTATCTGTCATGTGGAATCAGAGCTACTTGAAAGATTTGTTGCTCTGGTAAAAGCTCAGATGGTGACTAGTAATAATAAAATTAGGATATGAACTCAGAAGGAAGAGACTAGGTTGTTCCTGGGAGAGTTAGGAGAAGTTAGAGGAGGGTGAATTACACCAAACTGTAGAAATAAATTTTCAAAGAATAAATAAATTTGTTTCAAAAAATTATTAACAAATATGGACCAATATTAGCCATCACCTTATTTACTGCAAAGTAACTAATCCAAGAGGCTCTGGAATTGTCTTCTCTGTGGGCATTCTGTTGGCCAGGGTAGAAACATTAGAGCATGTACGCCATTGTATAGGATACTTGGTTAGTATAGGACAGACACCTACTAAAGGAAAAGTCACATTTTCCAGCATTGAACATACCTATCTGTCAAAATTATAGGAAGATAAGGTAGATACTTCTTTTAATTTTATGAAAATATTTTTGCTTTATTATCTATTTACTCAGATAAAATTTAGAGAGACATATCCTAAACATGTAGAAGAGAGTGTGCCCATGGAATGAAAACACCTCAACTAGTCTGTCTTATATTCAACAGATGAATCCAATGTGTATTCAGTCATCAGTGTCATAATTAACTAGAGAGGTCCAGGGGATGCTTATGACCTCTCTCCAATTACCTCATATAGATTGTCAATCGGCTAAAAGTAATCACATCACAGCTATGCTTTTATTGCATCTATTAGACATAAATCATGAATGGAATGCAAACACACACATATGCAACAGATTAATAATAATCAAATCAAACTGCCTGAAATCATCTTATTGCTGGGTCCAACATGGGTCCCTTGAGCATTGCCAGGCCATTGATTCCCACATAAGCCAGTGGTTGCTGTTGGCCTGAAACTGATTTACTGTGTCTTCTATTTTTCTTTCAATCTCCTTTTCTGGGGAATATGCTTTCCCATTACTCAGTGATAATCACTCCATAATAAGTGAATGCAGTTCTCAGTAACAAGGAATGGAGATGGTCATGAGAATGTGGAGGATGAGAAACAGGTCTTTTGATTGGCCCTAAGAGCTATGGGAATAGATCTAGACAACATAACCACAGAGGACATAAAAGCCTACATGGTCCTTTGTAGAAAATGTTCTTTGTGAGACTTGGCCTTGAATTTTGAATTATGAGGAGTTACATACTCTCTGCTCCAAAGACTGCTGCATTAAATAGCCAAGGTGAACTTGCAAACACCAAGGATAGAGAGTTAAAGGGGTCTCAAGAAGAAAAGGTATGGATAGAAAAAGAAGGAAGTATCTATGAAATACAAGCAAATGATAAATGAGTTTATCTTATAGGAGGAAGTCTGGTATATGATCTAGATAAAAAATAGTATTAAAGGAAGAGTACATAAGACCATGAATTCACTAGGGTGAGGAAACAAAGACTGGAGAATTAAAAAAATAATGTACAAACATATAAAGTTTGGAACTTTGTTCTTCTGGCTACTTGAGGGATTGGAGATGACAATACCTAGAGAGATATTAGAGATATCTAGTAGCTTTACTTGCATAAAAATTTAAAAATTTTTAAAAACTTATTTTAACCTTAGTAGTCTGTCATCTTTCTGTTTTTCCATGAAAACAGTCACTAAAGACTGCTGTCTCCTGTACCGGGAAACCACAAGAGCAGTGCCCAGCTACCCGTGAAGAGCAGGCTGTGTAAAAACTATAAGGAAATGTGCTTTTGCCTTGTGTTTAGTTTCTATTTTAAGGAAGCATGGGTTGGAACTAGTGATCAAGAGTTTATAAAATTTATGTAAATTTAAGGATTTCTAAAAAAGTATTATTAACAATGTTCAAAGCCTTGATGACATAGCTGTAGTGAATTAAAGGCTCTCCGGTATAGAGAAGACAAAAGAACAGAGAGATGAGAGGAAGAATGATGGGAATCCTCAGACAAGGAGAGAGCACAAGAACTGACAACTCTCATCCACTACTGACTCTGAGTCATTATTAAATCAGCATTGCTTTCATTCCTTTCTCAAGACCGTCCTCACACTGAGGCTGGGCCTTGGCATCTTATTACTTTAGGCGATCAAAGTATTCACACCTTAATTACTTGGCGTTGACAAGAGGTTCAAAGTTCTTCACACATTGCAGATCCAATCCAATTTTTCTATGCTCAGAAACAGATTATTTGCAATGTAGGACTCTTTCTCTTGAGCAATAAAAGAATTTGTCTACTAATGTCACAGTCCTTCTATTTCCTGGCACATGTGGCCATAAAGACATATTAAATGAATTAAGGAAATGTATGTTTAACTGTAAGTGTTCATCATCTAATATACTTGAAACAGGAACAGAGGCTGGAGAAATGGCTGAGCAGTGAAGAGCACCTAGTGCTCTTTCGGGGTCTCTGGGTCATTCACAGCATCCTCATGGCACCACACAACTATCGATAACTCCAGGTCCAGAGGATTTGATGCACTTTTCAGGCTTCTGGGGGCACGGCATGCACATAGTACTACACATACTCGCAGACAAAATATTCACGCACATAAAAATAAATAAAAACTGGACAAATTACAATTTATAAGTTTGGACATCTAAAACTATCACTAAATAAAGACAAAGCATGACCACTAAGTGTGCCACAATGATTCAAAGTGTACATTATTTCCCCGTCATTTTAACAGTGCTTAAAATAATAGCAAATGCACACAGTTCCCTACCTGTACAACCCTTTCACCCTGGTGACCATCTTTCTCTTACATACCAACAGACAGACACTGATAGCTACCGTTTTGGTCAATGTATAGTCACAATAAATACCCAAGTAGAAGGCAAGAATTTCATAGATGATAAATATAATACATCCAATCTTAGTATAGGACAGAACATTCAAATATTTACTTTCATAATGAAGAAACATGACCATTTTCCTTTCATATAGTGGTATAATTTCATGGAGGATGTGAAGACATCTCAAAATGGACTGTTTAAAGTAGTACTAACATATGACTATTTAAACATTATGAATATCAAAAAGCCACTGTTATTCATCAAATCGGAGGTCACCCAGAACGTATCACCAGTGACCACCTATGTTTCTGAAAGAGACAAACAATGCATTGTCTTCTATAAAGGAACTAACCCGTCTTACTTAACAACTCCTGGAAATGTTGCTATTTTCTCTCAGTCTTGGGCTAGTGTGGGTATACTTGGTTGCATTGCTGGAGCTGCTTTCCAAGTGAGACTTCAGTACTGCCTTTCCAAGGAACTGATGAGGCTCAGAAGTTTTAATCAAGGAGAAAAATGATTCTTACTCTGCTTCTGTCACTCTTTTGACTTCTGGCTAAGTCCTACCATAGAAAACAATCTTCAAAAACTGAAATGGAGGCAGGAAGCTTAATCAGGAGACCTCAGTGACCACCAGGAACTCCAGTCTTATAAATGTTCATTCTATTCCAGAATTATATCTAAAGGTTAATTCTTTAATGAAAATAAATAGGAATTTACATTGGACTTGATAACACATGGAAGCTTCATAAGCTCAATGTATTTTAGTTCTACTGACACCAAGGAATGGCAAGTGCTTTCATTTATAGATCTTACTGTTTATTTTTGAAACTGTATTACCGCCACAACATTTCTAGTTCTTTCAAAACTCCCATATACCTCTCTTTACTCCCTTTCCTTCAAATTTATGGCCTCTTTCTCTCTTTTCCTCACAAATTATTAATACAATATAAAAATAATAATGAATGCATACATGTATGTATGTACATATATATATGTATATATATATATATATGTGTGTATATACATATGCAAGTGAATAATATCTATCTGTCTGTCTGTCTATCTATCTACCTATCTACCTGTCTACATATATTCCTAAATAGAACCTGTTAAGTTCTATTTCTATTTTGAGTAACATATAATGTTACTTGTATGTAGGATTTCATTTTTAAGGTGAACCTAATATCTAACAGCCTGCAACTGGCAGCTGGCAGCCACAACTTTAACTTATTCTTTTACAGATTAATATCTCTTACTAGTATTAAATATTCTAAAAGTCATAAAACAATGGGTCAGGTATTTTTTCTCTGTGGGTGAGACCTGGTTGTATTTCTACAGTCATGCTTTCCACGTGAAAAATATTCTGTAAAGACTTCTTGAAATTATGTTATATAAAGTAATTTGATTTTGGAGTTTTGGTTTCTTTGAAAAACACAGAATATACTATGGGAATACATTTTCATTTTAATCCCAGTGTGTGATATGAGGCTGCTTCAGGATTGTCCACAGCAGCTGACTATGATTTGGCTTCTGGTTTAGCCGGGGTATGATTTTGCCAGAAGCAGATGGTTTCTGTGATTGTGTGACATTGAGGGTTCTGGGGACTTTTCTGAGAGTTTATAATTGCTGGGGCTTCAGGGGGCAAGGTGGGTTGTTAATTACTGGTTGTTTGCTGTTGGTTGCTATTGTTCTTGGTTTGTTAAGTGGTTAGGCACAAGAAAAGAAGAAAGAAGAAATTAGATATCCTGACTCTGAAGATTAAACTTTCCCTAAAGAACTTGATACCCCTAATCAGCAGGAAGTAGTCTAACAATAATATCTCCCCCTTTTCTTTCTATACTTTTTCTCTGTTATGTAGTGTTAGGGCATTAAGCATGAAGAAAAAGAATGGAGAATGGTAGAGGAAAGATGAACACCCAAAATAGCAAAGTTCGGCTACAGTTCCTCAAATATCATCCTTAATATTAAAATAAAGCAACAAAGTAGAAAATAATGTGCCATCACAAGGATTAATGCCTCTCTCTGATTTTATTAGCATACCAGTCGATTGATACTGGCTTGTCCTTGGTGCCATGGTACTGGTGCTGATTCTACGGAGTGAGCTCAGTTCCAGACATTTGAAGAGTCCCATAATTACATCTTCCTCACAACCCTATGAATCACGCACAAGAGCTAACATTTAAAAGCATAGTCAAGGCAGCATTTGTCATAAAACTTACTCATCTGAAGCAATAATTTCTCTACTCAGGGCACAGCCTTATATATAAAATTTCTTGAAGAGATGGTTTTTATTGTTAATATGAAGATGGAACTCTTACTTTTTCCAGGAGTTACTAAGTGCTAGGCCTGAGTACCTCTCCTAGTTTCTTTTGTATGTCATTACTCTGGGGCCATCACTAGCTACCATACTCACTTATGATCACAGCATCCAAGCTTTAAATGAAAGCAGACTGTGTTCCTTTTCTCATAGATTGACAGATGAAGAATATACAGTTCATATTCTTAGCTGTACAACAATATGCGCCTCATTCTCTGTGCTATTAGCTTCTATGACATGAAGAATTACAACCTGATTACTTTTCTGCTAGGTTTTAACTGAAAGCAGGCTTTTGTAGCTCCTCAACCCAAAAAATACTAAGGTTCTTTGTAATGGAACCTATGTCAAAACAAGTTCAGGACACCAATTTAGCAAAAGGTATCCAATCCTTGTTGCATATTCAGTATTCCTGTGACATACACACTGAAGGACAAAAGTTTACTGCTGTAGAGACTAACATTGCCCAGTGTCCTAGCTGGCCGATTTATATTTCTGTTACTCACTGAGACACAAACATTCATATTTGCCACATGCTTTGAACAATGAGAGTCTATATTAGCCTTGCATATGTGACCCACATTTCACAGGAAGGAGGGGGCAAGTACCATTTGCTTCCTGTGAACTGGTAGCTGTGTCCCAACTGTTAAAGGATCTGAAAAGCCAACTATGGGAGACAGATGGAAGTGCTGACAGATTTGCCAATAACTGTCCATTCTTAGCGCTGGCAAGGATGTGGAGACATTGGAATCCTTTACGCGTTATTGATGGAAATATAACATGAAGCAGCAACTCTGGAAAACATACCCGGTGTTTCCATACATAGTTAAGTGCAGATATCACACTGTCTGATGTTAGGTGTATGCAAACAGAATTGGGAATATTACACTAATTAAAACTTGTATATAAATGTTTATAATATTATCGGATATAACAATAAAGAATGCTGCTGTCCGTCACCTTGCTAATGGAAAAAATCGAATGTGTCATATGTGTAAAATAGATTACTGTTTGAAACAAAAAGCTATGATGTCCTCTTACACAAGTGACGTTGTGTGAGAGACAGACACCTTACTCACTCCATTCTCTACATATGAAATAACCAGATTGGTGACAGAGGCTCACAGGAGATCAGGTTAGAAAGCAGAGGGGTGAGCAGTTGGAAAGGAGGTTTCTTCTGAGAGTAGAGCAAGTAGTCTTTAATGAGACTGTCAGTGGCTGGGAATATGCTTAAAACATCCTCAAAACACTTTAAAGAGGGAATGTTCAAGTATGTTACTTCTATGTGCAAAAGCACTAATAGGTTATTACAACTGCCGTGCATAAAGAAGCTGGCTTGAAATAATGTATTTGAAAGCATATTTCTATTAATCATTTTTCTGCATTTTATCAAATAGTCAAGGTTTAAAATATCTTGGTAAAGTCTGAGCTATTATACAGTGTGTCTCACAGTTTATTATTACAGCCTTAGATTTTCTTCATTGCATTTTGTTTTAATATGGGTTATACAACAATATATTTTTTCGGACAGATAATAAAAATAACGGCCATTCAGTCAGTTTTCAATCTGTATTTTTAAAAACTTTTGCTTTTAGGGAGATGAATGAAGAGGAGGAAGCTGCCTTTAGTTTAGAATTCCAATCCCAGTTGACTTTGGGAAATACAGTACTGGGTCACAGGCAGAAATCAATATTCTTTAACGGTCTCAAATTACCATTTTTTTCAAAACCCATTATTTTCTTTCCCTGGGAACATAAAAATGATCTGTTAACTGGAATCATCCAATCTCTCACTCCAATTCTATTTTATCCTTCACTTTTAATATTCAGCAAGGAAAACCCTGTATGGTGTCTTTCTCTTCAAATACCAGTTTCTTACTGATTATATAGTATAATTTTCACCGTGGATCTTGCCTTCTGTCATTTTTCCACCACATATTGCATTTCTATATTTACCTTTTATTTTAGACAAGTAAGTCTATACACTCCCACTGTGATCTTTGTGGAAACTGATGGCCAGGCTCATAGCATTCCTGTTAATAGCCTGCCCTGTTTTAGAGCTGATAATATAGACAGGTAACACCAGAACTGCCTGCCACCAAGGACCTTGGGATTCCACATTTTAATCTCAATGAACAAAATAGTTCATGGCATAAAACAGAAATTCACCTTAGAAATAAGTGAAATTATGAGTAAAGGGTACAACTAATGACATCAATATATTCTTGGCATCTATAAAACTCTAGACATTTCTCTTGTTATGTCAATTTGTTCCATTCAGAAAACATGTAAATCATGGTTTTCACTATACTAATATCATTTCTTTTGTCCTTGCCTACCCCACATATTCTTTTTTTTTTTCTTTTAGGACAGAGTCCCCAATGGAGGAGTTAGAGAAAGGACTAAAGGAGTTGAAGGGGTTTGCAACCTCATAGGAAGAACAATATCAATGAACCAGATCCCCCATAGCTCCCAGGGACTAAACCACCAACCAAAGAGTAAACAGTGAGGGAACCATAGCTCCAGCCACATATGTAGCAGAGGATGGCCTTGTCTAGCATCAATAGGAGGAGATGCCCTTGGTCCTATGAAGGCTCAATTCCCTAGTGTAGGGGAATGCCAGGGCAGTGAGGTGGGAGTAGGTGGGTGGGAGGCAGAGCATCCTCATAGAAACAGGGAGAGAGGGCATGAGAGAGGGTGGTTTTGGAGGGGAAACCGGAAAGAAAAAAACAAAAAGGAAAAAAATACAGTTCTTCATGTGGTAATTCCTTATCTGTAAAATTATTTTCATTGCTACTTCAAAAAATAATTTTGGTATGGTTATAAATCATAACGCAAATATCTGTGTTTTCTGATGCTCTTAGGCAACCCATGTGAAAGGGTCGCTTGACCCGAGAGGGTCATGATCCACAGGCTGAGAACCACTGGTTTAACTGGGTGCATATGTTAAGATCAGCTGTAAGGAAATTCTGGGAAATTTAGTGATTCTAAAAATACAAAATTATTTCAATATATACCTAATTTGCTATATAGAAAATGAAAACACTTTAAAATATTTATTTATATTTATTTTTTATTTCAAAAGTTTTTAAACACAGAAAACAAGGTGCTAATTTGTTTAAATACTATGACATAGATATTTATGTATTATAATTTTCGGTACTGTATAGAAATAAAGTAAATTATAATTGTATTTTCTACTGATAAATGGTTCATAATTTTAAACATATACAGAATAAAACATTCATTATACAAAAGATACTATGATCACTTAAAACAAACTGTAAATTGAAGGAGTTGCAAAAGTAGTTTAAATTTTATCTTTTGTTCTGTAAATTAAACCTGAACAATGGTCTTTTAATGAGTTCTTACTTGAAAGGGGGCTTTGGTTTTCCTTAGAAAGACACAGCATGGATCTTATTTCTTTGGTTATGGCAAATATGAACTTCTTTTTTCTTTATTAGCATATGAGATCCCTATCAGGTTTAAAATTCATTCAATAAAACAACTAGCTTCTTTCTACCACTTGATGGACAGGATTTTTGGGTTAAGTAGTATTTTCCTTTCAATTTTATTCCCTTACAATTTAACTCATTAAGATATGCACGTGCATTATTCAATAACAAGATATATAAGTCAGCTAACGTGATGTCAAAATCTACAATGTATTTTAAGCAGCGTCAGAAAGTCTTGCTTTTGCTGACTTTATCCTAAGTGACCACAGCACTTCCATAACTTGGTATGTTGGAGATTTTTGTATTTCCTTATTGGAGGACTCCAGGTACTCTTGATAAGACTGCTAAACAGCTGGCCAAACATCTGCTGCGATCCCAGCTCCTACAGCTGAGTGAAGCAGGTAACTGACTCAGTTCATCATATGCTGGGCTATAGAGGGCAGGTGCTGACAGCTGAATACAGAGCGTAATAAGGCAAGAGACCTGAGCTGTATGCCTTTTGAACAGACTTCATTCTGATGCAGATGTCACCTTGCCCACTTTTGCTACAACACTGTTTGCACAACTGATTCATTTCTCTGCATTTATTTGCTTCTATATCCAAGATCTGAAACCTAAGCATGTTCATAGAGTTGCTTAATAGATAGGCAAGTCAAGATGCAGGTAGCAGTGCTTGCTGTATTTCAAGATTAATGTGTTTGAAACTTCCTGTTTACAAATGAAGACAGATGTACCAAAGTTTACATTTGAAAAGGATGTTCTTAAATGAGGTTTAGATTATATGTCTACTCTAAGGCATTTTCCTAGTGACTGAAACGTAAAATCCTGGACTGCTTCTAAACCCAGCTGTCATTTATAAATATCCCTTTTATTTATTTCATAAGCTTTGCATATCTTATTTTCCCTCTCGCAGTTAGCAAATGTGAAGATGTGATAATATTTTTATTTCCATTTTGAACTTCCATTAAGTAAATCAAAGAGTGGCCATGAATTATTTGCCGTATAAATGTGAGTCGTTAAGGTAATAGATCTTATCAAAAATTTTAATTTGAAAGATGCAATAATTTAAAACAAAAAATAGGGGGCAGTGCGGTCTTCCTGGAGTACACAGGAGCAAGGAACTAGAGATGATCTAGTGATGGGCTTGGTTAATCAGGATGCCTTTGTTGGTGAAGCCAAACTTACAGCTTACCTCTGGAAAGACTGAAATAATTTATGACAACTGAGTGTGCCATGCATATTGATGATCCGGTAGAAATTAATCAGTTAGCATTTAATTAACTGGTGATTTATAGCTTATCCTAATGCCTCTTGAACAAGTTGCCTATAAAAAGCCTCTTAGCTTCTAAGTTTTCTTCAGACTTGAAATGATATCATCAGATCCCTCATTAATTAGTGTGTTAAATGGAATCTTTAACATTGATTCAGGTAATGTTTGCTAAGAATAATGATTAATTATTTGCAATTACATATTAACACTGATATTTTATTTATTAAAATAATTTCTCGTTTTGAGCATCATTCAATAATTTTATACAAATGTAATTCATCCTACTTTGAATGATGTTGTAAAATACAACATAAAAATACAAGATATGCTGACAATATTCTTTTGCTAATTGGAAATCTCTTTAATGAGCTCTGAATAATGAATACTTTCAGAAATTTCTTTAGATTATTAACAATAACTTATTTTAACATTTGCCTACTAGATGGAGAATATACTTGCTTTTAATAATGACTTTAGATTTCAATGGTCTGATTAATATCCCTCAGGGAATTTTTTTAAGCTAAATATTTCCCAAAGATACAGAATGAGCTTTCAATGATATTCATAAAACATTATTAATGTGTATTATATACCATGATTCAGCCTCTACCAAATTTTATAGTAGATAAAGATCTCTCAAGATCTCCCTTGTGCTTCAAGGTTTATTAGAAGTAATCTTAACCTCATGGCAGAAAAGGGTTAGCATGCTGTGCAGTGGATGCAGCAGGGTACCATGGTTTATTGCTCATGATGGAGATGCCAGGATATATACTATCTACATTACTTTAGACCTGGTCACCAGTGTCTCTGTTCACTAAATATATCTTCAGTCTAGAGAACATAGAAATATGACATACTAAGACTTTTACATGCTTTTTCTAATATCTGTGCTTCAGTGTCTGGTTGACTAGGTTTTACTGCCCTGAGATTTACATCTAATCTAAATTTGAATCTCTCTAACTCCCAAACCCTGAGTTTAGCTGGAGCCTCCTGTAGAGAAGCATAGAGATCTGAATCTGTTCCATGGGTTCACTGGAAATATGAATTAAAATCAACATGGATGTCTAGTGTTAAGCCTGAGAAGCTTAGGCCATCCGATCAGTGCATCACAACTAACATTTTTAAATAGTTAGCAAATGATATGTTTTCACATGGAACATTTGTACATACCTCAGTTTGGTTGATTCCTGCTCACTGACTTCTTTCCTCCCTTTGTCCCATTTCTCTGTTCTCTGCTGTATATTTTTATATCCAGTGCCCACACCTCCTCCAGTTGGTTTTCTCATGTTCCACCCCCTTTTGTTAAAAATCTGTTTTTTTTTTCCAGTCATATGGGTACATTTCTGGATTCCTGGGTTTTACCTAAGTTTCTCCCACTTGGATTCATACACCTAACAATTAGAAGCTTGGATCTATACATGGATCGTATGGTATTCACATTTCTGAGCCTGGGTTAATCTTGTTTCCGATAATGTTTTCTGTCTATTTTCCTGTAGATTTCATTTTTATTTCCAGTTATATAAAATGTCATTGCTAACATTTAAGCAGGTCATCTTTAAACCTTTTTTTGGCCAGTTTCTAGTTGTTACTGTTAATCTCAACAAAGTGAAAATATGAAAATTGAAGAAAAAATATGGTAGTTTATATTATAACACAGAGAAAGAGCATGATTGATTATCATCAGTGAATGATGAGCAGGATAAAAGTTAATTAGAGTTTGGAGGCTTTATCTAATATTTATAGCTTATTATGTCATGTGATGCTGATTAAGATGTGAGTACTATTTAAAATAATTTATATAAGCCACTCTTAACAGTGGACATCAGATATCTCTTCTTTGATAGGTTCATCCCAAAATTGAACTGGGCATCCATTAGTGAATCCAAAAATGGATTACTTCCTCAACATCCATGGTTTCACATATGACCATGGTTAAACTCAGCAAGTGACAAAGTCAAAGAAAAAGACATCAGCATTGGAAAATAACCTGCAGGAAGCAATCAGGATAACAGGGAAAGAGAAGGTAAGAAAGAGTTGAGATAGAATTATTAGAATACATTTCATGCATGTATGAAATTGTCAAAGAATATATTAACAGAAGAGTTATTTAAAACACACAAGAATTATGTTCCCTGGGGAAAATAGATTATTCCAATATAAGGATCTAGGTTGATTTCTGATAGTACACTACCTACCTTGTAAGAACTTGACTCCATCTAGTTGTACCAACTGCTTAAGGAAAACTGAGGCTGGGCTGGCACTGAGAACCAATAAGACCCAGTCATTTTGAAGAATGACTCTCCCAAATAACTACTGAGAAGATTGTGACTTATCTACCCAGCATGCTTATCAGAAGCCTGTAAATCACTTTCTAAGAAAATAGAAACCCCTCCTGAATGACATCGCATCCAGTGTTCACCACAGAATTCCAAGAAGCTCAGGATATCCTCATATCCAGTCCTTTCCAGAACCCTTCAACAAGGTCATGTATATTTTATGTGTTCTTTGTTTGTTTTCCTTCTTTATGTTTTGATAGTCAGTAAACTACAAAATATATGTATTTTACTTCTTGTCTAAAATTCTCTTCTAGAAAAATGAAAAAAATTTTAAAAAAGGCCCAATCAACCAAACACACAACAACAACAAAAACCAAAACCAAACCACACCAAACAAATAAAAAAAAAAATACCATCCCACTTTCTACTGTTGGAGCGGGAGTTTTGATGCCATAAGGTAGGATACTATCTTAATTAAAATTTCATGTTCATCAACCTAACAGTGAAAAAATCTCCTAAGATGGCTGCATTTTTTAAACAGGGCTTTTTAACAAAGCATAAGTTGAACTGAGAACAGGCAGGTTCAATACAGTAATATTGATGTCATGATAAGCAGGAGATTAGGACCTAGATAAAATAATGGAAAGAGACGATGTAGGCCCCAGAAGGAAGTTTTTGGAAGTTAAGGGTTGAGGCTCAAAAGATCACCAGCCTTTGGACGTTTTCTTCTCTAACTGTACTGCTGACAATATCAGTCTGTGGTATGTAGTAATGATCACCCTAAGCACACTAATGTCATTGTGATAAATGAGGAACTTGAGTTTCATTCCACATATGCAACTGTATCAAAGAATTATGATGCAATATGCTTTCTTACAGACAGGATTAGAATACTGATATAGAGCTTATAGAGATACTGTAATTAGTATAGAGTTATGAAAAGGTCTATTTCATCTATTAATCAAGTAAACGTAAAACAGGCAACATTGACTTTCACACCAATTATATACATTTCCCCCTTTTAATTATTGCTGATAATACCCACTGCAATTAATGAAGGTCAAATCAATCACTGATAGCAGGTAAATCTTCTATCCTTGGAAATTATTAAGGAAAAGATAGGAAGAGTTAATTAGAAAGTGAAATGTCCTGTGTCTCAACAAATTCAGGATTCAAATGGTCTACGAAAACCATCTAAAACTTAGAGTTTGATATATAGAATATAACGCTGTGGTATATACACAAAATACAATACTACATAGCTGAAAGTAAGAATAAAGTCATGAAGTTTGTAGCCAAATAAATGAGTTAGGAAATATTACACTGGATGAAGTATCTCAAGTCCTAGAAGACTAACCTAGATATTCTCACTTGTGGATCCTACCTTCCAATCTTTAGATGTGAATATATAACCTGGAGTATCACAGAGTCCAGGAAAGCAGAGAAGGATTATAAGGTGGTGGGGCGGGGGGGGTGTGAGACTGTAGAAAAGAGGGGTATATAGCAGTTTGTGAGTGCTATGAAGGTGAAGATGAGAAAAGAGGAGGGCATATTTGGGAAGAGAGGTAGCCAGAAGGAGAGGGAAGGAGGAAGGAGGAGTAAATAACATTAATAATATTTGAAAAAAACTTCCAGGAATATTACTATTTAGTATTTACCTAAAATAAGATGTGCACAGGCCCACACACATATATGAAATCATGTAGGTCATGATGAGGCTTCCTCCATAGGGTATATTCAATCCAACAAAAGCTAACTTCTAGGCATAACAATTTTCTTTTCAAGCTATTGGTCAGTTGAATCCAAGTAACCTCCATAATACAACATGAATTGTTGCAGTGGCTGTTGGCTGCCTCCAGGAATTTAAAGGTAAATCAATTAGGTATAATTCCTAATTCCATACTTAATATTCATTTGTAGGCACACAGATAAGTATAGCTTTTACTCTTCTCTATAGAAGCTTCCCTTTGCATCAGTTAGATATTGTGGAAAGCCACAATTGCTTAGACTATAGAGTACAACTGTTCATTATATACATATATTAGCTAGTTTTATGTCAATTTGACACAAACTAGAGTCATTGAGAATAGAGTATGACTCAATTGTGAAAGTGCACATTCATGGATTGGAAGAATTAATGTAGTAAATATAGCCATCCTGCCAAATGCAATCTACAGATTCAACACAATCCTTATCAAAACCACAACACAATTTTTCAAAGACATGGAAAGAGCAATTCCCAAGTACACCTGGAAAGGCAAAAAACCCAGAACAGTGAAAACTATTTTTAACAACAAAACATTTGTTTGTAGGCAAGGATGTAGGACATTTTTAAATTAATATTGATGGGGAAGTATCTGGCCTATTATGGGTACAGCTAATCCCGGGCTGGTGGTCCTGTGTTCAGCAAGAAAGCAGACTGTACAAGCCACAGTGAGCAAGCTAGTAAGCAGTACTTTGCTGTGGCTTCTGTACCAACTCCTTCTTCAAGGTTCTTACTCTGCTTGAATTCCTGTTCTAACTTCCTTTGAGGATCAACTGTGAGGTGGGTGAGCTGAATGAACCCTTTTCTACCCAAGTTGCTTTGTTTGTGATGTTTCACCACAGCAATAATAATCCAAACCACAATCGGTACATCTACAAGGTAAATCCTATACCAAAGAGTCAGGGAAATTTGAGGATGAGGAGACAGAAAGGTTGTAAGATCCAAAAGACCAGGATGTCTGCTGTGAGATAGAAAATTCTATATGACAGGTTAGCTACATCGATGATACCTAGACAATCTAATGGCCTAAACAGGGTCTGAACAATGACAGTGTCAGTTGACTTGCCAACAAGGATGGAGAAATCTCACAAGGCCCAGACCTAGTTGAAAACTATAGGCAACTAATGATTGTTTAGAGGGGAAAAATCATCTCCTCCAGGGATAGTCTCCTAAACTGTTTATCCTATACCAAGTGATCAACTATAAAAATGTATGCCCTCAGAAAATATATGTATATATGTGTATGGGTATATATAATATATAATGTACTATATTGTATGTAATATGCATTATGTTTATATTATATATGTATACATCTATTATATATGTACATAAATACACACACACACACACACACATACATATATATATATATACATATAAAACAATAACAATTAAAGAAAAACAAAAGAAAATCCAATAACTGCTTAAATTTGTTTGTAAGACCGTGGAGGCTCTACAGTAGGGGCAACACAAAAGTCATAATAAAGGCTATGATGTGAATGCAATCTATATGTATATAACAATGTAATATCTAGCATACACAATACTATCAAGAGCAACACTGATTCAGCTTTTATATATGCTTTCATAGCTTAACATTTGACATATACAATTTTTAGAATTAAATTTCTCTTTTGAAAAATATCTTTTGGTTTCTGTTATTTTTTAGAGGAATAAGTATCCTATAGTAAATATATACCTTTTGGAAATTAATTATTTAGCAATAACAGTAATACTTCTATAGGGTTTATATCTGTGTATAAAAGTATGTGTGTTTGTGTGTATGTGTGTGTGTGTATGTGTGTGTGTGTGTGTGTGTGTGTGTGTGTGTGTGTAAAAAACATTTTCATATAGAACTATAATTCCATGGTACACTTGATTTCACTTCATTATGCCAATTTTACTATCAAATAAGTATTTGTTCTTCATTATTTGCTTTCCTTGAAGACTGGAAAATATAATCCATCAACGAAGGCATAGCTGAGAAGCCTTAGAATTCTCAAATTCTTGGCAGTCACAGTCTATAGATAAACATCTATGCTTCACTTCTATGAAGAAATTCTGAGTGCCTGGCACTTGGTTCTTGCAGGGTCCCTAGTGAGATGGTCTTTACTCTCCATGCTAGCAACCAAGTCACTGGCTACAATACTGCTTTTCTTCCTTCTCACCTTTAGCTCACACTTGATTTTGTTTCCTGGAATCTCCTCTCAAGTAAACTACTTGTACTCATACCCTTTGTGTCAGGTTCTGCTTTCATCAAAACAAAAAGATCTGCATGAACATCACATTCAGCTTGACTCACATGTGGGACTTTGTCCAAGTATTTCTTGTCTCGATGCCTTTCTTTCTGTGATCATGTGCAGTTTTTGTGCAGCTTAGTGCTGCTGTTCGCAGAATGACTGATAATTCCATTTGATTAACTCTCCCTTCAGGACCTCTGTGCTTGCCCTTCTCTGGTCTACATATTGTACACAGTGTCAGTTCTGAGGTCTCTGTCATGTAATTTGTCTCTTGATTTTCTAAGTTTGATTAATATGATGGCCACTTTATTGTACTTGTAATCAAAACAAAGTTTACTTATTTTTCCATCTTTGCAATGATCTTTAGTTTTTTATTTATCTGAGAAAATGTGGCTGAATCTGAAGAAGATTTTTGTAAATTCTTTATGTATTAGCTGAATATTTTGTTGTTTAATTTACCTGAAAAAAAAAACACTTTGTATACTTTTAAAGGTGTGTATTGAAATCGCTTTATTTTAAAGGATAGCTGGGAAATATTTTGCAAGGTATTTAAAGGGTTACTCTATCTGCTTAGATCTGGGAAGAACAGAAAGGATTCGGAAGATAGATTTAGAACATTTCTTCTTCCCAGACTCCTGAGCAAGTGTCTTGCTTTTTAAAACCAACATATTTCATCCTGCTTTTCTGTAGGCATATAAGTGTATTTTTCTGCTCAGAATCCACAGCAGTGGTTTTTATGATTCACAGGCAGTGACAGAGGTCACTGCTCACTCATGGAAGTGTTGGTTGTAGGAGGGAGCCTGCAGGATAATTTAGTAGTTACTTCAATCCTTCTGCTTTGACACTTGGTAATGATAGTCTATCTTAAGAAGAAACAGTTTATCTGTTCAAATCATGAGACTGGTTATAAAAGACAACCCCCCTGTCCCTCCTTAATACTGTACTGGCGACTCCTGCATGGACAAGAATATTTTAAAAACTGTTGAATTGCTTTGGGGCATACTTACTCTTCTAATCATAATAATTCCAGTAATGATAATAGAGTGGAGCAGACATTCATCAAGTAGGTAGCCTTTCTAGAAGTCTAGAAGTTTCTCCATGAAACTCGAGGATTCAGTAATTTCAAAAAATTCAAAAAATCAATGAATTTTAACTTTCAAAAGTTCAACATTAAAAATTTAGAGTGATTTAAAAATTCTCTTTTCCATGACTTTACTATGTTCCATGTAATTTAAGTCGTCCCTTTACCCAACAATTACTGTTTTAAAGATGGCTTCAAATGAATGTTAACTTAGGTAACTTTCACAAAGATTTAACAACAAAAACAACAGCAACAACAACAACAGTTAAAATTATTCTCATCACTTTTGAAGAAATGACATGTTAGCTACACACTGATCTCATTGCCAGAGTAAATGCTAACAACTTACTTAAACACACAGAGCTTCCCTTTGTAGCTTTTGAAAAATGATCAAACGGTATGATCTTCTGAACTTCCAGCAGGAAAATGCCAGTGTGAATGTAAATCACATGTTACAGCTTCTTACTACATAATGAGGATTTTTCAGACAAACAAAACCCTTTGGGCTCATGAGATATCTACTCAAGAGTTGGTAGAAATCTATTTAATGGAATCTTGCTGAAGCTAAACCTGAAATTTGTTATACAATTATAGGCATCTTATGTAAAATTGTCATGATGGACCACTTCATGTTATTGTGCTGGCATAGCATTTCAGAATTGCTGTAGGCCACGTAACGTGGATTCACTGGAACAATGATGTATGACTGACTTGGCATCATGCCATGAATTGTTATTTTTCACATTGTGACAAATTTGCACTTTTTTGTTGATTTTCTACCTCTGATTCAGTTGAATGAGCTCTCACTCAAATCATTTATTTTCATTTTACATTTTCTGTCTCCTTTCCTTTTTACCGAAGCAGGGTTTTGTAATGCAGCTCAGGTTTGCCTCTTACAATCCTTCTCCATCTGCCTTCCAGTGGTGAAGATTACGAGTGTGAGTTATACCATATACAAGTCCTCTACCTCTTACAGGATGGTTGTCTGTGTCTACATTTCTACAAAAATCTCTCATGTAATTATGAAGATGAAACAATGACACTCATCAATCTTATTCTTTTATGACCTGATGGATCCTGAAAGTCACCATTACACTGATGTTACTGTCAATGGAATAGTCAGAAACTGGCAAGTTGTAGTTGCTTACATTTCAACAATAGGTTTATGTGTGGTCTAATCAATATATCTTCTCGAAGGCATTCTAGATGACATTTTTATTTAGAGTATTTTGTGACTAGTTTTATTTGACAATTATAATATATATTCTGATTACTCCTACTTCCTTTTCTATTTCCTTTCTATTCTTATCAGTTCTACTCCTTACTGCCTACCAGTCCCTCTCCAAGATTGATGACTTTTGATTTTAGTGAGTGGAGACATCTATGTGACCATTGGATTTGACCTATCCACTGGAGTCTGGTAGGGTTATTGAAGGGTACACACCAGAAAGCCATGTTTCCCCCTCTCCATGAATCTATCAGCAGCAAATAGCTTAGCAGTGAGAGGTAGGGCCGTTCTGAGTGTCTTCTCCATCCATGTCTCCCTGCTGACCCCCTCCACTCTCACATTTGTGTACACACAGTGCAGAAATTTGTAACTACTATAAATCCATGATTTCAGGCCCTGTGTCTTTGCCAGGAGATGGTATTTCACAGTCTTTCTCCCTATATTACTGCTTTCATTGTTTCCAATGTAACCACTTGAAATTTTATGAGAAGGCAATCTGTGACACTATCTGATCTATTGATTACTTGGAAAACAATAACTTTTTAACTTACTGTAACAACATGAAAGTGGATAGTTTGCTGTATTTTTATTGAAGCATACAGAGAAATTAAGCATTCTTTTTTGTTGTTTTGTTTTCTGAGAGTGAAATCTGTCTATACCAAGTTTTGAGCCTAAATTTTAATACCAAAATGTATTGTTTCTAAATTTTTCACTGTAGATTTTTTTTTTTTACATAATAACTAGTTTCTATACAAGGAGTATATACTGGCCACATTCTCCAAGAAACAATGTAAGGACTATAAACCAGTTGTATAACTTCAAACCACCTATATACCTCTGTGTGTGTTTGTGTGTGTGTGTGTGTGTGTGTGTGTGTGTGTGTGTGTGCGTGCGCGTGTGCGCGTGTGCATGTGTGTGTACATTTATGCATATGCATATATGTGTATATGTGTGTATGTGTTTGTGTATGTACACGTGCACACATACTGTTTTCAGCTGCAGATAATGATTGGAAAAGCATGAAAAATACCCTTATTAAAGGTATTTGAAGTACTGTGGATAAGAAATTCAGTAAATATACATACATATGTATACATGCATATATATACTTATTACATATAATTATACAAGTGAACATACATCAAATAAAGGAAATGCCCAAGAATATCACATGATTGAAGTGTGTGATGACAGAGATGTTAATAGCACCAGGTAGGTAGCCAAAGAATCATTTTCTATGATGTCTAAGGGAAAGACTTACTATTAAAAGAAAGACAAAAGTATTTCTTAAGAAGAAAACGTGCAACACAAAAGGTTTCTAAGTAAGACTATATCAAGAAGAAGAGAAAAGGGAAACATGGTTGATTGTGGAAAAAATCATAAAGTATTAAATAAATAAAAATCAGGAATAAGCTGAAAAACATCAAAATTATCTCAAACTGACATGATGAAAGCCATCTGAACTCCTTGTTTTTCTCCAAGGGAGGTTTAAACACTGCCAAACTGTGTATAGGTAAGGGTGGCACAGCTCACTTTGGTAGACTGCATACTCTTGAAGTTATTTCATTTGGTAAGTCTTTCAACCAGTGTTTTTGTGATCATGTTAATAATACAGAAATTGGTTAAGTGGCTATATATTAAAGTGGACATTTGGAATAATTGGGTTAGTCATTTAAAACACATATCAATTATAAAGCAATAAAATATAAGATATATAAGCCTAAGACATACAAACAGAAATAAATAAAAGACTGTTAAAGGTAATTAAAAATGAACAAACTACATAGCTAAATTATGAATTAGGACAATGTACTCAAAATCATGCAGATACTAGTTCTTTCCCAGATAAAATTAAAATCAATTTATGTGTAAGGAAGCAAATCAAAAGGATGCTAAGATAAACCAATGAGAGAAGGATTAGCCAAGTTCCCTTGCATAATTAGACAATAGTTCTAAAGCTCAAAATCAAGTTGGTGTCCTATTGACCATCAAAAGCTAGGACAGAGACTGTAGAGCTGGGAAATCAATCCATCCATGTCAGAAGCCCTGGCTTAAAACAAAGTAAGCTTTTCACATTTGTGGAGAAATGATAGATTGTTAAGTATGTTTCACTGATGTAGTAAATAAATTTTAATCTGGGGTAGATGGAACCCAAGTTTATAAGCATACCATGGCAAACTAATATTGAAAGAATCAATGATATTTACAGTACCTTAATTTAAGATTTCATAATGGAAAATTATTTACATAAAAATCATGCTCTGTAAAAATTCCTGAAAAACCTAACATTTAAAATATACTTTCTACTTACCCAATATCACAAAGGAGAGTGAAAAGAGAAACTCATAAGCCAGTGAAAGTATTTGACAACAAAAAGTAAGAAACAAAAACTTTGTATCTAGAGCTCTGGAATTCATAGAGGGATATCTTATGTATAATAGAAAAGACATAGAATCGTCAAGAAAAACAAGTAAAAATCAAGCAAGCATTTAGTAACAGTCAGGCAATGAATATATAAAATTATCACAAATATTATTAATGAGAAAAAGCAAATAATTACTATAATACAACTGATATCTTGTTTGCTTAGATGGATATAAGAATGTGAACAAAGACTATAGTAATATATCTGGTAATAAATAAAAAATAAGAAATCTGAACACTTTTTATTCCTTGTGACAGATTATGTGCATGATACTATTATTAACAAAAGTATATGTGTATGTTTGTTTGAGAGATGGGAGATAGTCAGAGACAGACAGAGAGAGAGAGAGAGAGAGCAAGAATGGAAGACGATTCGAATGTTTTTATATGATGATGTAATTTTAGAAATCTGTTACACACATAAGTGAAAATGAACAGGCTGTGATACATGCACTGATGTGATTAAACCTTAAATGATAAATCTGTTTTGTTCCCTCTGAGGCTCAGAAAGAACCACAAAAGAGCTGAACGCATGTCAGAACCAGTGAATGGAGCTGTGCTGAAACAGACACCAGAACATGACATGGGCTCTGTGCTCAGGAACTCACTGTTCAAGATCTGCGTGATGTCAGGCTCATCAATGTTTCCTCATGGTTCCTGAGGAGCTCCTGAGGCCCCACCCCTCCCTGAGGGATGACGGGCAGATGTTAGGAAAATGATGTCACACTCAAAAGTAGTCCATGTTCACTACATAAAGACCATAATATTAGCAGCAGAGGATCGGGATTGAGAGAGAAGTAGGGTATTTAAGAACTAAACGCCATTACGTACAAAAATGAAGAATCAGAGAATAAAGCAAAGAATATGCATAGATTCAGTTATCATTCATGTAGTTAAGAAGGCACACACAGGAGGAGAATTGTTTAGGTACATATGGATGTTGAAAAGCTAAATGTGAGAAGCGGGTGATGAGGACTCAGTGCTCGGTGTTAGAACCCAGGCTGAGGAGGCATGCTTGCAAAGGCCAAGTGAAGCTTTCAGGTTTACAATGTGTTCTTAATGTGAATTCATCAGTATTCGGTTTATGAACATTTTAATCTTTAACATTTCTATTTTAATGAGAATGACTACATTGTGTTTATAAGTTTTTCACAGTAATGAAGAATAATGGCAACAATGATGTCGTACAAATAGGATTTTTGCATTTTTAATTTTTGGAAAATTGTCTTTGGTTATATAATGTAATATACCAGAACAGATGATTCATTGGTATGAATTTTCTTTTCACAAAAGAACTATTAGGTAGTGTTCCGTATACATATTTACAAAAATTATCTCTTATGACAGTGAATACTGAGAGGTTTTTTTTTTTGACAGGATCTAATATTTACCATCTTCTGCCAAGTAAATTACATAACTCACACTGATTAAGGAAATTAGCTTGAACACAATATATAATTTTACTGTTTAATTGTAGGTCAGGATCTAATTAATTTTATTTAGATCTCTCTCAAACAGATATACTTTTTATTCAAATGCCCATCTAACCAATTGGCATTAGTGAAGTTTTCCTTTATGCTTCTTTGCTCTTTGTCTCTATACATATGTTGAGTGTGGTAGAGAAATCTGGGTGTTACAAGATTAAAGAGTTCAACATGAGAGAGAAGGGTAGCACTCCATCCCAATATTTGAGATCTTAGTGGTAGGATTAAAAGAAGCCAGAACATCCTGATATGGCATTCCAACATGCCTAGGGGTTAGTCTGGTCTGGATGTGCACCTCAACGTATCTCAAATCTACCTCAGCACCAATGCTGGGGTCCTGGAGGAAGGAATGCTATGATATCAAGGGCCCTGGGATTATATTAAGTCCTTCTTATATGGAGAAGAGGACAGATTTTGTTTCAGTAGTCTGGCTAGATTTATAAATGTCATTGATTTATTAATTTTTCTTCATCACTTGCCTTCAAAACTATACAAAATAATTAAGAAAAAGTTGTACACGTTGTTCCACAAAGGTCACATTTTAGTGGAATACACAGGATCATGTATATATAACTCACTGCATTAAATGCCATCTAACCTAAGCATGGCCTTTTCAGGAAGGAGTTAGCTAAGAAGTAGAAGTAGAGGTAACAATTATGTAAGGTCAAAAGGGTAGATTCCACTACTTGTAAATGTGTGTGTGTGTGCGTGTGTGCATGTGTGCGTGTGTGTGTGTGTGTGTATGTGTGTGTGTGTGTGTGTGTGTGTGTGTGTGCACGTGTATGAAGGCTAAAACCTACAATCAGGAAGATGTGAAAAATCCAATAATATATTGCAGTAAACAGACTTTGATGAAGTAGGGTTTTCATTTTAGAATTAAGGTACAGTGACAGGTGGTTAGAGCAGGGAGTGAGTTAATCATGAAAGGCCAATATCAAAGTAGCTGAATAAACCTGTGCCTTAGGGCATTACAGGAGCTACTAAGTGCTGCCTTTTCATCTGATTCACCCAGAATCCGCATCTACCTAAAAATGCTGTTGCTCATGAGTTGTCCATAATTTCAGGAGCTGTTCAGTCTTTGCTCTGAGATTTCAGTCACAATTAAGTATCCATAAGTATGCCTTTCCTGGATGAGAGGATTCTTAAAGACATTCTCCATACTCCTAACAAGCATTGAATTTATTCTTCCATTACCTTGTAGCATGCCTGTAACATGCCATTAAAATCAGCCATTAAACAGTCAGCAAACACAAAGAAGAATTTTTACCTTTTTCTCATAACTTGATAATTAGTTTGATTTTCAATTTCTGTAATAGTTGACTTTATATGACCGTTAAATATATAATTATTTTGGATTTTAAGTCTCCAATATTAAGACTAATAATTTCTTATTCATTATTAATTAACCATTACGAATAAATAGTTGATACATTAATTATTCGTTAATTGTTAATTAATTAGATCATGGTATTTTAAAACCTTGGTATATGTTATTGATGTCTCCCTGTCAGTCTTCTATACAGTTAGAACAATCAGGTTCTGATTTTAAAGAAATGCCCGAGAGGGCACCATCATTTACAAATCTGTGATGTAGAGTGTACTGACAATTGACAAATGACAGTTGACAAATGAATAAATAGCTCATGTGAAATTCCTGGTTGTACAATGGCTGCCAGTCTTCACTGTAGAGCCTCTGAACCTTCCCATTGAAATTCATTTGCTGCTTCTCAGCCTTACTGATGGTGGCAGCCTCTAAGTGGTCTTAATGTCAAATCTAAGGTGCTAAATTTGATGGTAAGATCGATTTCTCCAGTGTTTTTACAAGCCAGATACATTTTTTTTTAAAGGATGCGTTACATTTTGAGTTTGTCTAAAGAATGGTTGCTAACAGGTTTTTTTTTTCTTTTTTTTTCCGTGAGAAAACAAACAGTGTGCTTGTGTGAATATTTATCTGGCTGTGTCTCGCAATACTAGATTATTACAGATGGCAAGGGCAGAGCATTCCAGTGACGTGACATGGGAGAATTTATCATCGGAAGGAGGTGGTTTCTTAGACGGTTGCCATTACTGTCTCTACATTTTGGTAAAAAATATGAGTACTCCAGTTCATTTATCATTTAACAAGACACTCGCATGTGCACTACCTTCAGAAGCTCTGCTGAACATTTGATCATCCTCCCCCCTTTACTGCAAGTCTGCTATTGTAGTGGACAATTGAGTATGTGCTCTATGTCATATGCACATGTAAAGGAAAAGGGTGAAAGGCCCATATAAGACAAAATAAGCCCAAGTATATGGTTCTCTCTGAAAATTGATGAGTCTGAACATTGTGATGTCCTGTCTCTTATTTCCATAGGGTCTGTATTGGAAATGATTGACCTTATATAATTCACTGTAATTAATGGAGTCTAATGACTGAAGATATGGCTTAAACCTCGGCTCTGTGGCTGGTTCTTTGGACAATGTTGCTGGTTACTCAGGCTCTCTCTGTACAAAAAAATATCTAAGACTTAAAGGCATAACTTAAGTCTTCACAGGAACAGCACCCAGACAAGCACCTGCTCTTTATTTAGTGCCATCATGTTACATCCTGGAGGCCATCACCTCTGCCCCTAAATTCTTGCATAAAATTTGGCTCTGCTTCTTATGAATTAGGTATTTTTGGTTTTTGTCATAGGTTTTTATTTGCTATTTCAGAGTTAGAAATTGTATCTACTCCTTAACTGTTTGCTTCCCAATTTCCTAAAATTTCGCTGAATCATTAGTTAGTACTGGTTCTACACACTTGCAGATGTTTAGGTAAGAGTTTCCAATTGGTGTCATAACAGCTTTCCCCAAAATCTATACGTCATGCCAAAAAATATCAGATACTATCATAGAGGTCGGAGTTTGGCTCTCACATCTTCTACTCAGCTGATAAGACACATGAGATTTGCTTTTAGTTTACAAGTCTTATCAGCCTGGCTTTTGCCTGTTCCAAGTGCATACTGAATAACATGTTAGCTGCATGGACAGACCCATTTGCCTGTTTCTAGACATGCATCTGGAATATTTATTAAAAAATTTATTTCTAAAACACTTTAATGGTGGAAAAAATCTGCTTCCTACTTTTATTGTGGTTATGAGCTTATGTGTGCACAAATCTTGATGTATAATAGAGAAGTGAGGAGTCTGACTATAGTTTTGCACCCCTCATTGACTCTGCCTTTGGAAAATATTGTATATAAAATGTGTGTTTAGTATATGAATGTATGAAGAACGGTAAGATTGCTGCTTATAATACAGACTTGGAGTTTGCTCTCTTTTCGCGTGCATCTACTTTAGTTCTAATTTTGGTCAAAATCCTTTGAAAGAAAGCTTTTAGCATAAGGCACTTACCACAGTCATTATACTGTTATGTTTATTACTTTAAAGTATATTCATGCAGAAATAGGCGTTGGAAATTCATCCTTTAGGCAATGCAAAGTTGCCTGGAAAAAGAGATGTGGCACAATCAATTGATTATTTTAGAAAAACCAACCCAAATTTAATATTTGAGAGGGAAAATCAATGAGAAAACAAAATGACACCTTGTAGATTGTTGTCATAATAAAAGAAAGCAAATCAGAAAACCAGGTAGGCTGCCTACAGATATTCTGCTCTATCAGTTTCTCCAGACCCAATCTCCCAGTCTTATTCCTAGGTGCAAGAAACACCACCTGCAGCCTTCCCTCACCCCTACCCACACTGTCCAGAAATACCACAAGCCTTTCCTTCTTAACCTCCCTTTTCCAATTTGTTTCTTTGCTCCAGACCCAACTCCCTGCTAACCCAAGGGCCTTTACTTCTAATGAAATAAGTAGACTAAAGTTATACTCAAACCTCTCCTACTGCTTCTGAGAACCAATTCTCCAAGTCTCTTCTACTGCTTTGTAACTGGATATCTGCTGTGGTTTCCTTTTTCCATCTGACTTCACCCCACAAGGGATCACAAAAACCTTCTTCTCCAACCCTCATCTCATCTCAGTATCCAGCCTCCAGCATGAGAAGGCATCTCCTGTAAACACATCAGCTGAGCAGATCAAGAAAACAGGCAACACATATTGGTTGTAAAAACAGAATCAATCCTTCTGTTGCATTTAAGAAACACACCTCAGTATCAAGAATAGTATTTCCTCAGGTTGAAGTATTGGAAAGATATTTCAAGCAAATGGACACAAGCAACAAGCTGCTTTACTTATTTTAATACCTAATAAAATGAACATCAAACCAAAATTAATCAAAGTTGATAGGGAAGGATACTATATATTCATCAAAGGAAAAAATCCACCAAGATAATATATTAAAATTCTTAATATCTATGTTATAGACACAAGAGTATTCAAGTTTGCAAACCAAACAAAAAAACATGACAGCAGCTTAAATCACATATTTACCCTCATATTTGTACAACTATGGAAATCAATATGGCAGTTCCTCAGAAAGCTTAGAGTCAATGTACCTCAAAATCCAGCAATAGCACTCTTGGGAATATACCCAAAGGATGCTACTACTTACCACAAGGACGCTCAACTATGTTCACTGTGGTTTCATTCATTATACATAGAAACTGTCTCTCAATAGAAGAATGGATAAGAAAAATGTACATTTATACAATATAATATTACTTGGCTGTTAAAAGGGGGGGCATCATGAAATTTTCAGACAAATATGTAGAACTATAAAAGTCATCCTGAGTGATGTAACCCAGCTCTAGAATGATAAATATGGTATGTATTGACTTACACAGGGATATTAGCTATTGAGTAAATGATTAGCAAACTATAATCCATAGACCCAGAGAGGCTCTCGTAAAGATAAGGGGCCTAAGGAGGACTCATGAATCTCTGTGGGTGGTGGAAATAGATGAGATTTTACATACAGATTGGGTGTAGTGGGGGATGTTGTGGGAGGAATCTGGTGAGGGGGTAGATGAGGTGAGCAGTAAGAATGTTTGGGAAGAAAGCTGGAATAGGGTGGCATTTGCGGGATGATGTGAAATCTTAGTGCTGAGACAACTTTCTGGAATCTATAAAGGTGATTCTAAGGAGGACTCCTAGTACTAGAGGATAAGGACTCTCAACTAGTCATCTCTTGTTAGCTAGGAGAGTCTTCTAGTGGTGAGACTAGGTTGCATTCAACTAAGTTGTTGGCTAAGGGGATTTCTTGAGAATCCCCAAGCAATCCAACCTGCTGCTAAGACAAATGTGGCTCTCTGTAAACAGACAGTGGGGCATCTTTTGCAAGAAGAACACTCACACAACTCATTGAACATGGAGATGTTGATATGCTACCTACAAGAAGCCCTATGTCTATGTCTCTTCGGTGCAAGAAGGTATTATGCAGGCTACCAAAAGGGAAATGTGGACACCAACACTTCTACAAACCTTTTGATTTATAATCTGTCCTTCCTGCACAACACACTAAGGCAATGGTGGCTCAGATCTTGTGGGAAAAATCAGCTGATATCTGAATTAACCTAAGGTACAATTCAAGAGAAGGAACTCATACCTTACATTGCTTGAGTAACTAAGAACTAGAGACTAACTAGCCCAGAGACATAGGGTAAAACTAAATACTACTGGTCTAATAAAATGAATTCTAATAGTATTCTGCTGTACTCACAGATTGGTACCTTATCCAGTTATCATCAAAGAGGATTCCTCTGGCAGTAGATGGGAACAGATGCACAGAAAAGAAAAGAATAAGATAAAAAAAGAAAAGAAAAGAAGAAAGAGAAGAGAAGAGAAAGGAAAGGAAAAGAAGAGAAAGCAAAAATGGATGAATTCCAAGGGAAGATGTTTGATGAGAGCAATTTTGATACATGGTTGTAAGAGAAGAGGGACATTTTAAATAGAAGGGTCCCAAGTAATTTCAGTATTTCAAACATGGGACAGTAAAGAAACATTTTGAACAGTTTTAGAGATAAAAGATAAAACTGTGTTATGTTGAAAGCCTGTTGAAAGCCTGGGATTGAAAACAAAAGAGAGAAATACAGTTCAGTGACACTGATTATTTTGTAAATGAACTTCAACGGAGGTTATATTTCAGAAAGGGAAAGATATAGTGATTTATTTTAGAATGACAGTTGCTGCATAATAGTTTATGAAAACTATCAGAGGCTGCCATTTAAGCCTGAAGAATATATTTGTAATGTAAAAGAGTGTAACAAGGAAGATCCAGAGGTGAGGAAAAATACCTTTTGTAATCATATTTGGAGTGATGTATGTGTGACTCTGGTCTATTGCAGATATGATGCTTAAAGGGTTGGTTTCCTTGTCCATTTGTAATGCAAATAGAATAGATTCCTTTGGTAAATAACAGAAAGGAAACACAGCATCTTTTCAGTTTTAAAATAGAAAGGACTACATATTTTTTTACTATCACATAAGTCCCCAGAAAGCTGTTTCAAAATATGTTTTTTTCTTTCTGTTGCTTTCCTCCTTCTTTACACAGTATTACGTTCAGGCCTACAGAACTTTTTTTCTTTTTTTGGTATGGGTACAGCCTTAGAAAAAGTGAGCACTATACTGTATGAGGAGATTACATACCTTTGAAATTATTATATGTTTATGTGCATATGGGTGATGTTTATGTACATTCATGTGGGTCTTAACAGAGGCCAGAGGAGGGTGTCAGATTCTCTAGAGATAAAGTTACAATTGGTTGTTAGCTGCCCCATTTGGGTGCTGAGAACTGAAAATCTTTTCATCTGAAAAAGCATTGTGAGCTCATAATCTGTCCAACCTGGACAAAGATATCCCCAGATGATTTCAATAAATCCTTAGATTAGGAAGGAACTATTCTGATAAACAAAAAAGATAAATAGTGTCTCTTTAAGGGTATGGATAGCTGAAAAGAAATAGAGAATGTGTGTGTGTGTGTGTGTGTGTGTGTGTGTGTGTGTGTGTGTGTGTGTGTATGCATGTGCCCACATGTGTGTCTTCTAGAAAGCCATCATAATTTGAAGGGGAAACATGCAAACAAGAGACATTTGAGTTACATTACAGATGTATCTACTTGCAGGGAGGACTCAAATAATCGCTAATAATAATAAAGATGTTGTGCTCCTAGTGAACAGTCCCTAATTTTTAGACAGGCTTAGAATATTGCTCTTTAAGGGAGGTTGTGAGTCACATAATGACTTGGAGATCCTTTTGATGACATTCTCTAAAATACTACCAGCGAAAGTATTTAAACTGTTGTAAAATAGTATCCTCAGGACATGATAGAACTACTGAACTAGTGAACTCACAGAAATTATTCACCCAAAAGGACTTGCACAAGATCAATACAACCATCATTCTAGCATGGATGAAGAGGATCATGAGTCTCTGTATGTATGAGTTTGTGTGTGTATGTGTGCATGTGTGTGTTTATATTTTGTGATATATATACATATATATGTTTACATATATATGTATATATACACACATATATGTATATGTATATATATGTATGTATATATATATGTATGTGTGTATATATGTATATATATATATATATATATACATATATACACACATATGTCAACAACATTTGGACATAGTACTTGAGAGAATTATGTATGTGGGGGATATATAATCAAGTCTTTAGCCCATCGTCTTGAGGGGGAACCCATAGTGGCTAGAGCAGCTCATACCTTAAAGGAGGAGCCTGTTACAGTCTGCACACATGGTAGAGACCAAGAGGCAGAGAGCTGAGAGCTGAGTCTTTGAAGTCCTGCCCTAGTGATCTACTTCCTTTAGGCAGCCACTCCATTTAAAGGCTCCACAACCTTCAAAGGAGTGCCAGATAGTTGGTGTCCATCATGAAACAAGATAAGCCTGTGGGAGATATTTCAAGTTTAAGCCATAGCTGGATATAGTTTTCAATCTTACCATGAAGCGGGCAAAAATATGAACATATTCTTTGCGACATGCAGAGCCTATGAGAACACCTGAGAAGCAACTCAAACCAAGAACCTTTTACTCATTTTTAATTCTGAGGCCATGTGTATGAAACAAAGATGGAAGTAATACTGTCTCAAATATACTGATATTGTTTATGCAATGTTATATCAATAGTATTGTAAGCTAGATTGAGAACTTAATTTTCAAAACTAATGATAAACCAACTAAACTCTAGACTGTAGCCCAATATTCTCATACTTGGACTCTTCTCCTTGTCCATAGAAGATTCATATAAAGATCACAACAGGACCCAGAGAAGACTTCAATATTATATTCATTTGATATAATATTATTCAGTAGGTAGCAGTAGCAAGCAGCCTTTGTAAAGAGGAACAGAGAAGATTTATTTTTGTCACTGCATCATAAGGGAATTCATCATCATCATCATAATTTTCAGGGAGAGGTTTGGATTCAGTCGTGAATGTCACTGCCAAGAGGAGAATCCTCATCTGTTCAAAACTGACTTGAAATCTAACACAATAGTAAGATGGTTCATTCAGATTTTAAGTTACAGGGTAAGAGTTTCATTTAAAGAATGAGGGTTTTTATTATTATTATTATTATTATTATTATTATTATTATTATTATTATT
>JANHMN010000017.1:33496440-33513764 GCA_030674055.1 Rhabdomys pumilio
TTATTATTATTATTATTATTATTATTATTATTATTATTATTATTATTATTTGTGGAAGTAATTCCAATAGTTGGGCTTAAATACCACCAACTTTCTCTGAACTCAGAATCACTGAACTCAGGACCACAGTAATATGACATCCAGCCCATAGCTTTGTGACACATTCCATTTACCTTGCATGGCTTGACTATTTTAAATATTAGTTACATTTCAACAAACAAAATCCTGCAAGGCATTCTGGTAAATTAGTCTCTAATAAGAAGAGACTAAGGCATAAAACGCTAACAAGAATGCTTAATGGAATACAAATATCCAATCTGGATGCTCTAATAAAAGTCTCTTCTTTTTGAGTAAAGGCACTTGGCTATTAACACAGAAACCATCATATGTGGCTGCCCTCAAAATGCATTATAGATCAGACTCATAATCTTCCCTTCCACAAATGGCAAAAGAATTGATTTCAATTATCATTTAATACTGATTTCCCCCTCCTGTCAAGAAGTTTTCTGTGCACATGAAACTGGAGTTGGTGTCTTGAGCTCATTTACAGAACTTTTAAAGACTATTGATTTATCAGTGAAATTTCTAGTTCTCTCATAGTTACTGGAAGGATACCTCAGGGGCTGAATTGGATGACAAGATGGGCTAGAATGCCGACAGGCTTAGTGCAGACAGATGAAAAGAGAAGCTTTCAAAATTTGTCAGAATGCGTGTTGTAAATTAGGTTAACATGATTGATTGTACTAAGCCAAAATTTCTCATGTAGAGTTGGCCTGAATTTTAAACATCTCTTCTTCCTGCCTGCTTTTGTGCTTTGGTATGTATCTTTGATGTCTGCACATTAACCTCTAGAGAAAATAAAAAGTGGTTTAAAAATGAAACGGCCCTATGTATTTGGAAAGCATGAGATATTATGCATACCTAAGGACTTTTTGTTTCAACTCCACCAACATGTGTTACGAGTATTTATATAAGCACATATGTGTGACGAGTATTATATTTTAGTAGAATTGTATGCACTTATTGGCATTTAAAGAACACAAAGTCCTTTATCTTCACTTTAATTGTCTCAAAATTATTATGAAAAGGACCACTTCTTATAGGCAGTGGCTTTTCAGCGGTGCTGACTGCATCCTGAGTAATTGCAGATGCACCTTGTAGGCACAAGCAGTGCTTCCTTTAAACGACCTCTCCCTGTCCTGTCTCTACACACACGTTTTTCTATAAATGTTGCATAGATTTATCTCTATAGGAACAGATTCAGCCTTTGTGTGTGGCCTTAAAAGATACAGGTTTGGATTCTATTAGAAAAAAGCGCAGAATTATAGAGATAAAATCTACATAAGAATGTTTTGTTTAAAAAAATCACAACCAGCAGCATTTTAAGTTCAAAACCTAGAAACATTATAAAACCACAAAGCTATATCTTAGTTCCCTTCCTTAAAATCTCTCCCTCTTCACTCCCACCAATGTGTGTGCATATGTGTATGAGAGAGAGAGAGAGAGAGAGAGAGAGAGAGAGAGAGAGAGAGAGAGAGAGAGTAAGAATTGAGTATGCCTTACACCTTGTTTGAGGCACAAGACGCCAGCTAGCTGCTGTAATATCTTGCAGGGATTCTCTGGTGTGTGTTTCTTTCTTGCATGAAGCACCGGGATTGGAGATGTTTGCAGTATGTGCTCAGCTTTATGTATTTATGTGGGATCTGGAGATCCAAACTGGTTCACATACTTGAACAGTGAGCACTTTACCACTGAGCTATCATCACCCTACACCCGTCTACTTTTTTTCAAAGCATAGTCTCTGATCAGTTTATAACATAAATGTGATTTTTTTAAAAAATTCTATAGAAAAGAGAAAATACAGGATTTTCCTATCTCCCGTTACCGAAAAATAGTTGTTATTATTGGTATCCTATTACTGATCTTTTTATGTGTGTGTTTACAACTCCTTGCTGGTTCTGTGACGGATTCTGTGCACCTCTCTTCTTTCAGAGGTGTGCTGAATCATAGGAAGAATTTCCAGAGGAGAGACTCTGTCCAATAGACTTCAAACTTCGTATAAACACATGCTTCCTGGGCCAGCATTGCCATTCAGTCAGAGAGCTGGCAGATCTCTGCACATGAAATACTGGGTCAGGACAATACTGGGTCAGAACACCAGGTGGAGTACTGGAGCATTTCTCAGGTTTCTACATCAGGACAAGAATGATACTCAGCTCCTGCGAATGAAATATTTCAGAAAGCCCAACAGCCACGTCTCCGATTCTCCGCACACCTAGTGCACGTGATTCGTCAGAACTGTTTCATTTTCTCGCTGCGCCACTACACACATGCATGTGCTGGCTTCCTGGACCTGTGTTATCATCTTTAGCTTTCCTTTGCCATGTTAACTACATCCCGTGCTAACCCCACAGCCCAGGTCATGTCTCAGGAAGGCTCCCCAAATCTTCTCCCTTGGTTCTCTTTTCTTTCTTTTTAAAAGAAGTTATTATATTTAGAATTTTTCATACATGTTGAAACCAAAACTCAAAGACACAATATTATGCAAAGTATATATACATTTGAGAAGGATATAGACAAAATTGACTTTGGTGAACAAGTGACTAGAAACTTTGAGAAATGCGCTTTTGGGAAATTAAATCCTATGATTTAAGACACAGAGCTGAGAGTCCAATGGGGGATAAACACTAGCTCCGACTTTCAGTTCTGAAAATGTGAATTCTAAATGTTGTTGGCTTTGTTCTCTTTTCTATTCTTCCAAAACTTTGAAAAAAATTATAATTTTCTCACAAACATTAGTTTATTGTTCTGAAACCTGCAGGTAGATTTCTTTCTCTTTAAAAAATTTTCTTTTCTTTCTTTCTTTCTTTCTTTCTTTCTTTCTTTCTTTCTATCACAGTTAGAAAGTTACAAAGCCTGCCTCTGTTCTCACTCTCCTGTTTCATTTCTACTGCTTTGTCTAATGTGTTGTCTCACTAACTTGTTCTCTCAGTTTCTCTACATCTGCCAAGAAGATCCTTTTTCTGGCTCTTCCATTAACATTCCCTGTTCATGGAGATTCTTGTCTCTCTGTTTCTCGAAGGTTTGCCCAATATCCCCACTTTATAGAAACATTGTCAAACACTCATAGCTATGAATTTCAATGCCTTTTACTGGAACATGAGTAGTGTTAATTAGACATGCATTTTATGTTATTTTGTATTCTTATTATTTTAATATTAACAAAGTTTTCATATGTGCTTTAAAAACATATATATTTATAATATTTCTAAAAATATAATAAGTAGGTTAATGCCATTGTTGCTACCAAGCAGTTTACCTAGAACTGGAATGAAAAATTTAAGAAATATTTTCTGCATCTGGAATATGTAACATGGGAAAAATAGGGTATAATTACTTCTAATAACTGAATGAGTAAGAAGAGAGCCTTACACAGCAAACTCATAGACGATGGTGGCTATTGGACCAACTCGCTCTCTCCCAAAATGATACAATTTTCTGACAAACTTTCCAAATTCTGTAGGTGGAATATTTCTAGCATTGGTTTACTGGGGGTTTCTAGCCAGTTCTCTGAGGTTGGAGGAATTCATGAAGGGAAAGAGAAGATCTGTTAAATATTGACTGGGACATTCAGTCACCGCCTGGCTGCTGATGAAGGGCAGGAAGTCTGTGTATGCGCAGGTGCATATTCTCTGTGAACTTATACTAGCTAGGATTCTGCTGTGCTGTATACTGAGAGAAAAACCTGTGTTGCAATGATAGCAGAGCCTCTGAAGACTGAAAACAACCCACTCTAAGCTTCTGTTTGCTTCTCCAGTAATATAATGAAATTAATAACTCATTGGTGGCATCTCCATTAGCCTGCGTGACTTAATATATACCATGGTTGGAGCCAGCTGTACCTTTAAATGTTTCACTTCTTCCCGTGGGTTAGCCTCTGGTAGATCTGATGACATTACTCTTCTATTCTATATGAGTTTTTGCTAAAATCCAAATTTCAATTTTCCTAATTTACCTCAGTTATAATGATGGATCTGTAAATTGTGGGTGTATTCTACTCTGAAGAATTTAACAAAAAGAAGCTTAAAAATATAAAGTAAGAAACCATAAATATATAATATATATATATATATATATATATATATATATATATATATATATATATATAATCTTGGGGTTAAAACAGCAGTTTCAATTACTGTAAGCACCTTCTTGTCAGACCATCTGCTTGGAGTGGATTTGATTATATACACGCATTCTGTGTGGCTGGAAACTTAATGCTGGCTCATCAGAAGAAGGTTTGTAGGGAGAGAATTGGCTCACACTGTGATTTATAATAAAGAGAACAATTTTTGAGAAATTTTATCTGAGAGTTAAAAACTCCTTTGAGGTTTTCACCATCAACTCAGCATGACGCTATTATTTTGTTATTGAGACACTTAAACTTTTGTTTTTCTTACCTCGTACAGAGGAATCAATAGTTTCAAAGTGCAGCCCAAAGCAGCATCCCTGCATATAATCTCATCCTGTGTGGTGCTGCACAGATTGCCACTAGAGGCTTAGCAGACTCACTTGAAACTTGTATGAACCCACTCAATTAGTTTTTAACAACAACAGCAAAGATTAAAATATGGTGCGTAATAGGTTTTCATATAATTTAAGAAATTAAAAACAAAAAATAAAACAACTGTATCTACCCAGCCTTTCCTGTTATCCACCTTGTGCTATTGTAGAAATAGTGAGATGCCTGCCCATCTGATACTTTCTACCCTCTAAATACTAGTGTTTCTCCATAGATTTCTGCCAGTTTCCTAGCTCCTTGGTTTAAGTATTCCTAACATCTTATGTCATATAGTTATTTAGATTTGTGAACTTCCACACAGAACATTCCTACAATGCCAACTTTATATTTTAGTAACATAAGGTCAAATCGTTATTGGCTATTTAAAATCAATGGTGCCTGGTTAATTCACAAAAAGACAAACATTCCCAATAGATTAAACAAGTCCATAGTTGAAAGGTATTAAGAAAAACAGAACGCCACTTTATGAGGCGGTTTGCTTTTATTCAATACCTACAGACGTATAAATATTCAATACATACAACACTTAAAGATGCCTGTAAGTGTTTAGGAATATTTTTTGTCAGAGTGCACAGTGTATCTATGCAGCAATGCCATGACTCCTGCGGCCTGAACACCTTCAGTTGGCAGAATCTGAAACTGAAGTCTGACCTGTCAACTCGCACCCTGGTTCTCTGCCCCGCCCACCCTGGTTCTCTGCCCCGCCCACCCTGGATCTCTGCCCCGCCCACCCTCCTCATTCTAATGGATAACTTCTCCATTCATAATACCAGCTGTGTTTGCTTCTAAAAACCACCCAGCTGGGCTTGTTAAATGATAACATTCTCTCATAGAAGGAAGGGGATCAAGGGTGGTTGGGGCTCACCTGAATATCTGGTCACCCCTGTAACCAGTTCTATGCAATTCTACCCTAATTGCAAGTGGCTTCAGGAGACAGGTTTGATTACACAGTCTGGAGAGGACTTAGAAGGGATTCTACTTATATAGCTACAAGGAAACCATGACCCACGCTGAATGAAGACTTCCTTCCCTGTGTGGCTGCTTTTGGGTTACCCATGCTCCTTACAGTAACCGCTCATCATGAGTGCTACAAGTAAGCCTAATATACTAATGTGTGCCTCAGGAGGAACGCTAGTGCAAAGGAACTTTTGTTGCCACTGGGACTTTTTAAGGTGGTGGAGTGGACACTGTCAAGTTCTGCCTTCCCCCACACCCCCCAGGAGAAAATACTGGAGACAGAGGGGTATGAGAGGAGGATACTTAGAAACACTATATTTCCTATTTACTTATACATTTCAGTTTAGTATGCCAATTGCATATCTTCCAAACAGTGAAATAAAAAGGAAGTATGGCGATGGGAGGCTAGCAGCATCTCTATATCTTTGTTTATCCGCTTTTCCCCTCACGTTTGTTAGGTTCCTAGTGAATTCGCAGATCACATGGTGATTTGTATCCTGTCTATTTAATTTGTAATTATTTCCAATTTGAAAGCTGATTGAAAATTTAAAGACAGGCACATTTCAGCAGAGTTTGATTCTTCACACACACAAAACACTGTTATCACAGGCACAATATTGAAAAGATCGATTCATGAAAGAAAGCTTTTCTCAGAGTGTTCACATGTAAATCCGTGGCCTAGCTTCTGCTGTAAATGACACTAGTGTTCTGTAATTAAAATTATAGTCTACATTCACAGAATGGAGTTTACCTTCTGAATTAGTAAATTTAACCCTTCCTTGGTGCTAATTTCTTGGGAGTACTTACATATTCTTCATAAGCCTCATGAGCTGGAGGTGGGGGTGCTCTGTATCCTGGTACTGCCGCTGTCCCCCGGGCTCGAGGTGTCGGGACACCTCTCGCTATTGGAAGCACTGGAAGAGCTCCGCGGGTTACAGTGGTCCCCCGAGGGGTAAGAACACCTCGTCCGGGTGGTGGTGGTGGTGGGACAGCACCCCCACGGCCCCTAGAAAAAAATAGGTGACATGCAGATGAGGTGACATGAAGACAAGAAATGACTTTCTCAGCTCACTGCCTTCACACAAATCAGTCTCTCCTTCTGAGAGATATAATTTACAGTGTTTTGAGTCATATTAAAATAGATTTCTTTAAATATTATGACTTAGTTCCAATGAAAACCATACAACCAATGTGTTTCATGCAATGTATTTTGAGATTTCCTAATATACAATTTGAAAAGAAAAAGAAATGGAAACAGAAAACGAAAGTCTACCTTGTTTGTATTCTAAACTTAGAAAGACAAACCAGCATATTGTCTGAGATGTGACATGTTGGCTACTGAGACCAAGTGTGTGTGCACCCATGCCTGTGTGTGGGGATTACATCCATGCTTGGGTTTATTGACAATGATCTTTAGTGTGGTCATATATCAAAAAAAAAAAAAAACTCATCTTAATAAAATGTGATATTCTGACCAGAATGATGTCATTGTATAGTTACAGTAGGTAAAGCCTCACAGTTCTGATTTATCAGCATGCAGCGTGCGCCTTCCCCGTGCGAGCTGGAGCAGTCACTGACATATTTCTACATGATAACTCGAGGGTTGCGGAATTAGTGCTCAACAATGAGAAGACAGATTGAATGTTCCGTACCACAGATTTAACACAAAAGCGATCGGAACAAAAGCATGAGATCAAAGGATGCAACCATTTTCATAACATCCTAAAACCTTTAGAAAGGATGTTTATCGGTAGTCTTTGGGCAAATACATGGTTATTTCACTGTGTATTATGTCTGAAAGTTGGCCTCTTGAAAGCACTGCTATCAGCAGGGCCACTAAAGCTTTCAGGAAAATGATGATCTTTGGCACGCCGACAATCACAGTGTTTGCCTGTGCCTTTGCATGGAGGCGCAGGTTCCACTTTCGGTTCTGAATAGCCATCAAACTGGTTTTTTCTTCCTGGAAGAAAATGAGCTTTAGGAACGAAGAGTAAGAATGGCGGCAGAGCTTTTGAAAATTGCTAGCTTACCCAGCTAAGAGTAGATAATTTCATGTGAACTAAATACACAAAACAGTATCCTAGATCGGAGGACATCAAGAATCCAGAGCTGTGGTACCCGCTTTGAGCACAATGGCTGGGAAGACAAGATTATGTTATCATAATAACATAAAGACATCTGTTGAGTGCAATTCACCTTCCCTGAGTGTGTGAGTTGTCATTTGCATTTGAGATGTTTGAACATGAGGTATCCAGCTTGTTGTGATGTTTGGGGAAGTTGTAGAATCTGTAGGGTGGAGGGCAGGTCTTGCTGGAGAAGTCAGTTCTCTGTAAAGAGGCCTTGAGGTTTATAGCCCAACGCCCATCCTGTCCACTGCTGAGACAGTTGGAGCTAAGCTGTTCCAGTTACAGGTTCACATTGCTATGAGTCACCAGCCACTGTGTCTTTCCAAATATTATGGACTACATTCCCTTCCGAATTTGAACCAAGTTTCCTCAGTTAAGTTGCTGCATGTCAAATGATTGTTCATAACAATGAGACAGTTAACTCACACAAGCTCCAAAGCCCATTTCTCACGGGTTACATACTCCCAGAACTGACAACAGGCAGTAATAATTACTGCTGAACTTAATACTATCAAATGGCTACATGCTGATCAAAACTACATGTGCTGGCTACGTCCATGAATAACGGTGGATAAACATTTTAATAACCTAGACCTAAAATCGTAATTGTCCCTAATGGATGCTATCTAGATTTCTGAATCTATGTAATGGTTTTGCTCTGCAATGCCATCATGCTCTTATTGATTCTAATTTTTCATTGCATTTCTTCTCCAACCGACTTTCAATCCCTGCCATAGTAAATCCCACTCAGTGCCTGTCTCATTCTCACTTAATAAGCTTGGTCCTTTCCTGGCAATATTAATATCATTACCTTCTCCCATGCAACTTATAACATTTGTCATCTATTTTTAGAATCCTGTCCAGGGCTAAATCCCCAGTGCAGGATTCTTTTAGTTTCTGACTTCTTCAAAGAACATTTTCTGCATTTAATCTTCACTTCCTGTTCATTTCTGAACTGAACGTCATCTCTTTAGTTTCTCTTTAGTTCTTATTTCAGCACTCTGGGAAAAGACTCTTGGCTAAGCCCACCAAGCTCTCAGCCTACCAATTTTCTCTTATAGCTCCCATGACCCTGTGCCTCCTGAGTTATATTTAAGACTTCCATGAACTATTATCTGGAAAATGTTTCTGTGGACTTTTATTCTTTTCTGTACTCTGTCTCTCTGTATTTCAGGTGCTGTTCATTTCCAGCCTTGGATAATAGGTTTGCCATGATTGTCTCCTCAGTCAAGATGTAGGTTCTTTCTTCACTTCTTATCTCTGGACCCAATCAATGGCTCTATTTCTTATCTTCATAGCAATGTGTGAGATCCTTTCTGAAAATGAGATATGGCCACGCCTCTCTTTTAATACTCCATTAATTCTATATGTTAGTTCTTAATGTTGTCCACACTATTCTTCAAAATCTGCTCTTAATGATGATAATGGTACAGTATTTAATTAGGAACTTTAGAATATTTACCAAAGGTAAAGTTTATTCAAATTTGGTAAAGAATCTGAGCCAAAAGAAACATGTCTCCCTTAAGATCCTATCAAGCACTCAATTCCATATGGTAATAAGAGGGAAAAATTTATTACTACTATATGCTTTTAAGGTTTCATAAGATACATGAATTCTTTTACAGAAGTCTCAAAGAATACAGAAGACATGTGTGGCTTCATTTACTGTACCAAATATGTGTTTAAGGTATTCTCACTAAGCTGCTATAAACTGTTAAAAGTTATCTTTCTGAAAAACAGAAGTAGTTAATCTGGTTAAGATGACTTGCAAGAATGCTGCTTCAGGAAGGATCTAACAACACCAGGCTAGAAATGCAAAAGTTTTATAAAAGACTGGCCTCATAAAAATGTTGCATCTGCTCGGTGGTGGTGGCGTACACCTTTAATTCCAGCACTTGGGAGGCAGAGGCAGGCGGATTTCTGAGTTCAAGGCCAGCCTGGTCTACAGAGTGAGTTCTAGGACAGCCAGGGCCACACAGAGAAACCCTGTCCAAACAACCAAAATAAAATACAATAAAATAAAATAATTTAAAAAAATTTGCATCTGTCAGGGAAGTGCATATTAATGAGAAAATGACTCTGAAAACTATTACCATGATACAATTTTATTTTTGAAATGATACATGAAAAGAAGCTCTAGAAATTTCTCTAGTCTTTTCCTTGTTAGAATTAATTCCCTCAGAATTTTCACAATAATCTATACATTGTTAGCTACCTAGTATTCCATTTGGAAGCATAATTTTTTTTATAAATAAACAAGGTTTTAAAATATTAAAAGTAGAACCAGTGGCATATTCATAAAGATTGAAATGTTTGGAGCATTAATTGAAGTTGCAGAATACCTTAGCAAACCCTAAAATGAGTTCTATGTGACAGATGAGATATTATTTTAGGTTATATCCTTTGAAAATATGTGAATCAGTTACATAGTGAAGGAAGTAAATGGATTATGCAGTCTGTTTGTGAGTCTGTGAGGTGTGTGTGAGTGTGTGTGTGAGTGTGTGTATGATCTAATTTTTAAACAGAAAAAGGTTTATTTTGGCTCCTAGTTTTGTAAGTTCCAGGGCAGAATTGAGAAGATTTATAGTGTTCAGGCCTTTCACAGAAGTCTAGAGATTGTAGGGGCTCCCAAAATAGGTGGGATCAGCGAGATGGACCAAAACTATTGGGCATGTGGCAGGAGCATGACAAAAAGGAAAGCCAAGACAAAGTGATAACTAGAGCATCCTTGAAAGGGACTTAGAACTATGCTCTCAGACTTCCCACTATGCTTTGCTTGCTGATGTTTCTATTCTACCTATGGAATCGATGTTCAGGAATGTTAGTCTGAGTTCTCTTTCTTCTGTTTTGTTTCTGGCTTTGGTATTAGAATGAGTATCCATCTTTGCCTTTATGCAAATTGATATTTTCTGTTAAAAAGTCAAAAAAGCCAAAGATCTACAAAACGGAAAGAATGTGATTCGCTTCAACTTGACAAGATTATATGCATTCAAGAACTATGTACACCAGGAATTAAATATGTACTTTTTTCATTGTGCAAAGACTTTCTTGGTTTTAAAAATAAGCAAAGGACTATATAACATCCTGGCACTAATCCTGGGGACATGAGAGAGGAGCAGAGACTCTGGTTCCTGCTTTAGTTTTTAAGGTTACTTGTTAAGTGCACAAATCATCAATTCTGGAGTCAGAATGTATCTATTATTTTAGGTAATATTTTATATTCTATCCAACTTTCATTGTTTTGTTTTTGAAACTAGTTCCATGGCTGGCCTGCCACTCATCATGTGGATCAGGCTATCACTGAACTCCAGTTTTCTCAGTCTTTTGAACTTTGGGATTAAGGGCCTGGACTATCATACATGGCCCATCAAACTTTTGTTCCTTAATTCCTTACTTGTAAAAGTAGTTACCTCAAGTTTAAAGTGAATTGCAATGAGTTAATGTGTGTAATCATCCCATGAGTACAGTTGAGCCTTATACACTACATAAGCACCCTGTTTTACTGGCTTGCAGTGTGAATGTTGGTGAGACTCTTTAGCTCTATTGGGAATCCCGAGAGAGAAGAACATCAGAGGCCTGCCATCATCATCTGCTTTCATCATTTGTTGTTAACACGCTAAGAGTGGGACTCATGTACCTTGATGGAGCTGTGGGAGTTAATCTGATCCCTCTGCCTCGAATACCTCGGCCTCGGCCAGACTCTTCTGAGCCATTCAAGTAAGACAACTCCCGAAGTTGTTCTTGACGAATTTCATCATTGTAGTCCTAGAAGATAAAAACACAATGCGACGAGATACTATCAGAAATTGAGTTCTTAGAGCTGAAGCACAAGCACACCCCAAACGATAATAAAAAATGTTGAGGATACCACTCAGTGATATTTGTCTAACATGTGAAATAACCCAAAATCTGTCATGGGCATTTCAAAACAGAAGAAAACAAACAAACAAACAACAACAACAAAAAAAAAACCAGCTCTGAGTCTAGTTCCATTCCTTGCCTCAAAGCTCTGATCCAAGTGCTAGCAGCCTGAGGTGGAAAAGGATGCTCCCGGGAAGGTTAGGAACTGCTGGAGAACATCTGGAATTCTATGTCAATCTGGGATAATGTGTAAGAAGGCAAACAACACAGATTTGTCTGTCCCTTTGGTCGTAATGGACAACCTCCTGAAATGGTGCTAAAGAGAGTCACAAAGTACCACAAGTTTCACAGTCACAATCAGGGACTTGGGTGAAGCACTTGTCTTTATCTTTAATCAGTTCCTCATTTAATATCCATACACACACACAAACACACAAACACAGATACACAAATATACACACACAGTCATATACATACACACAAACACACACATACAGACACATAAATATATACACACAGAGATATACACACTGATATAGACATACACCAACACACATACACACACACACACACACACACCCACACACACACACACACACACACACTCAAACAAGGAGAGTCTGGATCCTATAGCTTAAAATTTTTGTAAAGGTTGAGCCAACAGAGATTACATATGGAGCCCAGTCTTGAGATAAAGGTCCAGGGTATCAGCAGACAGGGGCCATTTAGCTCAGTATAAAATGTGAGTATATAGTGACTGAAGGGCTGTGAAAAAATACAGTCAGCCACACATCTCTTCTGGGCAAGGTTTGGGGAATTCTTGGTGCACAGCTTTATCTCATGCTCCAGAAACTGTCTTGATTGCAGCTGAAAGAACTAATCATGCTGAAGCATTTATTTTCTTATTTTTAACATTTTTTTTAATGTGTATCCTTGTCAGCACCTGATTATAGTGATGGTGGGTTTACTGCTGCTGACAGAAGAGGCATAAAGTGTAAACTACAGCTTCTAAAAAGTTGTATGTTATTCAAGTTCTACCTTCCAATCTTTATGTTCAAGTGCCAACTAAAGTGAAGAAAAAAATAAAAGCATGTCGATTACTTTACTAGAGTCATGAATTCAGAACAATGCTCCTGCTACTGCGTCCAAACAGCTGGTCATCACAATGGAACATGAATCCCATAATCTTCCCAGGTAAAATTGTTGATTGCAATCCTGTATCTGAGGCCTTCTCTGTGTGGTAAATCTCTACTTATCCAAAGTATTAAGTATTTCTTATGGATTAAGAAAATATAGCTTGGCATTGTTACATAGCAGAGAGTTATGATAAATCAGCCCCCAGTTTGTTTGGGACTGCCAGAATCCATGCCTTTGAAAGTTTTAGTAACCTTGACTTGGCCTTGGTTGTGTGAAACTTTTCAGCTAATTACAAGTGGAACCAAAGTATGTAGAAAGTGCTTGTATACTGGAATTTGAGCCTTTTGTCATTGGGGACTCTTAAGTCACAAAAAGGGCAAGTCCAGCTCAGTTTTCTGGAAAGTAGAATATATAGAGAGATTCTAGTCACTCTGCCCCTTCTGCAGTCCTTTCTGAGATATTTAAAGGCCCTTCAGAGTTCTCTCTGGGTCAAACTGCTAGAGATCAGAAACAGCAGCAGCAAACCTCTGAAATCTATTTTTCCAGGATGAAAGACAATAGACTGGCACTTTAACGCCATTAAGAATCTTGTGTCAGTTTGATCTAAAGGTGTCAACAACACAGGTGACTTGTCAGTGTAGGATGTACGACTTGTGCTTCAGAGCCATGCTTAAATAGCCACTATCCACTACTTTGCATGAGAGTTCTTGGTCTGACATATTACCATTTCTTTCTTGGGCCATATGCAGTGTCAGATGGAATTCTCTGAATACAATATCTAGGGATCATAATAGTTTGAACCACTTATTGAATCTCTTTGTTCAATGTGTACATTTGCTAGTTCAGTGACATTGTTATTCTGCTTCTCTGGAGAAATCTACTATCAGGGAAACAACAGTCAGGTTGGCTAGATGAATATTTCACACCAAAGAATAACTCTTAATGTAAGTAAAACCACTACTGACAATGTACACTGGAGTTTTTTTATGGACCTAACTAGAAATGTTCCCTTTAAGAGATTAGTCACTTTCTAGGTTTATGGTGACCAAGAGAATAGATTCAAGTAATTGCAAGTGTAACTGACCAAGAACTGCAGTTGCTACTGCAGTTGTGAGATACTATATCCCCCAGGCCATGTTACCAAGAGCCTCTCTCATCTCCTGATGTTAAAATAAGTCCATTCCAGCAGACGCTGGATTCCCGTGTTATAAAGCCTCCTATGGTACTGCTGAATTGAAGTATTGCTCTTAACTTCATTACATCAGAGAACCGTGAAATTCACACTTCTATTTCCTTGGTTTCAGGTAAGTAAGAGTCCTTATTTCTCACAATTATTTTGATATTGTCACAAGAGCATTTTCTTTGATAAGATCCCTCCATGTTTACTCATGTTTTGCATTCACTTCTTCAAAGACTCAAGTGGAAATATAGAATTCTGAAAACATTAAGTTTCTAAGATCACAGAGACGAGCGCTTTGGCAGACTCATTTGTATTAAAGCCGTTGGAGGCTATTCCATTCAACATAGCCTATACTGTGACCATTAGTGTAAATGCCATTTTCCTCATTTAAAAACAGTGATAGATAGTTAGAATGTTAGCCTCATTACTAATAACTAAAAATGTGGCACTTTGGATTTAAAGTAAAAAATTCAACTTATTTAATGCATCACTTAATGAGAAAGTAGGAGAGAGTCATGGAGGTTGGCAAACATGTAACTGTTGAAGACGGAGAATAGAACAATTTATTTTGAACAGAAGAACTATGACAATAATACACTGGTTGCTTTTTATGTGGTGAAATGTGTGAAAAAAATATATGGACATCTAACAATTTAAAGTTACATAACACACTTTCACTTTTCCTGTAATTTCTAAAATGTATTGCCTCTTTCAAATTATGAAATAATGACATGTACACTCACAATAAATTTCATCTGTTCCTTCCCTTGAATAAGATAACTTTATGAAACAATTTCCATGAAATATATGTGTTTCCTTTTGCCTCTCAGATAAGGCCCTCCCACTGTGCTGGCATATGGTGTAAACAGTATAAAAAAAAGCAGCGAGCAGAAGGATGTTCGGATGTTCCTAGAAAGGACTGATGAGCACAGTCCACACATTAAATGTATATGCATAATTTCCCAGTTACATACAGTCTTTTCCATCTGTTGTGGTGGCATTTTGCCAAAATACAAATTGGGAAGATTATTTAACTTACATTTAGATGGCAGGTAATGGCAGGTGTTAATAGGCAACCTGGGGGTTTAGTCAGGGACCGTTTTACTGCCAAATCCTCTCCATTAAGACTCCACAGGCCCTGGTGCCACACATTTAAAACAGTGGAACGAGCTGGTGAGATGCTTCACTGAATAAGGGCACTTAATGCCAAAGCAGACATTCTGAGTTATCCTGGAAATCTACATAGTGAAAGGAGAGAACCTTCTCCTGCAGGATGTCCTCTCCCTCCCTATGGTTGTCATGGTACCAGCACACATGTACACATGCACACACACACACACACACACACACACACACACACACACACACACAGAGAGAGAGAGAGAGAGAGAGAGAGAGAGAGAGAGAGAGAGAGAGAGAGAGAAGAAATACATAAATGTAAAAAATTGAAATGTAGCTTGCAGTCCTTTGGGGGTTTACAAAAAGGACTGAAGAATATCAACATCTAGAAACTGTAGTAATATACAAGAACGTGAAACTGAATGTGGCACCCCATACCTGCAATTCTAGACCCTGGAAAGTAAGATACAGGATTATGAGTTAAAGACCACCCTGTCTTACCAAAGGAAAAACTAAATAAAAGAAAATTGTGGGCTCTGAGCCCATATCATACTTATAACTGAGCTGGAATGGATGGGAAACTTAAAATAAAACAAACAAACAAACAACTCCCCCAAACCCAAAACTTCAGTAGAGACTGTATAATGAAACAAAGAATTAAGCAGCTTTACTGAGATACCACAGAACAAGCTTTACTCACTAGAGATCAGAAAAATTATTAGCAAAATAGAGTCAAACAAGAGAAAATTAAAATTTGTTAGGAATCTGCTCAATGTATGACTTTGTGTAAAGTTCATATAAAGCTTCGATACTGGCATTCATCAAAGAAAATTGAATATCAGAGATTCAGAATGTCTTTTCTTTGAGACTTAAATTGTTATTGATGGCAGCTTCTGATTTCAAATGTCTTTTATGTTTGTTTCTGCTATTAAAATCTCATTATAAACTATTCAAAAATCATTATCAATTGTGACAAGAACAAAACAGATTGAATGCATATATTATGAAAGGTTATTAAAATGGCTGACTTTCTTTCTTTGTTTTTTTTTTATTTTCTTTATAAAACACTAGCTACTGACATATGCATTCTGCCTGTAAAGACATGTGAAACAAATAACAAAGAAAAATATTCATTGCAAGATTTTTAACTTCTGGTAGCCTAGAAAATAAGGCACAACCTCAATATAGATTTAGGATACTAGAAAAATACTCATTTACGATAGATGCCAAATTTGAGCTGCTACAAATAATGAGTTCTGTCACTATAAGCTTGTTTATTAAATGTGCTTGGCATATTCATAAAACATTCCAGCATTAAGGAAGAAAATTAGGTACATAGACCCACCTATAGCTAAGGAGATATTGGAATTTTTTATTGTATATTTTATTTATTTACATTTCAGATGTCATCACCTTTCCCCATTTTCCCTGCCCAGAACCCTCTATATCCCCCTCTTCCTTCTTTCTTTCCTTTGATATTTTATTTATTTACATTTCAGAAGTTATCCCCTTTTCCCACTGCCACCCCTCCACTGAATAATCTCCTATCCCATCCCTCCTCCTCCTCTTTTGCTTTTATATTGTTTAAATTACATGCAAGTACTAAGGTCAGTTCTAGGTTGAGGAACTAGCAATACAATAGATGCAAATAGTCAAGGAGCAAGCAAGACAATAAACTCAGATAGTCAAAGAACATACAAGCAATAAACAGAGTCCTGTTATCACTCCTGTGATTACTATTTCTAAGGGCTTATCAGGATGACCAAAATATCTGAGCCTACTTCCCTGTCCTAGTTCAAAGTCATTTTCATGCCTGTTGCCTACTTCTTTGTTCTAGCTTAAGTTATAGATTCCTGCCTGTAATTACTTCTTTCTTCTAGCCTAGGATTTTGATTTCTGCCTGAAGTTACTTCTGTGTTCTAGCCTAATGTCAGATTCCTACCTGCAGTCCATTTCCTTGTCCTTGTCCTTGTCCTTGTCCTTGTCCTTGTCCTTGTCCTATGTCAGATTCCTTCCAATCAGCCCATTTCCTTGTCCTTGGCCAATCTCAGATATCTGCCAGGCAGTCCCCAAAGCTCTCCACATCTCCTCTTCCCCTTTTTTGCATAAACCAGTCTGAGCCTGTCTTAGGTTGTCCTGACAAGAATGCCTTCTTTACTCATCATGGAATATGCATTATCAAAAGCAATGCACTTTTGTCTTAGGTTGGTAAAACTGTGCAGAATCTTACCCGTTCTTGGCTTGCCAGCCTGCTAAATTAATAGCTCTGACTGGGGGTCGATTTTCAGTTTCAAGTCATGTACTTTGGCTTCCTACCTGTTGATGTAGTTAGCGACAAGCTTTAACACATGAGCAGGAATAA
>JANHMN010000017.1:33513774-33560857 GCA_030674055.1 Rhabdomys pumilio
CCTGTTGATGTAGTTAGCGACAAGCTTTAACACATGAGCAGGAATAAAAGTATTCCCAGAACAAAATGGGCTAGTCTGATCAAGCTATATTTGCCATTCCTGAGGTTCGACCAAAATGGAAATTCTGACCTCAAGTCATGGATAATTTTATCAGCATTATCTGCAGCATCAAAGCTCAACAGAACAGCTTTCTTTAAATTCATAATCTCGCTATGCAAAGCTAAAACACCCAGAGAGTTGTTTGAATTATGACAAATATCCTAAAGGTGTCTTTAATCTTTTTTCAATTATAATGACTATCATTGTAAAATTTAGAAGTAATACCATTCTAATGGTATTTGTCATGACACTCGAGATGGCTCCTAACTCTTAAACCCTGAACCTCCTTCTAATAAGAGTTAGGAGCCACCTTGAGTGTCATGACAAATACCATTAGAGTGGTATTAGTTCTAAAATTTAAAATGATAGTCATTATAATTAGAAAAAATATAGGAAGGGTATTGGAATTTGATAGGAAGAGAGAGAGAGAGAGAGAGAGAGAGAGAGAGAGAGAGAGAGAGAGCACAAGACATGAAATTGGATGGTTAACTAGTTGGGAGAAAATCTCAGAGGAAAACGTGATTATGAAAAATACACATTATATGAACTTTTTAAATAATAAATGAGAATACTATTTAATTTTTGGCAAGTTGTCAAGCATATGACATGAGAACTACGTTGAATTTTCAATAATAATGTACTTTAATTTAATCTTTATCATATGCTAATTTATCCTTGTAAAGCAAACTCTTTTAAAAGACTTTTTACAGTGACAATCCAATGATTCTCAAAGCCCTTTCAACAAAAAAAAAATCATAAAGGAAAACATGATTTGAGAAAAATGAGTAAAATATCAGTTCATAAACATGGTTAATATGATTGGCTGCTGTCAATAATCCTATAACCTCAGGTCTCTTTGTAGAAAATGTGAAATTCTAAACCAAATTTTCCTTAATGTCTGTAACTTTGATGTTTTGAAGCTTACACTTCAGTTTCAAAGTTCACAGATATTTATAAGATGTTGACTAACCAACTACTCTGAGTATATTTGAAGCCTGCTTCATAGGACAGAATTGATGTCTGATACTGTAAACATGGCAAAAAAACTCTCTGTGAGGTGGTGGTTCCTGGGTGGTGTAAGCTACATGCACTGTTTTTGCTAAATGGTCATGTTGGCAAACTACCTTATAAATATGTCTATACAAGTGATTGAATATCACAGCCTGGCTTCAAATTCTCTATCTAGACTAAGAAGAGAAATGATTTCTGATCTTCCATCCTCCACCTCCCTAATGCTGAGCTTAAGGGTGTGCTGCCATGCCTGGTTTATGATATACTGGGGATTTATACATGCTAGGCAAGACTTTATCAACTCAGCTACATACTATTACTTGTAGTCTTTAAGTAACTGATCTTTTGATAGTTGATATTTGGGCCTCTGAAGGGAGAAAACTATCTCTCTCAAAAATACTAATTATCACTCTAAATCATTTTTAAAGTAGATTTTAGAAATGTAGGAAACTTTTATTATGTTCTAATATACATTTTCCCTATTTATAATATGTATATAATACCTTTATTTATATAAAAAATATTTTAAATGAACTATCTGGTTCTGCCTAAGTACCACACAGAAGTTTACATGCATGGTAATTATTAATGCAAGCAACGATTTGATTATTTCTAAGCAGCTTGAAAATCATTACAGGCTAAATGGAAGATCCCATCATGACTTCCAGAGAGTGAGAAGAAATGGCACACACTTGACACACTTTTAAAAAGAATTGCTAATATAGTACTGTTTTCTTCAAGACCCAAAGAGCTCTTAAAAGTCAATGAGAAAAAAAATAAGCAGTCAGGAAATATGTAGAAGGTTGGATACAGTGTTTAGACAAAAAGATGTAAATGAGAAATGAGTGTCTGAGATGTTTGACAATATACACCACTGAAGAGCTGCAAATTAAAGCAGTAATGTGCCTACTAACATTTGGAGAATCTATACTATTATAATACCAGACCATGGAACACCAGGAAAGGTCTGTTCCGGTGGTAATTTGAAACAGCATAGCTACTTTGTATTAGTACAGTTTGAAGGCTTTTTACAGAAATGATCATATTCTACCCTTAAGTGGAGAAATCAAGCCTTCCTCCCCTACCCCCCTGAAGTGAGTCAAACACTTTCAATCTCACATTAACCTACACAAGATGATTTGAAAGTGCCTTTATTCATGAGCATCAGAACTTTTAAACAACTATGATGTCATCCATGAGAAATGGAAAAGTTGGTACATGTAGACAAGAGAATGTTCATCGTAAGTAAAATGGAGTGAATAAGCCATAGAAAGACAGGCTGTAGAATTTAGTACTTGATACTAAATAAAAGAGAATTAGAAAGAATTACATGGATGCCCATTCGTGTGTAAATCTGGAGCTAGATAGATATCTCTTAGCTAATTATTAGATAGTACCCTAATAAAGCCTCCTTCATAGAAACTGTTGACTTCCAAGTAGTCTAAAGTGCAACACAAGTAAACCCAAAGCATCTCATGATTACACCTTGATGAAGGATAAAGAATAGATACCAACATGTACCTCGTCAGGGGTTAAATGAGGAACACAAAGCAACTCACAAGTAGGAGAAAGTATTTTAAATGCTTCACATTTCCTACCACTATTCATTTTTTAATTCATTCTTATTCTGATATACTGGTACATTCCCATGGATGTAGGAAATGCACCTTTTTAGGTACATCATCTCATATAATTAGAAAGAAAATAAAGAACACAGGTACGGACCAAACTAGTAAAAACATTGTTGGCTCAGACAGAGTGGAGTCAACAGAAAGTGAACAGAGAATATGTTTTCATAATCAAAAGATATTGTACAGTGTCAGAAAAGATCTAACATGAGAAATAAAACTGTGATTGCTAGCACAAGAGACATGGGCTTGAGGAGCTCACATTATAACAGAATGAGCAATAAATGATTGTTTCATCATTTGTGGGCAGACTGGAAATTGACTGTGCAGAGCTTGATGAGATTTAAACTCACAGTGCTGTTAGACAAAACTGCCATGTCAAAATTATTTCTGTAAACCAGCTCGCTCATAAAGCCATTTTTTCAACTTGAGTGCATTATATATTATATAATATTTTTAAGGCAAAGAGACACCGAGGGATGTTTCCCAAAAAGAAAAATAGACAAAAAATAGACAAATAACAAACTCTTAGTGAGTTGAAACTTTCCCAGAACTGACACAAATGTTGACTTTAGCTGTAAGGCAATTTAAACAGCAATTATAAATGATATTTCAAATAATTAAGCAGTTAACTATCTAGTTATGGGAGACAAAATGTTTGGATAGAAATTCTACAGATTAAAACACAGAAAAAAATTGAAATACAATACAAAATGAAATTTTACTAGATTAGCCAGTCCAGCATAAATGGTATAAGACTGAGGCCATAGAAATTGAGACTATTTAAATAAATAACTGAGGTAATAAATACACAAAATAAATAAAATTCATTAATTATAATATGTGGAATAAAAATTGATATCATCTGTTTTTACAAGTTAAAATATCACATAGAAATTAATTTTATGCTAAATTAAAAACTTAGATGAAGTATCTGAGACACTTATAAGACAAAGGTAATGAAGTCATTAAAGAATATGTTAAAAAATGGACAATTAAAATGATACCTGACTAGAAAATATGTCACATTATAGTATTCAAAAAACTTTACAGCAAAGTAAAAATATATGTTCAAATGCCTTTACATTGAACTTACAAAAGAAATATTATAAAGTCCCAGGACATTGGAATGGATGAAAAAAATTTTAAGGTAGTTTACAAGCAGAAATGAACTTTCCTCACAGGAATGCAGAGTTGTCTGATTTTTTAAATAAATTGCAATTTACAACACAACAAAGAATAATATAAGCCATTTCATAAGTGGTAAAACAACATTTGACAAAATAAATCTGACACTGAGACAAAGAAATGTGTCATAGAAAATAAGTTTGTGGGAATACTGCCCAACTTGTAAAAGGCATCACTAGAAAATCTCAATAAAATAAAGAAGTTAGTAGGACATACTTTTTCCTTCGCACTATGAACAGAGTGAGCCAGTGTTCTATGCTCTTTCTCCTTAGCCTCAGACTGCCTAGAGTAGCTTCTGAACTGCTTGGAAACACAGCAAGGCAAGAAGACACAGTTATAAACCAAAGCAAGGGAAATGATGTTGCTTTGTGTTTAAGAGTCTCTTTACTTACTTGAACTATACAATTTTCCTTAGTTCTATGTTGATAAATGCGAAGAAGACTCAGAAATGAATGGTATGAATTGGAGGTAGGACATAATGGAGACATGAGTTAAAATAGTTAATAATTACAAGTAGGTGTGATGGTGTATGCCTTTGCTCTCATCACTCAGAGGACTGAGATGGAAGGAACAGGAGTTCAAACCAGCTAGGCTACACAAAGATAACTACAAATCAAAAACAAACCTTAAAAGTTCTTTATGTTTGACTGTTTAATTAATTATCTTTCATTCATGGTTTTAAAAAGGCAGTATCTTAAGTAGTCTTAAAGCCAAATTATAAAAATTTATTATTTGCTAGAAAAGAGATCATTAAAACCTAATAAACATCAAAATAAATAGTAAAGAGACTCAGTATTTTTCAGGTAGGAATTAGTCATTATTTCATCTGCATAATGTTATATTATCAATATATACATTTTGAAAGAAAGAAAGATGATTCAGATAATTTCTATGGTAATGTTAAGGAATAGTACTTCATACAATTTTATTAAGCAAATGCAATATGCATAAACAATAGTGCTCTCAAATTTATATAGATAAAACTATAATACTTTTATTAAGAAATTTGTATCCTTTCGGGGAAGAGAAATGGCTAAGTAACAGTACTCGTTGATCTTGCAGAGGCGCTGATTCAGTTCTTAACACCCACATGGCAGTTCTCAACCATCCCAAACTGTGGTTTGACAGGATCTGGCTCCTTTTGACCTCCGCATGCATGAGGAATGCAAATGGTATACATAGGTACACGTAGACACAGCAGAAATAAAAAAAAAATCAAACAAAAGGTTTAAAACAAAATCTGTGGGGATATAATGTAATAAAATTTTATTTATGTGCAAATGTATCACATGGAACATTTGTAAGATATTTACTATGTGGGAGATGTTCTTTTTTCATATGCCCTGTGTATCCAATCCCCATAGATCCATGAAACAGGTAGTAACTAATGACCTTTGGAGACTGAAGAAACTTTACCCGAGATTCAAACATGCTTAAAATCAATTACACAAGAAATGTATCAGTCGTGAACTCAGACTTAATCTTTTAGTCATCCAAGAGTAACATAAGATATTTATTATCTACCACTTTGAAAACAGAGTTTAAGTTCACAATGACAAGATCAAAGCATGCTCTAATTCTAATCCTCTGCATTCTCTATTAACAGGTTATATATGAGAACATATATGTATATACTTATATGTACATCCATTCAATAATCACTAGTGGAAAAGGCTATGGATGTGCAGAGTGGAGAGAAATACATAAGAGTATTTGTAGGGAGGAAATGGAAGGATAAATGCAAATACAGTCTCAAATGTAAATAATGGAATAGGAAAATACATGGATGGGCTATTTGTTTCAAATTTTATAGCTGAATTTTCTCATCATTCATGAGGTTGTAGCTTGCCACAGTTCTACCAAGTAGAACTACCAAGTCTCTGCCAAGTAGAGAACTGTTATATCCATCCAGAGATATAGAGGCTGGAGCATTGACTATTCCTCTCTGGCAAATCTACAACACTGTGTGCAAGCATACATCTGGAGTCAAAGGAAAGACTAGCTAGATTCCTTGTCTGTGCATTGGAATACCTTATGACAGAAAATGCTGAAACCTTCACAGGACAAATAGAGGCTTCTTGTAGAAGACAATTTGACTGCAGTCTAGTCACATGTTGACTTCCTCTTTAAATCATTTTGTAATAAAGCGATTCTATTTTCATTCTGCATTCACATTTTTACCTTCCTTAATCATTTAGTTCATAGGATTTAAATTTGCTGTAAAATATGAGCAGAGCTGAATGACATCCAGAAAAAAAAAAGGCATAGTCTCTTTGTCTTTAGTTATGCCTCTCCATTCTCTGGAGAGGAAAGTAACATTTTCATGATAAAATTATAAAAATCTGTATATTGAAATACATGAGGGAAGCTAAAGGATGAGCCTGTATAATTGTGATCTTGTTGAGGTATATACAGTTTATGTTTTAAATTTTTAATCCATAATGCTCTCTTACACTTTACTAATTTATTTAATAGTATTCTGTACATTACATCGTCCACATATCTTAACTGCCAAACGCATGAAGAGTCCTTATTTTGGTATACCAGTTTCATATCTGATGCATGCTTATACATCCAAACCAAAGCAAGTGGATCTCCAGTTCAGTTCAGGTGCAGCTTGTAGTATATGCAACACTTGGTGCTGGGGAATCATGTATGTATTGCATCACTGTATTTTTGTATGAAAGAAATAACAAATGCCAGGATGATTTATGGTGTGTAGCATATGTATGGATAAAAATTAAATTTTGTGTTGTTTTGGGATGATTCTTGGAGTATATAATTTTTTTTCTATTTTTTCATTGATACCCTTAGTTTTAAAAAACCTATTGGGAACTCTTTGGTAATAAAATATAAATGTAAATAATAAAGCATATTAGAAAATATATTTGAACAATGACACAAAAATGCAGGTCTGAGACAAGAATATAGTATTCCTCTGATGATAGCTGACAAAGTACCAGGCTATGTGAAGTAGCATTATTCTAGTTGGAGGGAAATTGTAGGGCAGCCTGCTCCTGTATGGTGTCATCATCATCAAAAATAGAATGTGAAGAAGTGCATACTTTGGAAGCCATCAAACACATAAAGAATTAGAAACAGGAACTCAACAGCATCATTGCATTAAAGCAGCACATCCCGTGTCTGTGTGTGTTTGTGTAACTTTGTGTCCAAAAAATAGACAATTTTCCATCAGCCATCGGTAATGATGTGTTTTATGTTGTTAGTACAGTACTATGTAAATAAAGCTAGAAAAATATTTTATATATTTATATATGTAAAATAGAAAATGTTTTATATGTTTTTATATACCTAGGACATTTATTTTTTCAGTATATTCCAGGATGGTGTTATTTTGACTGCCCCTGACTATAAAATCAATGTACAAGGGCAGTTTCTGAGCACCAGAGGCGTTTAGTGTTCCGTAGATGTCTTACATACCACATTGCAATGCTCATTTACATTTTCAGAAGTCCAAAGTGACTTTCAAAACAAACGTAAATGTTAAAAGAAACATGGTCAAAACCTTCCCAAGACACTATGTTGGGAATCCATAAGTATAACTGCATTTTAGGTAGACACTTTAGGAAGGTCTTCGTACAATGGGCTACCTGTGGGATTACTACATTTATTAGAAGGCAGGGACAAGCCTCTCCTTTTCTTGCACATACCAAGAAAGGTCTGAGGGAATAAAGTGAGAAAAGAAACCCAGAAAGACTCTAATTATGCTAACAAGTAATATTAGACTTCCAGACATGCGATCAAGAAAAATAATATTGTTTGTGCATAAAGTCCACATCTTTTGTTTAGAGCATCTCAAATTAGCAAAGGGGATGATAAATGTTCCTCCTGAATGGGGAGGTTGAAGAGATTTTTATTTTAATTTCAGCACTTATAAGAAAAATAACTACCATAAATTTTATAATTTTATGGACAGTTATAAAATTTAAAAATATTAATATCCACATAGTTACTTTCATAGCTGTTTTTAACATCTATGTTTTAGACTAAAATTAAAGGTACACATCATTTTCTTTATTCTTTATAATTTGCCTTATGTATCATTTTATAGCAATAACTAGCATCATTTTTTCAAGTTTGGAACTTGAGCACCCACAAAATAATTTCCAACATTTGATGACTTTTAAGTTGCTAATAATCCCTTGTTCATTCACAGCTTATTGAAAATCAAAAAAAAAAAAAATCAAAAAGAGGTAAATACCCAACCAAAGTTAACCACCCTGTTTTTAAAACAAGCGTTTATTAGTAAAGAAGAGTTTATTTTATGCTTATTATAAACAGATGTATAAATCATTCCAAACTGTTTGATGAACTTAAGTATTCTAATCTGTGCATTTATGTAAATTCCCCATCTATGAACAAAACTGTATCTTCCACTTTCTCCCTGCTGCGATATGCACGCGTTCTCTCTGTATTGGCTATATTTCAGTTCATTTGTTCATCTGACAAAATAGTTTAAGAAAAGAAGGGTTTGTTTCCCTTATAGCTTGAATTACTATCTGTAATGGCAGGGGGAGTTTGGAGGTAGCAGGGTGGCTAGTTACATCATACCCAAGTCAGAAAGCAAAGTGAAGAATTTTAGTTTGCAGCTAGCTTTGTTCTTCAGTCTTGGATAGTGGTCCAAGAGTCTTTGCATCTTAGGTAACATAATCTAGAAAATTCCTTACAGATAAACCTACAGTTTTGTTTGTTTTTGATGCTATCTTCAAAGAGTCAAACTTTGACATAAATCATCACATTCATTCCCCATAAACCTATTGTTTAAACTTAATCACTGACAACAATAGCATTAAGAGAGGCTTTTTACAACAGATTATGTAGGAGAGAGACTAGCTTCATTCTTTTGCATCTCTCCCACCATGTGAAGGCAGACCCTCATTCTTACTAGAAGCATTGGATCAGAAATAGAGAGCTAACTCTTTATAGATTTCCTACAACGGCACAAAAGACTAAAATATTTTCTCCAATCTGGCATCAAATGACTTGCCTTATTTATTTATAAAGGCAATGAAACAAACAGAAGCATAAGGACAGCAACAGGCCTGGTCTGGGGAGTAGTAAACCTGTAAAGCCAGCAACATGGGAAATCAATACAGGGTGTGTGTGTGTGTGTGTGTGTGTGTGTGTGTGTGTGTAATCAATACAAGGGGTGTGTGTGTGTGCAATTTCAAAGCTACAAAGCCTGTTCACAACAGTTTAGACAACTTGGTAAAACCATAAAAATTTAAAATTTAAGTATGCTGGCAAGAGATACAGGTCAGTACTAGAACACTGGATGAGCACGGATGGAGCCCTGAGTTAATCCGTAGCACCACACTAGATAAACGAACACTTAAAGGGCCAGGTTCTCATAACTGGCCATTCGTATGGGAAATGGGCAAAAATTAATTCCTAGTCAGCATACTTAAAATGTGCCAGTTTTGGGCTCTTTGAATATACTGGCACATGATTATGTTTTCAGCGCATCCCCTTAAGAAAGTTAATGTGTGAGCTGTCTGGAGAATGCTGAAAGCTGTGGGAAAGTTTTACTTCTTTTCAGTCTCAAACTTCCTAACACATTTTGAACTCAAAAATAATGCAGAACTGTCACAGCATCCTCATACTCACCTAGACAAAAATAATATGCTAATGTTTTTTTGCTGTAAGAAAACAGCATCTGTCATTAATTAGAGCAAACATTTCCTGTTATTTTACTAAATAACGTGAGTTAAGGACTAATTCAATCAAGATATACATACTCAATAAAATATTTTATAGTGTTTGTAGTGGCAAAACATACTAAAATATAATAGAAATGTAAAAGCACTTTTCCAAATCAGAAAGGGGGATAACAGTTAAGTCGTAAATAAAACAACCAATAAAAATTAAAACAAACAAACAAACAAAAAACCCCAAAAAACAAAAAACAAAAAAAAGCATTTTTCCTAACTAACCATTGATATGCATTCTCACAGAAAATAAATTTAAGCAAATAACTCCTGGCTCCTTATATGGTATAATTTAATGGTAAGTTAATAACAATAATTTAGAGTATGCAATTACATATCTATGTGTATATGAATGTCATTTAGTGGAATTATCAGTTATTCTGACTTTTTATAATGGATTGGCATTTTATAAAGGCTTACTAACAGAGAAAGAAAGATGCAAAAAGGTCTATTTAAAAGTGCTATTGAGAGCTAAGGATCACAATTTATGTCAATAACTTATGTCCTTATAAAACTTGGCTTGAGAAACTATAAAGACACCTGGAGCAACACACATATGCATCACACATGCATTCTCTTTTACACACACACACAGACACACACACACACACACACACACACACACAGCATAAAATCACAATGCTACCTGAAATTTACAGTAAAAATGCAAACTGTATTCACTAAAGTTATTTTAAGAAGTTTTATCCATTCAGTTATTTGGTATTAAAAATACAATTCTGTGGGTATGAGAGAGCACTGCAGAATAGCCAGTTATTTAGTCTAACAAAGGAGAGACATTGCATTGTCCCTTGCCATTGTCATTGCTATTTGCTGTTTTTTAGTCCATGCCTTGTACGCTCTTTTTCCCAGGTTACACTGGAACATATATAGTGACAGCTGCCTAGCTGAGGGGATACAATCTCTCCTTGCTGTAAATTTTGATGCTCCACATAGAGTGCAAACTCTTGTTGAAATGTAATCTTTAAAAGGTTTTCCTGTTTAATAGAAAATTGGTTTAGAATGCTATAATGTGTATTAATTAAAAGAAATCAAAGTTCAAGTTGCCAAAGGCTGTGCATATCATCATCATTGATGAGTAGAAAATACCCTTGGATTTCACACTGAAGTGAGAGCAATGTAGAAATCAAGAATTCTGTCAGTTTTATCAGAGTAAAGATAAAATAGTGAGGATTCTCAGTGATGTAAAAACAGATACCCATGAGACTGAAGACGTCGTACAGGACTATACGGACTCATGGCCTCTCCAAGGAACTGAGGAGAGACTTGATGTTGGTCATTACTACACACTGCTCTTCTAACAATTGTTTTTCATGGTCTCACTTTCTTTAATTATCTCCCTAGGGACTCAGTCTCATCCTGAGTTACTATCAAATTTTTAGCCGTAATAAACAGTGATAAAGATGGTAATACTTGTATGACACTTCTTTTTATTCTAAAAAGTATAATCTTTCTACTTCTCTATCTCTCTATCATATCTATCTATCTATCTATCTATCTATCTATCTATCTATCTATCTATCTATCTATCTATCTAAATAATTTGCATTAAGAGATCTTAGAGAACCCAGGAGCTTGGGGTTATAGGACAGATAATAAAGAGGAGAAAGGAAAAAGTGGATTAAAAAGTATTTATGTTGCTTTAAGAATTTCACACAAGAGTAGTTTATTTACATTGTTTCCACACTTTCTCTCTTTCTGTAGTTCCCCCGTCTCTCCCAACTTTGTCCCAAACTAAACTAATAACCTCTTATTCTTTTAGTATTACTTCCATATATATATATATATATATATATATGTGTGTGTGTGTGTGTGTGTGTGTATATATATACATACATATATATATGTGTGTGTATACATATATATGTGTGTGTATATATATATACATATGTATATATATGTATGTGTGTGTATATATATGTATATATATATGTGTGTTTCTGTTTATGTGTATATATACATACATACACATAAACACACAATGCACATACATACACATAAGTACATGCACACATCTTATTAAGTCCATTCAGTCTTGTTGTGTGCATTTGCTTTTACAGCTGACCACTGTAAACCTACCAGGGAGCTCATCCTTGAAGAACACTGCCCCTCCTCTCAGCAGCCATTAATTTTCTATAGCTCTCCTGCTAGTGCTAGCGGTGGGGTTTTGTGAAATTTCTATAACATAGGCATGCCAATTGATATGGCTATTATATGGGTCTTATTCGGTCAACTGCACTGTTGAGATTTCATGGATTCAGCTTTCCAATCATATTTAGAAGACAGTAGCTTGCAGGTGCACTCCTGGTCCAGCTCTTCTTGAGAAGCTCTTGGTTCCCTCTTCCTTGACACTCTCTGAGCCTGGGGTACAGAGGAGTTTTTGTAAGTGTACCAAGAAGTGAGGCACTTCTTATTCAGTTGTTTTCTGCATTTTGGCCTGTGTTTGAATTTCTGTAATGGTCTCCGTCTGATTAAAAAAGAGGCTTCTGTGATGACAGCTGAGAGCTACACTTATTTTGGGGCCTAAAGATTTTAAAGAATAGGTATTATATTGATTAAGAAAATGTCAGAAAGAGGTTCTCCTCTTAGGTCAATGACATTTCCAGGCATTGAGAGTTGACTAGTTTTATAATATCAGATATGAAATCTTCTTTATTGATTATGACTTAAATCCAATTAGACAGCTGTCTCCAAAGTAAATTGCCACAATTTCACCCTTGGAAATACCTTGTCTTTTTAGGCATTGTGATTCATAGGCTATACAGTTGGATAGAACTATTGATAGTTTTTCTTATTTGGCAGTTTCCTAGCACCTTTGGGTACTATGAGAGTTAATTCTCAGGGGAGTGGTCTCCATATCAGTTTTGGCTGAATTCCTCCATGTCCTGTGGCCAAAGTTATAATACCTTCATCTATAAGGACTCATCTTCAAGCTCTGCAAAGCAACCAAAGGCAATGCCAATAGCCTATGTCTATGGTGGGGGAAGACTCTTGGGCCACCCTAACCAATGACTCTAAGGTAGGCTTCTCATGCATGACATTGTTATTTCTGATAGAGAGTCTTTCAGGAAGCATCATAATCTTGTTAGGCACAAGACCATTTAAGCTATATATGGACACACATGTACACACATACACAATTTTAAGTAGGTTAATAAAGTAATGTTTTATTATGGCTTTTACAAACACCTTTAGTGTTTTGCCCTTCTACCTATGTGTGTGTATTTCCAATCTGCTGAACACAAGCTTCTTCAGATTGTTCTTCACAGCAGCACGTATGCCCTATTAATTTTTCTAGAGTTCCTTTTCTCTCCCATCTTGGTCCCTTTCTATTTACTTAGCATCTATATTATTTTAGAATATATACTTAAATAGAAACATTTTAGTTAGGATCCATAATTTTTTTTAAAAATGAATATTTGCTCTCTGGATCTGGATGGCCTTATTCGGCATGCTATTTCCTAGTTCTGCCCATTTACTTGCAAATTTCATTCTTCCTTACAGCTGGATATGATTTCATTTGGTATGTGTATCACATTCTAATCATCCACTCCATAGCTAAAGGACACTTAAGTTGTTTTCATTTCCTATATATTGTGAATAGAGAAAATGGGCATATGCTAAGGAACAGTATTTCTGGGCCATACAGTAGATCAATCTGCCTGTAGCTGTTTGAGGATTTTCCACGCTGAATTTCCTGGGTGGCTGCACCATTTGCTCATCGCAGCAACAGTGATTGCTTTCGCCACATTCTTGCTAGCATTGGCTCCCAAACTTGTTATTTATTTTAGAAATTCTGGGTAAGATGAAACCACGAAGTAGTTTTAATTACAATTTTCCAACTGAGCCGTTTAAATGCCTGTTTGGTACATTTTTTAATTAGGTCATTCATTTTCTTGGCTATTTGTTTATTAAGATATAATACCCAGCAATGATTATCTCTCATCCTGTTGGCTTCATCTTCATACATTTTTCCTTTCCTGTACGGGTGTCTTTCAGTTTTAAGAGGTCCTTTTTATCAATTATTGACTTTACTTCATGAATCTTAGTTCAGAAAGTCCTCTCTTATACCTTAATCTCCTTGGTTGTTGTTTTTATATTTTTATTTCTCTGAGAATTTCATACATAAATACCTATTTTATAACATGTCCATCTCCCTACTCCACTGTTACCATGTCATCTACTACCTTGCAAATTTATAATCACTTCTATTTAATTATATATATATATATATATATATATATATATATATATATATATAAAACTCAGTGAGTCTGTATCGACTTCATTCTCTGTATGTGTATTTAAGAATGACCACTTAACATTGAATAACTACAGGATACTTGTCCTTGTATCTTCTCAGGAGCAACCAAGTGCTTATAGTCAGTCATCTAGAGTGAACTTCACCTTAATCTTGCAGAGTAATTCTTACAAACTCCTTTGTCTAGGAGTTTCATTGTTCTATATTTCACATTGAGTGATGTCTTTCATTGGGCAAGATGAAAGATACGCATCTATTTCTAACACCATTCATTGAAGATAATGTTTTTTAATCAGTCTGTATTTCTTTTGGGGGGATTTTTGGTATTTTTGTCACCTACATCTGATAGTAATCATATGCACTTATGTTTGGGTCTTCTGTTCTATTTCATTGATCATAATCTCTGTTTCTGAGTCAGCGTCAAACTGTTTGGAGAACTATATAAGGTACAATGATCTACTTTTCTATTTCCCATTATCTTTGTTCTGGACTAGGCACTGTGCTCTCTGGGTGAGCAACAAATAAGATAAAATAAAAGTACTAACAACTGAGAGATATCCAAGTAGCATCTGAATGGACCAGTGGAGTTCAGAAAGACTATGGGCAAGATCAAGCACAGCCATTCCTGTGTGCTACACTGTATGCTGGGGGTCAGATTAGCCATGGACACTTGGGAATCTAACTACCTAGAAAACTACAACAACATCATCTGAGTTTCACAATATCAAATAAATTATGTGTACTGTTCTGAAAATAGGAAACAAATTTCTCTACTTTGCTCAATTCTACTAAATCCTTGTTAACATCTCTATGATATATTCTGTACAATGCATTAGGGTTCAATGAGCTTCATGAGGTAACTCAGTTTGTAATCAAGGGTGGGAGAGGTGGGAGGGGTGGGAGGGGTGGGAGGGGTGGGAGGGGTGGAAGGGCCCATTGTGGGTGGTGCCATCCCTAGGCTGGTAGTCCTGGGTTCTATAATAAAGCAAGCTGAGCAAGACAGGGGAAGCGAGTCAATAAGTAACATTCCTTCATGGTGTCTGCATCAGCTCCTGCTTCCTGACCTGCTTGAGTTCAAGTCCTGACTTCCTTTGGTAATGAACAGCAATGTGGAGATATAAGCTGAATAAATCCTTTCCTCCCCAACTTCCTTTTGGGTCATGATATTTGTGCAGGAATAGAAACTCTAAGACATAGTTGAAACCAACTTATTTAAAATGTTTAAGTTAAAATTCAGAATCAGCAAGGTTTAAAGCACTCTCTTTAAGGTAGAGATTGGACTAGGATGCATAACTCTTCACTCCCTATTTTTTTCCAACAATATGTAATGGAAAGGACTTTAAAGGTTAATCTTGTAGTAATAATTTTGGCATTCTTTACATAAGACAGATTAAACATTTAAGCTCCACCATTTCCCTATATGTCTTTATTTTCCAGAAGTATGCTGGCAATGCTCTCTTCTTATTCTTGCCTTTAAAATGTGAATGCATCACTATTCTTGCATCTTTATTCACTCATTATCAAGAAATAGTTTAGATAGTAATCTTTCAACAATTTTCCTCAGTCAGCCCCACTTTATAAGATCTATCTACAGATGTCTCTATTATGTATGTATATTTTACCCATTTTATATTGCTTTTTCCTACTCTCTTCTGTCTTCTATAAGATAGACACATTTTCTTTGCTTACTCCTTTCTTTCTTCCCTTCTTCCTTCTTCCTTCCCTTCTTCCTTCTTCCTTTCTTTCTTTCTTTCTTTCTTTCTTTCTTTCTTTCTTTCTTTCTTTCTTTCTTTCTTCCTATTCTACTTAGTATAACTAAGAAACCACATATCCTATTATATAATTTAAACAGCTAAACTGGCTTGAGACACTTGCTCACCAGTATCTGTAGCTTCTCCATGGAGACTGTTGTCATTCCATCTCCTCTTACATTGATTCATGTTTTACTCTCAGTTACTGATTTGATATTTTTTATCTCATTGTCATTTATCTCACACCAGAGGATTTAAATTATCCCTCTACCTAGTCTATGCTTACTCTCAATGCAATAATTACTTAGATTTGACAATTGAGTCCAATGTTTAATGCTCAGAATGCCTTATATTCCTCCATGCAATTTTCTTTGGGATAATATTTATCACACTATAATTTGGTAGAAGCATCTCTAGGAAGCAGACTGTGTTGTACCCATGAGACCCACCATTTTTACATCCTTACTTACACTGTAACAAGCTGTATGGGCCTTATCTGCATTTTTATCTGAATTAAATGTCAGAGTACAAACAAACATATCAGAGGTAAAGTTTCACTTATTTTATAAAGTATTTGTTGCAATCTGATTTCTGGAATGAACCTTAATGAGTTTAATTTAAATAATACTTTTTCATTTTAACTCTAATATTCTTATGTAAGAACAGCTACATTGATATTTTAATAATTTCCTGTATGCGAAAAATATAATTGACATAATCAAGCAGGAAAAATAAATATGTATTAGGATACTCATAAAAACTATATAAAACCTGAATGATATCATGAACACCTAGTAGCAATATTATTTATAAAAACATAAATTATTGTTTCAAAGAACATAACGAATGTAAGCAGAATGTCTCAGTCCAAATAAATAAGTATTAATAAATCTGTCTTCCTGAACCAAGTTCTTAGGTTAGTCATATGTTTGCTTATTCAAGTAAAAACACAGAGAGGGGGGGAGAAATAATAAGTCAGACAGAGGAGAGATAATCAGAACTCTGTCCTCTTTACACCAACACATCCCATTCAACACATGTATCCAGAAAGTAAATGGATAGGAATAGGAAGTCATGCAGAACTCTGTTTACAAATAGCAGAAGGAATGCCATTCACTATGTTTAAATGACTGCCCATTACACATTTGCCCCTGTAGTACCTCTCATTAGGACTCGGGTCAACTGTGAAGCCCATTTGATTCGTTGTTCTTCTTAGAATTATTTAGTAATATATTGGGAGAGGTTAGCTTCTGTAACAATGTTCTACACTATCTCCTCTCACTCTTCCCATTTTTTGTGTCATGGTTTAGGACAGAATGATGAAGAATGAACTAGTTTGTTAAAAGAATTTTTAGAAAAAGGTTCAGGCCAGGCCATCTGGGTTGCTGTGTTGACTCACAAACAACTGTACACAGGATAGTGATACTTTTTTCAAATGTTTCAAATATCACTCAGATTGGTTATTTGACCACATCTGAATGAAGAAACAATTTGGAGAAGTGCACTGGAAGCAAATCCAGCACCACGAGATTAGTCGAGGGAAATAAACAAGCAGGACTCATATACGAATTAACCAGAACACTCTTTTTCTCCTTCCTCTCCTCTGTTACTATCTTTCAGTTTGTCAAAGCCAGCCTGCAGCTATGCCAACTGTTGGTTGGTAAGGTGTTAAGGACTTAGATATCAACCTTTCTAATCTTAGACCAGAGAATAAAATAAAGGAAAATGAGAAAAGCTCAACAAATATTCGATTTTGAAACTAAATGTTTGGTTTTCTTTTAGAATTATACATTAAGGTAAGTTAAAGAATCAATAAGTGGTCTCTTCAGTTTCCATGTCCCCACTGTTAGGCATCTCAGCTAAGGTTACCTGCATTGACTCCTGGGAGTCTCTTTCATCTCAGGTGTCTGGGAAGTGCTACTGATTCCCTGAGCCTCCCAACCTCAGAAGCTGCAGGCCCTTTTCTCTGTCCCTCTGCCTCCCATTGCGATGTTGTTCCCCCTACTAAGTGAGATTCAAGTATCCTCACTTGGGACTTCCTTCTTGTTTAACTCCTATGGGTCTGTGGGGTGTAGCATGTGTAATCTGTACTTTATGGCTAATATCCACTTATTGGTATCCTTACAGACAGGAACCTAGCATAACTGTTCTTTGAAAGGCTCTACCTAGAACATGACTAAAGCAGATTCAGAGACACACAGCCAAATACTGGATGGAGGATGGGGACCATTATACAAGAGTTGAAGAAAAGGCTGAAGGTCCTGAGGGATAGAAACCCCACAGGAAAATCAACAGTGTTAACTAGCCAGGAACCCTGGAAGTTCTCAGAGACTGAGCCACCAACCAAAGAGCATACATGGGCTTGACTGAGGTCCTGGTACACATGAAGCTGAGGGCTGTTTTGTCTGTTCTCAGTCAGAGACAGCCCCCATTTCAATTGTTAGGAGAACCACATGAAGAGCAAACTGTACATCTGCTACAAACATGACCTTCAACATTAAATGTAACATTCTGCTGAATTTGAAAATGATTAAAATCTATAGTTAATATAAGAAAAGAAAGCATATCAACAGAAAGGTATGTACTTATGTGACCACACTTTATTCCTCTCTATTGGAGACTGCCTGTCTTTGAGAAGCTTATTTGGTGACAGCTGATATGCTATCTGGAAAGACTGTCTATGACAATGCTTTTTTGTTACATCTGAAGTCTCTTCTTCTGTATACAGCTATGTACAGTGCATCTCTCCTACAAGAATGTCTTGCTATTTAATATCAATCACTGAAGCTGGAAATTCCAGTATATTAAAAATGGTCTGTAGAAATCTCTACTGAGATCACCAAGTTGAAGATGATAGGAAATATGTTTCTTGGATTGTGATGGTCGAGGGCAAGTTAAGATCCCAGATGCTTCTGGAATCTCCCTTAACCTTTTCTTTCTTTTTCTTTCTCTCTCATACAGTGGGAGCTAAGTTCTGTTTTCATTTTGATCAGTGATGTTGATACAATTCTGCGTTCTGTGTTACTGGGTTTCATACAAATAGGTGTGAGATGTATATCTTATATCTAATTCTTTTAACTTGAAATATTTATTTCAACTCTGTTGTCTTTCAGTTTCTGGTCCTCCCTGGAGGAAGATTATTTTCTCTACAAGACTGAGCATGTGGAAGACAACCCATCCCCTGAGAAATTTAAGTGGTATTACCTTTAAGTTCATTTTCCTTGAAGTGAGGCTGAATATCAAAGTGAAATAGTTCCCACCCTCTTTCTTTGCATGTGTATAATTTTTTGTTTATACAAATAATGTTAAATATATTATGTACCAAACTAATTCTAGGGATGTCTATAATTATGAAAAGTTTCATCTTCCTGGTTCAGAACTATTTACCAGGTACAGTTATTTATTCTGTTTGAAGGACTAGAAATTATCACAGGCATACATAAATGTGAAAATACATAGGTATAATGGGTAGTCTACCTTTTGGGTTTCTCCTGCATGGACTCTAAATAGACAAGGAGGCATGGGAATTGTTTGCCAATAATAAGTTATCTTACTTCTGTTTCATCTCTCTGAACTTTTATAAGCATCTTCAAAAAATGGGCAACAATATGTAACTGAGAAACTCTGATACCTGTTAACCTGCATGAGGGGAGGATTATTTTACCAAGAAAAATTCTACAGACAAAGCAACTTTAATGTAAAAAGGCAAATAAACAAACAAAACAAACAAACAAACAAACAAACAAACAAAAAGTAGACCTAGAATTAATAGAGAGTGTCATGCAAACAACAGGCAAAATTTCTTGTGAAGAAATCCTTAGAGAAATATTAAGTGGTTTTTACATACATTGGAGTTGAAAAACTGAAGTGAATAATTTGTAGGTATCTACTTTCAATGGACATTAAATGATGTACTCTAATATATATATATATTATTATATATATATATGTGTGTGTGTGTGTATGTGTGTGTGTGTGTGTATGTGTGTGTGTGTGTATGTGTATGTATATCTACATGTGTGTGTGTGCTGCGTGTGTGTGTGTGTGTGTGTGTGTGTGTGTGTGTGTGTACTAGCATTCTTGCTACCTTGCTTACCACAAACATTTCCAAGGCAGGCTCACACTCTTCCTCCTAACATAATGGTCAAGAATATAGAAAAAGAGTCCTACTCTAATAGCTGTATTACAATCACTTCTGCTCAATGTTCATCAGTTTTTTAAAATGTGTGAATCTAACAATAAAAACATTCAAAGGTGGGGTGAGAAAATTCTGCACAGAGAGCAAATTCCTGAACACTTTATAAGATTCACCAATCATAGGATATTAGCCACAAAATAACCTTGAAAGAGCTATTCAAAGCAATGCTTAAAGTGTAGAGTTTAAGATGTGTGAATAAAAGGCATTTATGACATCAGTGTCTGTATAAGCAACCTGTCTTGTATCTATCTATCTATCTATCTATCTATCTATCTATCTATCTATCATCTGCCTACCTACCTATCTATCTACCTACCTACCTACCTATTATCTATCTATCTGTCTATATATCTATATTGCTTTATTCATTATAATGCTACCAAGGAAGTTCAAAAATGCATTACAAAGGTTCTCTAATTTTAGTTTTAATAGTCTTATCGAGGTAAAATAAAACACTATCTGTACAATAAAGAAAATCTCCTCTTAGACTGATGTAAACTATTTACTAATCGTCTGTACAAATCTCATCAGAAAAAATTATGATTTCTATCAGTGAAATAGAAATATGTGTTAATTACGAATCAAGCAAAGCCTAATATTACATATCCTGTCTCTAATCATTCTTATTTACTATCAAGAATGTAACAAGAACAGCATATCATTTTGATTTTTTTTTTACTGTTTCAATTTATTCCTTGGGGATTTAAACTCAAGTCTCCTGCATGCTATGCAAGTGCTCTAAATCCATTTTTGAGCAGTGATTGGAAAGAAATAACATTCAAAAATTACTTCTTTAATTTCTTGAGATTATAAGGTACATAATTTTCCTTTTCCTTTCTTTTCTCCATACTGTCCAATTTACTTCTCCTTGCTCTCTCTCAGATTCATATTTTAAATAGTATGTCATGGTGGCTTTTAACTTAAAAAATAGCTGGTATACTCAGCAGGATTTAAAACATAAAAAGATATCACTGTGAGAAAAGTACTTGGAATGAAGAGGGAGGAAATGGGTGGGGGATGTGGAGAGGGGAGGGAGGAAAAAATGTATCAGAATTAATGATACACATGTATGAGACTGTTACAGTACAAAATTAGTTTTAAAAAATGGGAGTCCATATTGAAGACCACACTTGAAGTTCTACAGGTGAGAAGCATCTTTAAAGAGAATCAGGTCATAGTCAGTATAACAATGACAAGCAATGGATACTGAAATCAAAATGTTTTCTATTCCAGAAAAAGATATTGCTGTCAAACGAAACAAAACAATACATGGTTATTTTTGTCTCAGTTTGGTATTATAGGACTATTTGCTGAATGCCATAAATATAAATTCAAAGTTGATAGGCATCATATAGAAAGAAACTTAAAAGCTCATGGAGTATGTGAGGACTCATATCTACCCACTTGCTCTGGGGACCGCTTCTTCAAGCTGTGTATTTTCCACCTGTATGTCAATAGTAGCCCGAAACAAAATTTGAGTACTACTAACAGAGACTCAAATTTAAAATGATTCAGAGTTTAAGAGAATCTTCTAGAAAATGACCTCCAAGTATCACACAGTCCATTAATTAAAATTACTGAGGATTTTCAAAGCATTTTTACATATTCTAGGTAACTGAAAATATGGAAACTCTTGCTTCTCTTTTAAACACTAAAATGTCATAGTTAATACTGATGATTCATTTACATAAAGTCTTGATCCTATAAGTTCATTTTGACCTTTCAAGTATTCTCTTTGAATTTACAGTAAGTCATTCTTTAGTGTAGATGGCTGGCTGGATAGACAGACACATGGATCATAGATAAAATACTAGAAAAGTAAGCATTGCTTTGTTTGGTTTGTTTTTTTCATTTTTCTCCTTCTGCTTCACACATGCACTAAAATCAAGCCGACCTACACACATCACAACAGAGAGAGGTAAACTGACATTCAGCAACATCATAACCATTCTTAAAATTCCGATATAAACCTTGATCATGCCAGCTCAGCTTTGACAGACATGCAGAATTTCTATTTATACCACTAGCTGTTGCAATGGCTGCTTTCTTGCCTGCTGACAATAATGCATTTCCATCACCAACTAAGGAATGAGGTTTCTACAGCAATTAAGAGCACTGTCATCCACAAAACTGTGCAAATGAAGCACCTACTCATGTTCACGGAAGACATTCTTCTGTAGGAAATAAAGTGCACATGAGTCATACGTGCTGCCGAAATCACAACAGTCTGCCAGTTTAATGGCAGAGAGAGAGAGCATGCTATGGCCTCTCATCCCACTCAGATGACATGTGTGGCTTGAGACATTACATTTACAGGATGAGTCAGAAAAGAAAAGCATGAGCCAGAAGGAAACGAAACCCAGACAAGACATTATGGCTAACTCTGAAGCTAATGGAAGGTCGTGAGTGATTTAAAGAGCACATAAGGTACATTTCTCAGCTGAAAAATGGAGGGCTGCAGAAGGAAACAGATGGTGATAAAAGCAGCAAAAGGGATCAGGACCCAAGGACAATGCTACCACCCAGTCAAGCTCTGTCAAACAGTAACAGAAATATTCTGGCAAAAGAAGGTTTCCTGAGCATCTTGGAGAGCTGCAGCACAAGACGAGGAACAGGATTCCCCGGTGTGCAGTTTCTGGAAACACCTGGCATGTTTGGGCTCAGAGTTGCTGGCTTTGCTGGCTTACATTTAGAGAGGAGTGTGAAGTATGTATGCGGGAGTGTGTGTGTGTGTGTGTGTGTCTGTGTGTGTCTCTGTGTGTGTGTGTGTGTGCATACACATGTTTAAGACAATTTCAGTAAAATACAAGTAGCATTTACTGAGTATTTTAAGCATCTGTGACTAGTTAAATGCTAAGAAGGGTCCTGTTGATTCACTATTCAAATTATCTAATTATTATCTTTATCAATTTACAGATGTGAATGCTGGGGCTCAGAGCAGGAACCTCACCCAGTCATAATAACTAAACAAAGTAAAAAAGCAGATTGGTTGTAGGTTCTATGCCTCCATATTCCTTTATTAAATGTTCAAAGGCCAGGATACTAATCAAGGTACTTTCTTTGCTATAAATAATTTTGATTTCCATGAAGCAATTTTATTGCCTTTTAATTTTTCCCTCACTTAGTATACTAAGGTAAATTCATAGATTATAAACTGATGAACAATTAAACATTCATTGACGAATTAGAGTAGAAGCGTTGTCTCTCTTTTCACGCCCTGATTTCATAGACTGCAATCAATTTGTTAACTTGATTGAAGTTATCAATTTGTTGTCTATTATCCTCAGCTCATATATCTTGATATTTTTCAGACTGCTATCTGCTATGGTCACTATTGGACTCATAGTGGAGTCCTTAGAACAAATAATATGAATCTCAGCAAAGCTACCATCCTCTTCAGCACGCAGGGATGCTGTTAAGATTATGAGGCTAGTGTTGGCAAAGACAAAAAGCTCATGGGATTAGACTAATTCACTGTTTTCTACACAACACTGAATTCTTCGTCACTAGACTATGGCCATTAGATTTCATCAACATTTCGGGCTTCTGCAAATGACAGCTGGATGTCAAGGTCTCCAAAACTCTCTGAGCCTCAGCTTTGACTGCATATTAAAATTCAAGACAGTAGTATGTTGCCTGATTGTCTTTCAGTCTGACCTAGAGACACAGCCAAACAAGTATCTAGTAGCTGATTTCCCACTGTCATGGTTACTAATGGATCTGAATTTATCTTGTATTGTCATCTGTACGTTCTCACTGTCTTAGTCTCTGATTGAGCTTCTTGTCTACTCAGATCTACACTACTGCTCAGTATACTCCGTGGTCTAGCAAAACACACAACAGAATGAAATCTCCTAGTCTCTTAATATACAAAGATTCTTTTATTCTTATTTTAGTCAGGATCAGAAGAGAAATAGACTTCCTCCATCTTCAACAGTACTGGTTTTGCACCACGACTTTTCAGTTTGTGGACTATGTCTACATTCTTGAAAAAAAGATTTTAAGGGTTGGAGGAATGGCTCAATATTTAAGAGCATCAGTTGCTCTTCTGAAGGATCCAGGTTTAAATTCTAGCACAGACATGGTAGCTCACAACCATCTCTGGTGTTAGAGGATCTAGTGTTTTCTACTGGCTCCTATACTCACTATGTATGCATGTGTTACTCAGACATACATGGAGGTAAAATACTCACACACATGAAATTAAAAAATAATAATTTAAAAAGATATTTAGCCCCACCTTACGGTGCTGACTGTAAGCCTCACAGTGGTGTGTGTTTGTGATTTAAATCTCGGTGTATTCCAGGGAGCTTCTCATCACCATCTTCAGTTTCCTATCCCTTACGAGCTGCTATTCTGAGAGATTGCCATCGTAATGGTCCTATCCTTGATTCGCATTGATTGTAATTGCTTCCTTGTCTCAATGCTCCATTTAAATACCAGGAGCTTTGCGTGTAGCTTTGTTCTAAGCCAACCTTAAATACTTCCACTGCAACTGATTTTAAAAACATAACAACCATTCATCCACCTTCTTTTCCCTGAATCCTTCTGGCCATCTGTCTTTATTGTCTATTCTACTGAGCATTGCACTATGATCTACAATTCACAGGATGCTCTTGATAAAGCCTTTAGTCCTCTTGTCTCTTTATCCTAGCCAGACAGAAACCCAACTCGGGACCTCTGCCTGTGAGCATTGTTATTAGATACTTTTGATGGTACTCTAATAAAACACTTAATAATAGCAATATATGAGAGGATTTATTCAGACAACACAGCCTATCACAGTGCGGATTGTGTGGTTGTGGGATCAGGTTATGGTTGTGGCAGGAGAAGGCTGCTTGTTCATCTCTGAGCAGATTCTAGAAGCATCAAAAAATAAAAATTTCCATCCTCTTTTCTTTCTCTTCAGCCCATGACTATGTTGAACATCTTTATCCATTAACCCTCTCTGTAAAAAAAAACTGTCATAAATATAAGCAAAGGTGTACTGCCTTAATGCTCTAAGATTTTATTAACTAAATTAACCATTACAACAACTCTGTTTAGGTTACTGGTGACAACTAGAGGGAGAGAAAGAAGGCACTTTACATTCTGTGGTAATACCAAAACATTAACTGCTCCCGTTCCAACAACTGGCCCTTCTTCTGTGGGATTCACTAGACTCTTCGATTGCTCACATCCTGTTTGTCTTTGATACTTCTCTATCCTTTCACCCTCATACTTGGCAGATAATATTGCCTTCTACTTTACAGAGAGTTGCTGAAAAGATTTTCATTTTGCATTTTCAGAATGCAAAATATTGACTCAGGATAAAAATTATAAAGGCCTGCTGGAGAGATGGCTCAGCAGTTAAGAGCACTTACTGCTCTGCCACAGGTCCTGAGTTCAATTCCCTGCAATCATATGATGGCTCACAAGCATCTGTAATGAGATACAAAGCCCTCTTCTGCTGTATTTAAAGACAGAGACAGTGTACATACTCATATACATAAAATAAATAAGTCTTTAGTTTATATATATATATATATATATATATATATATATATATGCATATGCCCAGTTACTATATACTGCCTGTTTAAAGAAATAGCTTAAGCTATATTTAAAGTTATCAATAGTTATTTAAAGGTTTAAGCTTAGATGTCATGAAATCTCAATTAATACAAGTAGAAAACACAGACTTTTAGCTTCTCAAACTTAGATTTTTATAGATGTAACAGACACAAGTAAATCAAGTCTGGTAGCTCTTAATAAAGTCAGAGAATAAATTAAATTGAAAACACACACACTTCAGCCAGATTTCCTTTGGCATTAACAAGCAGTAGAATAATCTGCCACATACCGCCAAGCTGCAGAGTTCTGTAGACCGATTCTGAAATGCAGTGTGTAGTTTGTGGCAACCATCTGCTGAAATCATTTTATTTCCTGTCATTCAGCTCACATGAAATTAAAATATTGATAGAAACAATATCGGCATGGAAATTGGAAAAGTTAATAGGAAAGTCAATTAAAAGTTTCAGCTTTGCTGGGCAGTGGTGGTGGGGGCACGCCTTTAATCCCAGCACTCGGGAGGCAGAGACAGGCAGATTTCTGAGTTCGAGGCCAGCCAGGTCTACAGAGTGAGTTCCAGGACAGCCAGGGCTACACAGATAAACCCTGTATCGAAAAAAAAGAAGAAAGAGAGAGAGAGAAAGAGAGAGAGAAGAAAGAAAGAAAGAAAGAAAGAAAGAAGAAAGAAAGAAAGAAAGAAAGAAAGAAAGAAAGAAAGAAAGAAAAAGTTTCAGCTTTATATTTTGGATACTTCCATTGTTCTGAATTATATAACAGGACGAAGAGTAAAACATCAAATGCAAGAATGTAGACTCTATGAAGTAAAAGTGAAAATATGAAGACAATTATGGGATAGGCAAATGCAACAGAGGATTCAGTTCACCACAAATGCTGTCTGGATGCAAAGGCATCCTTATGAACAGAAAAACTAACTCCATGACAAATCTTAGGCCCAGAAGAAAATAGTGTCTAAATGCAGTTGTCAGAATATCTTGGCCTGCCTCTGTGCTTTTATATTTCAAACGAGGTGCCTGCTTTTCGTTTTCCAAAGACATAAGATGTGTCTCTGATTTCACTTTTTAAAAATAACTAAAATCCCATTTTGTAGAAAATGCTATATATTTGTCAAGATCACTCTGTAAAACAGACAAGTAAGAAATTGTGCTCATTGTCTTCATCTCTGTCGCCAAGTCTTGTCAGGCATCTTTCAGGGGCCTGGATCGCTGAGGTTTTCTTCGCAACACAGAAGCTCCTTTGAAATGCTCTATTTAAGTATTTTCCCTCTGAGCTAACCCCATTCCAGCTGTGAGCTGCTTCTTTACCTGGGTTTATTGTATCATCTCTTTTCCTTTTATTCTAATAATTTTATTTCCATAGGTAGCCGTTAGTTCTAAAATCTCTGGATATTCCCCAGGCCCTCTGCCTTGTCTCTACTAACACAATTTTACTGATACAGAAAGAGCCAACAGGAGGTACATAAAAACTACTTATGGAGCTCTCACCTAAAAACCATTGAAAAAAACACAGAGTAATCATATACTCCTGAGAAATTCTACACCATGGTCAAGTAGTTTGTATCTAATAGTCATATTTTAGTTCATTTATAAGATTATATAAGTTATTTCTTTGTATTGGCATTAAACTGATAGAGCAACAACATATTTCACTTGTTGAATGTCAGGAAGAATGTTGTGTTCTGTTAATATTTTCATCCATGCGATAGCAAAATCATAATAAAGTTTCAGGTGAATGATGAATGGCTGTCACTAATGACATAATGACATAAACAGCCATTATCTCAGAAGAGTCATCATTTCATGAAGCAAACATCAATTAACAGAGAAAACACATATGGACAAATCCACTTGGCATACAATATTGAATAGAATTATTTGAGATACAAATTTTAATTTGGAAAATACCTATTAATTATAAACTAAATTCACAGTCAAAATAAGATGAATAAAGTAATAGCTGTATCTTTTTTATAAAGAAGAGATTTAAATGCACGTTTGCTAAAAAATAAAACAAAAATAACTTTCTACATTTTTAATTTCGGTGTTTTCCTTAAGAAAAACATCACAACAGATGTACTGTTATAATTTTTTTATGCCATGAAACAAAACACACAAAGCTAAAAGGTAGGCCCTTCAGAAATTAGTTTTGAATCACTGGTAGAAAAAGTTTTTTAAGCCCAGGTGTTAAAGTATAATATGAGAAAGATAATAAACATCTGGTCCCTTCTGTTGTTGTTGGTTTTTTTTTTTGATCAATTACAAGTATGAATAGTCAGATGCTTATCTAGTGTAACAGAGTTATCTAAGTAACAGAGTGAAGATGTATCTTCTGTATGCGTTTTACCCAGCTAACCAACTGTTAGCAGTCACAATTACATATAACTTGATAATTTTTCGTGGGAAGATGAAATAAAGTCATCTGTTTCAGAAGCAAGAGAAACACTGGGTTTAAGATCAATGAAAACACAATGAACTTATATTGGTTATTTTTTATAAAACAAACAGGGTTATATTGTTACATTTCAACAAGAAACAAGATTTCAGATCTAAAGAGTAAAATTCAGTTAATGATAATTGTTTCTAGAAATTTTAATGCATTTGCTGCACATGTATTATGGATTTATTTGTTGGTTATTTTATTTATTTAATATTTTATATTATTTAATTTATTTATTATTTATGTATTTGCTACACAAATTTATTTTTATAGGAACTACATTCATTGCAATGAGATGAACTGCGATATCCTGACTGAGGGAAATAGGAAATAAACAGATAATAAAACACATAATACACTGTTGCTAGCACAGAATGCAAGGAGCCTGCATTGGGAAGCATGACCAAGGTATCCCACCAGTTGGATGCAGGATAGAAGCCTTTCTAAGTACTGCCAGCCTGAGTGCAGTCTTTCCTTCAGTAATTCCTGGGCCTGGACTCAAGACCCTTGGGAGTTAAGCAGCAGTGCAGATCTTCCCTATGATCTCAAAGGCGAACATTGCATCATGCTGTGGTAAGTGCCCTGCAATGGACCTTCCCTCAGTTACTCATGCAACCAGTCACATGTTCACTCACTGATTCATGCACAGTTATTTATGGAGTTCTTGCCGCGTACTCAGGCCTGGAACTGAATGCTGGTGGCAGTCAATGCGTAAAGTGGAGGCCACTGAATTGCACTTCCCACTAAGGGGAAGCAGACGCTAAGTCGTCGAGCTAATTTGAAGAAAGAGATGTGAGCAATTTATAAAAAAAAAAAAAAAAAGGATACAAAATAAACTGGGAAGGCCGGCCAGATACTGTTCAAACTTGTTTCTGGGGGAAGGATTCACTGTGGAAGAGTGACATCTGAGCCCGGTGAAAGGTGAAAGATGAGGAAACTTACAGACTGAATCAGAGGGGGAGGCAGAAACGTGTGATTCAGATTCTAAAGAAGAGACACGCCTGCTTAGCCTAAGGTAAAATAACAAGCGGAAAGATTCTGAAACACAGGGAAAGAGGGGGAGAGGTGGACGATATAAGACCAGAGACAAAACCTTTTGTGGGAGAAACATATATGGCTGTTCAGCTTAAGATAAAACAAAAGCCACTGCAAAAACATTAGGCTCACAATCTCCATGGTTTCTATGATAGTTTCAAAATGATGGCCCTGGCAGCTGTTTGAGAAATAGCCTATGTGAAGACTATGCAAGTATGTATGTATGTATGTATGTATGTATGTATGTATGTAGACACAGTAACATGTTTCAAAGAACTAGGATATAAAACACTGTTCACATTGTGGTATAGTCACATACAAATTTCTCTGTGTATGTGTGTGTGTGTGTGTGTGTGTGCATGTGTGTTTGTGTGTGTACATGCACATGCAGGCTTGTGTGTATATATGTACATATGTGTATATCTGTGCATACATGAATGAGTATGTGTGTATTGTGTATTTTTGGTAAAGTTCATATTTGTGTGTATATGTGTATGATTGTGTGTGAATGTGTGTGCATTTGTGTAGATGCATATGTGTTTGCATGGGAGTATGTACATACATATTTAGGCATGGTTCTTGTGTCTATGTATGAGTGTGTATATGTGTGTGTGTGTGTGTGTGTGTGTGTGTGTGTGTGTTTGGGTATGTATCTGTGTGCATGTTTGTACAAATTTGTGTGTAAATTTGTTCAAATTCATTCATGTTATAAAGGCTAGTATATCTGGAATGCAATCCTCAGCAGGTATGTCTCACAAACAAGCTTTGATAGAAACTGGGCAGCTAAGCGTCTGCATTTCTAATCTCTGGTTTACCTTTGATGGTGTTTACCATCAAAAGTATAATCAAAAGTATAATCACATACTTTGAAAAATTAGTCTTGTCAGTAAACCTAGTCTTCTTGCTCACAGATATAAGGCTAGTTTTTGTACCACTCATGATGATACAATAAATGAGGTGGTCTTCCCAGGATGTCTGCCCTGAGAGAAGGAAGCATGGCCATTGCCCTCAGTTAGCTTGTCAAGGAAAACAAAATATAGTCATGAACAGCCGCTTTATCACATTGACGAAGTAGCACAGTTACTCAAATTATGGTTCCATTACAGTGGCTTCTACTTCAGAAACTGATTCTGTAAGAGTCACATCCAAATAAGAGAATATATATATATATATATATATATATATATATATATATATATATGTGTGTGTGTGTGTGTGTGTGTGTGTGTGTGTGTGTGTGTGTATGTGTGTTATTTATATATATTTTCATGTAAAATTATTTTTCCACATTAATCACAGTAACTAACTATGCTTAAAATGAAAGGATGTCCATAAAGAGTAGAACATGACAAACTATATGATAAACATGTTATTAGTACTATAAATCTGTGTCAGGTAACCTGTAACCTGTAACAATAAAATATGATGTTTTATATAAATCACACAATAAAAATGTATATCAAAAGGCCCTCCATATTAAACATCAGTTCTGGATGTTTGAATTTATATGTTTAATATGGCATATTAAACATCTTTTATCATTTTGTGTGGCATAAGGACACATATAAATCTGTCTTTTCTGGAAGTTGACTGTGATTAGCAAGAAATCACCCTCAACATTAAGGGTTGTTTGATCATTCAATTTTTATTTTGCAAAACAATATTTTCCAGCAGATTTGAGAACTGTCAGGCACCAGTGATTGACGATTAGTTGCTAATAAAATAAACTATTTCAAGAAGCCCATTTTGCAGACAGCCCTGGTGCAGGTAGTGAAGCAGACAACAGTCTATGTTGATTTGTCTGCCAGGACGATGGCCCAAGTGTAGAATGCAATCACCATTTAGAGCAATCACAACATACAGCACTCAGTCTGATGGGATACGTTCTGAGAATACAAACAAACACAATTCAGTTACCAGAGAAGACTTGGGAATACAGATATGAATGTATGGTGTGAAGTAACTACCTGGTATGGCATAAATACCATTGTTCCCAAAGACCCTCTTCAGAGCTCAACTATTCCTATGATATTCCTATGAGCTACTCCTAAGATGACTAGAGTCTCCAAAATATGCTGAGAAGGAATGGAGAATCCTGGATACAAAGACACTAGGAGTAATGAATGTTGAAAAATGATCTTCAATTATTTTCAGCTGAAGCCCATGCAATGCTTCTTGACCACGCTAATCTTGCCTCCTCCAAGATCCTCTGATCTAGCAACCCACTCTCCCTATCCAACATCATGTCATCCTTTTTTCTTGTTTCCTCCCCAACCTATTCAGGCCAATATATGCTGCCTTGGCATTTACACATGGGAGCTAAGCCATCCTTGGGAGTGTCACAAACTGACCCAAACCCAACTTTCCTTCTCCCAGCAGGTGTCAGCTGTCACCAGTGCTTCAACAGGAGTGGGACTTTATGAATACCTCCTCACTCTGTGCCATGGTTTCGTCTGGCTTGAGCTTGCACAGGCCTTATGCACTCATTTTATCACGACTCGTGTGAGTTCCAAAGTGCAAGTGCCCTGGTATGTTCAGAAAACACTATTGTGTTTCTGGCTTTTATAATCTTTCTGTCCCCTCTTTCCCAGTGAGCTCTAAGCCTTGAGAGGAAGGGCTGGGTCAAAGATGAGAAAGCTGGGCTGTAGAGGTTAGTACAGATGCTGCGTTTGTGGCTCAGTGAGGCACTATTTTTTTTAGCATAAGCAAGACCCTATTTAGTGCTGGATTTCCAGCGCTAAAATAAAATAGAATAAATGAATAAATAAAGTAAAATAGGAAGCAGCCTATATTTTGAGAGCTCTCTAACAGACTAAAATGTTACAGCTTGATACATGACGGCATAATGAAGGCCACATTTCTGAAGGTCTTAGCCCCCACTATTGCTTGTCTTTTGCCCATACTGTAGAGTGAGTTGTCCACAAGATACCCACTGAATGCCACTGAATGCTCTACACTAGGGAAAGTTCTCTAATTTAGTCACATCGGGGTATGTGTCTTTTCATTCTCCAGGCTGATTTTGAAGACTATATAAGTGTAGTGTAAGATCTATGCGTGAAGCTTTTTCTTGATTAAAAAGAGATGGTAGCTCTTACAGGATCTTAATTATAATGATTTCTAAACTATCTTTCAACACTGAGGGTGAAGGAAATACTGTTTATTTCTCCTTAACGTCTAGATAGTCACATCTTTTTCCACTAAGGAAAGACAACTGCTAACATTCTAGCTGTGCCCTATGGTTGGCCCATTCCAATTCTGTTTCCAGTTGACTCTGCCCTGTGATGAGACTTAGATGGACTCTGGGCTCCTGTCTACACTCCTTGTCCTTTAGTTCCCTGCAATACAAAGTATTTCACCACCTTGGCCTGCTGTTCATTTCCACATGGGTCATTTGTGGAGATGATCAAGGGTGAAGGCAAATGACACTTAAAAACTTGCATGTACTGTAGAAATTGTAGAACAATATAACAGAAACTATGAAAATTTAGGTAACTATCCTTTAGCTGTCCCCACTGTGAATGTCTATTTCTTTGAGTCAAAAGTCATGGAAACTGAGGGTGTCATGCTGATCTTTGTGCCAGTGTGGTGCTTGTACAATTTAATCCAGCTGTGTTTCCGATTTCATGAAGCTAGGGTACAGACTCTTGGCAAGTAGCTCCAACTCATCACTGCACATGCCCCTCAGCATAGCCTGCTAACTAGCCTGCTCACCACTCAGCTTTCTGATTTCTAAAAGCAGATGTTTGTGAAAAACAAACCAGTGTCTTGAAACCCACAGCCTATCATTACTTGCTGTGATTGGATTGTTTTTGAATGTTTTAAAGTAACTACTGACGAATTTAATTAGCTAATGTGATTTACAGGCATTGAGCTATCAGAAAATAAATTAAGGAATCATTGTTTTGGTCTAGCTTTCAAGTGATGCTGACACCCTAGTCATAACATAAAAAACAGATGAATGAGCCAAACAGTAGTGGCAGAAGTCTGTTTCAAGGAAAAACTGCTTAAACAGATTTCCACACAGGTGTTTAGGCAAAAAATAGTCTGCCTGCAAGATAAAAAATATCTTCAGAAACGTACCTGTACATTTTATTTCTGTACATGTTAAAAAAAAATCCAGATGCTTGTAAATATTTATATGTTTTAATGTTTTGTGCTACATTGCAATTCATTTGCATTTATATGTAATTAATGAATAACGATTATTTGCGTTTTGCAGAATTTATTCATCACATTATTAATAACATTAATACCCTCTGGTCAGGGTATAGTAAGTATTGTTACTGTTTTTAAAATGAGAGATTAATGTTATCCTCTTATACTAGTGATGGAAAAAATATAGAAAGGGATGATGAACTCAAATCAAATGGATACCAGCGGAGGGTCTTGGTACATTCGCAGTAAGACTTCAGGGTTTGTAGTGGGTCAGAGCCTAAGTGTCCTTGAAGCAAATGCTGCCAAGGCGGTAATCGCTACTCTTTGAAATCATCAAAGTCTTGAAGAGGAAAGAAGACCAAATTCTAAATGACTGGATACAGTCTAGAGGAAGGGAGATGCATGTGCCTGGGCGGAAGTTGGAAATACGTTAGAAGCATCTACTCTTTCTACCATTTAAATGTTAGAATAGACAATAAAAATAATTGGGATGGAGAAGTTTCGTTTTAGCTTATTATTATCTCCCACAATTGCTTCCCTACCCTTAAATCCCATTTTCCATCAGGCAAAGCGTGAATAGAAAGTATGAGCAGCTGACATTTTCTACACAGGCTAGATGTGGACTTGTGGAGCAGTGGGCTGTGAGAAGCAGCTGGGCACCTGGTCCAGCACAGGCCTCGTACCCGGACTCTAATGGGACGGAAGGTGCTCAGCTCAGCTTCTGGGCTCCTGGTACCTCTCACGTAATTTTAGCCCTCCACAGTCCCTCCCACAGAAAGGTCTATGGCCGTCAGTCATGTAGGAACAGTGCCTCAGGCTCTTCCACATGTAGATGAGGTACCTCCAAGTTCTCAGACCAAGCCAATAAGGGTTATCTGCTCCAGACCCTAACCCATTCCAAAACTGTATATAAGGGCCTTACTTGGGAGAAGTGAAGGTGTGCGAGATTCATTCCGTTGTTCAAGAGTTTCTGTCAAGAGCTGTAACACTTGAGAAGAAATCTGCTCTCCTGAAGCCCCTTCAGGACACTACCCTCCTCGCCAGCTAGCAGGCACCTCACCAGTCCAGCCCGGATCGGCTCAGCACTGAGAGACATGTGCGGCACCCAGGAGTGACTGGACTACAACAGCAAAGATGCGAGCAGAGGCAGAAGCAGCGGACGCGATCTCTCCTCCCTGCTCACACTCTGTCCCCTTGGCTCTGGACCCCAGCATCAGGCGGGCTGGAGATCATCGTGGGCACCCTCCAGAACAGGGACCCACATGGACTAGAGACAGGTTTGCTATCCTAAAGTATGTGCTCTGGTACTAAGTCACGATAGCCTTTTTTCTTTGTGATATCTAACAATTAGCAATTATTTTCAAAAAGTCAAAAATGAGTATGTGGAAATTTGTCCATATAGATGTTCTGGACTGTGGTAAACGTTCCTCTTCAGAGCACAAGCTAAGACATCTACGAAACTATAGGCTATTGCGACTACCTGTACATTTTATATTTTAGATTATAAAATGATCACATAATTTTCCTTTTTTTTTTGCCTCCCAATAAGCCCTACCATATACCCATTCTCAGTATCTTTGAAATTTATAGCCTCTTTTTTCATTAATCATTGTTAGTACATACAATTTAGGAATACATATATTCCTAAGTATAACCCTGCAGAGTTTTGAGTATTACATTCATGTATGTTTTCAGATTGATCACTTGGTGTTAGACAACCATTTGGTGCTCTTAATGCAAGCTACTGATATTTTGATAAATGTTTAGAAATCCATTTCAATAGGAGATGTAAATTTGAGCTACTATAATAGATTCATCTGAAACATAAAGTTTACAAGTTTCTTTACCTTTATACTTTTTGTAACTAGCTACGCATAGTGTTTATATTATTATTAAGATGAAAATTTTTGAGTCATTTAGCAATGGACATTAAAGAAATTCTGTTTATTCAGACTTATACACTCTCTTTCTTTGTACATCAGACCAAGTCACATGATTTATATCAGGATAAAACAAATCCCTAGATGAAATATGTCATAAATGTACTATGCTTCATAAAGCATTTATATCATGCTTAAAATGAAAATTGTATGTGAGAAATATGCTGTGAGGTATTGATAAAATTACCTCGTTATGAGATAAAAACATCTGTTTAGTAAAATGTAAAACTGTGAGCCAACCTTCTTTTGTACTGTAACTGTTTCCAGGCAGTTTGAGGCAAAATGACCTATCCTTTTCAATATAGAGTAGTTTAATTCAAAATATAGGATAAATTTAGCATCTTTATATATAGTTTTAGTTACCAATTTTTATGCCTTCTTCTCCCATGCTATAGTCTTGGATCCATGCACACAAGAACCCACTGGATTTTTATGTTAATGCTCTTAAACATCTTTCAAAATGCCAATTCTATTTTCAATTATGTTCGCCAATTTGTTTACCTATTACTATAGGTTTCAGTGTGATGTCTCATTACCTTAGTTTTGGTTAACTGTCCGCTATTCCTTGCCTTCTCCACCATCTCCCGTTCCCACTTCTGCTAAATCAAAGAAACTAGTCTCTGGACTGAGAACAGTTTACCCAAAAACTCTAGGCTATTCAAGGTGCTGAGAACAAGTGCTAGTTGACTGCTCATTGTTAAACTGGATCCATATTTCACCCTTTTCAAAGCCCGGGGAATACTGCAGAAGTGGGGGTAGGGAGAATGTGAAGTTTGATCGATGGTAACACAGCTACCTTAATAGTGCTAAATGAACTTGACACTGATAAACTTGCACGAGTTGTAACTACACAAGATTCAGCCCCTACACATACATTTATAGATGGAGGACGGACTCCCAGGATTAGCACTAAAGAACATGCCAATGATGGGAGATCACTGTCTTCAGGGATAGAAGACTGCGCTTCAGTGTATAGTTCTAAACACAAGTCCATTCAGTACCCTCTGGTAATGAAGCCCAGTGGATCACTAAGTGTGATGGTTTAAATGAGAATGTACCCCACAAGCTCACATACTTGCACGCTTAGTCATTCAAATGGCCAATTCCTTTAAAATGCAATTCAAAATAATACAAATAAACTATTTAAAGTATCCTGTTCAGTTAAAGTCACACAACACAGTTGGTTAACATTTGAGAGATTTCTTCCATTTGTGTTGCTGAAGAAAATCAAACATCAATAAAAGTCATTAAAATGTGAAGAAAGGAAAAGAAAGACAAAAGGAAGTGAGGGCAGCCTAGCTAGTAGAACATATCTCAATATAGGCAATAGGTTTTTGGATAGCCTGAAGACCCAGCTATACCACTCCTGGCTAGATACCTAAAACATGTTCAACTCTGTAGCAGCTTTATCCATAATAGCCAGAAACTGGAAACAACCTAGGTATCCCTCAACTTAAGAATGGATAAAGAAAATGTGATACATCTACCCAATGGAATATTACTCTTCTATTTAAAACAAAGACATCATGAATCTTGACAAATGTATGGAACGTGAGAATATCATCTTGGGTGAGGTAACCCAGTCCCAAAAGGACATGCATTGTATGTACTCACTTATAAGTGGACATTAGCCGTAAAATACTGGTACCATGTCATGCTTGCACAGTTTTCTAATTTTATTTTTAAAGCTGAATTCTTTATGTGTCTGTTGTCAGTATGCCTTTGAAATTTTCAGGACACTTTCAAGGAAAGGGGAACCCTCTGCAACATTAACTTTACACTTGATAGGGAAATATCCGATCTAATACTTCTGTACTTTCCTGTAAATAAGAATGTTTAGTACACAATGGATCACTTGTGAGTAGAAAACATGGTGTCTGCACTCTCCAAGGGACTGAGTTTTAGTTGATACTTAGCCTTAGCATAACATGTCTATTCTTACATTTATGAGGAGTGGTTACAAACATTTTATTAATGGGTGGTTTTCCTTTCATTTAAAAATGTCTCTCTGTTTACAATTTCTAGTGTTGTATGTAAATTATCTTTCTGAATCTTCTCCGATTCCTTAAATAAGTCTGGAAATCATAAAGAAAGGGCAGAAAGGGGGGAAATGTAAATCATTTTAGGAAAATGTGCTAATAGCAGATGGTGCTTTTCTCTCTTCAGTGCTTTCTGGAAATCACAAAGGACCTCTGGGACTGGGCAAGATTAGTTACAACACCTACAAGTGAAAAATTTATCGTGGCTGAAACAAATGTTCAACAATGGTTGGAAAATGTTAAGTCCCGGATGAGAGATGTAGTTTCAACAAACCAACCAGAAACTCTCCAAGTTATAATATAAAATCCTACCCATTTTGTTACATGACAGCATCAGGAATGTCCACTGATAGAACCCAAGACCTAAAATTCCAAACTCAAGAAGAAAGAAAATGATCACATAACATCTGAGATATGGCAGTCAAAAAAAAAAAAAAAAAAAAAAAAAGGTAGTTTCTAAGCGCCCATTCCCATGCATGTATAAAGCCATGTGCACTGGAATCACCAGAATCATGTCGCTAAAACAGATTTACACTACCTGTCCCTTGACTTGACTGTACCAGTTGGAGGGAAAGGTTACTATTTGAACCACAGTAAAAAGTCTGTCTTTAAATAATCCTATCTTTTGTGTATTTTGTTTCAAGAGATCCTAAACTGTTCTTAATGTGACACACAACAATGGAAAAGGTTCAGGTGTTTCTGATGATGCTAGTGTAATTGGGTTTTTCCTGTTTTGACACACTAGGTGCCACTGTACACCACACGTATTTTAGTTAAACCATATAATTTCTCTATCTATCTATCTATCTATCTATCTATCTATCTATCTATCTATCTATCTATCTCTCTTTTTCCTTCCTTTCTTCCCTCCTTCCTTTCTTCTTCCCTCCCTTTCTCCCTTCTTCCTTCTTTCCTTCCTTCCTTCCTCCTTTCTTTTTTTTATACAAGCAAACAGAAAACAAGTAAGAGTTGCCATACAGAGTGGCGATTGAGTTGACGGGCAGGATCTGCACTGGTCATCATTTCTTGCCATGTCATAAAAGAAGACTAAAATGTTCTCTGTAATTAAAACAATTTATCAGAAGAAACTACTATCCTCTGGTCATTTCCACCCACAATCATATCAGATTAGTATTCAAAGACAACAGTAACACTGTGGACATAGTGTTCCTATATTTCATCTGAATCTGGTAAATGCACTTGAGAAGTTTGATATTAAGTACAGATGTCTAACTGTATTGAATGCTGGCCGTGCTGTTCTTCTGTTACCAAATGTGGAAAACTGCTACTATAGATGAACTACTGGGTTCATTTATATGACAGCCAGGCAGGTTTGCTGTGCTGTGGACTTATGGCACTTATGGATTTATTCATTCTTGGTACTTATCTACGTAAGGAACACTGTTCATTCTTCTCTGGACATATTAACCTGACAACTGAAATCTAAATAAAACATATGGAAATATGTATGTAATTAAATTTTGGACAGGTCAATATCAATATCACACATTTTCTTATGCAATATTGTACTTTTTTTAAATTAATATTTTTTAACTCATTAAAAACAGAATATTATTTTAGAAGTGCCATATGATATAAAAAGACATCACTGAAACTTGTGATACATAAGAAGTTAACATTGGATGGCTTCTCCCCTAGTTTAGATATAAAACAAGTTCAGTGAGTTAAATGTAGAAGACCTAGCACATTTCGGAAGAGAGAAACTGAATGTCGGTCCCTTCCTTAAATCACAAGTATATTAGAATCTTTTGTATCCAAAAGAGGAGTGATCTTCAGAAGCCTATGAGCTGTCAGGCTCAAGGGTTTCTGGGAATTTTGCATAAGAGGACTAGCTGCTGAAGTCATTTTCTAACTATAGGAACAAGAATATTTGTTTTGGAAAAGAAATCTAGGAATAGTGTTGGCAGAGAGAATATTTGAGCAAGTTTGGCTTGTAAATATTTATACTTTACTCATAAGCAAAGTTGATACAGACTCCCTATAGTCTGTGATTCACGACCAGCAAGAGAAATAGACAATGAACGAATGAACAGACTGCCAAATTCAGGATGGTCACAGATATTGGAGAAATGTATGCAAATTTTAAGAAATCATGGATTTGATTGACAAGTATCTTATTGAATATTTTTGCATCTATGTATATAATGGTAATTGGTCTATAATTATTTATTTCTTGAGACTTTATGTAGTTTGGAAATCAGTGTAACTGTGGCTATGACTTGGACAATATTCCTTCTGTTTTTACTTTGTGGAATTCTTTGTGTTTATTGACATTAATGTTTGAAAGTCTTTATAGAATTCTTTGCTAAAACCATCTAGTGCTGGGATTTTATTGGTTGGGGATTTTTAATGTGCTTCTAATTTTACTAGGAATTATAGGTCTATTTAAATTGTTGATCTGATCATCTTTCAGGAGCAAATGGGCTTCATTCCAGAGATAGATGAATGGTTCAATATATGAAAATCACTAAATACAATCAACCACACAAACAAATGAAAAAACCTCACACAAGCATCTTATTGATGTAGAAAAGGCCTTTGAAAAATGCAACAACCCTTTCTATAAATTTCCTGGGAGAGATTAGGTATACAAGGAAGATAACCCAATGTAATAAAGACAATCTACAGCATGACTATAGGTAACATCCAATTGAATGGAGAGAAATGAGAAGGAATTTCACTAAAATCAGGAACAAGATAAGGTTGTACACTCTCCTGATATCTGTTAAAGATAGGACTTGAAATCTTAGCTAGACCAATAAGACAACTGAAAGAGATCAAAGGGATATAAAATAGTAAGGAAAGAAGTCAAAGTATCTCTATTTGAGGATAATACCATAGTATACACAGTGAAACTAAAATATCAACTGGGCAAATCCTACAGCTGATAAACTGATCCAACAAAGTAGCTAGATACAAGATTAACTCAAAAGAAAAAAATCAGTAGCCTTTTTGTACAGAAATGACAAACTGAAAGAAAAAAAAGTAGTGAATCAACACTTTTAACAATAGCTTTAAATAATAAAGTATATTTTGGAGTAATCCTAACCAAAAAATTATAGATGTGCATAATAAAATCTTCAAATCTTTGAAGAAAGAAATTGAAGAAAATATCAGAAGATGGAAGATATCTCTCATAGACCTTGCCTGAAAAATTCTTGTCTTCATGTGGGAAAAAAAAATCAAGAACAGCTAAAACATTCCTAAAGAATAAAATGACTTCTGAAGGTCTCACCATTTCTGATTTGTACTACAGACATATAGAATAAAACCAATATAGTTTTGGCATAAAAAATAGACTAGTTGATCAATGGAATCACATTGAAGATTCAGATATAAATCCACATACCAAATTAACACCTGGAATTTGATAAAGAAGCCAAAAATAGAAAATGAAAAAAAAAAATAAAGCAAAGCATCTTCAACTAATTATGTTAGTAAAGCTGGATACCTGTATGTTAAAAAAATACAAATAGATCCATAGTTATCAATCTGCACGAAACTCAAGTCCAAGTAGATTAAAGATTTCAGCATAGAAACAGGTACACTGAACCTGATAGATGAGATAGTAGGGAATAGCCTTGAATATCAGGAGATGACTTTCTGAAAAACAACACAGACAATATAATCAACAATTAACAAATGGGGCTTCCTGAAACTTACATAAGTCAAAGAACACTATCAATTGGACAAAACAGCAACCTACAGAATAGGAAAGTATTTTTAATCAACTCTACGTTCAATAAAGGACTGATATCCAAACTATATAAGGAATTCACACAACTAGATAGTTTAAAACAGAATGCAATTTAAAAATGGTGTACAGATTTAAACACAGAATTCTCAGCAGAGGAATCTAAAATGGTTGAGAAACACTCAAAGAAATGTATGACATCCTTAGCCAACAGGAAAATGCAAATCAAAACTACTTTGAAATTTCATTTTACATCTATTAGAATGGAAAGATCAATAACACAAGTGACAGCTAATGCTGGTGAGGACGTAGAGCAAAGGAACACTCGCTTATTGTCGGTGGGAGTGCAAACTTGCACAGCCACTACGAAAATCAATATGGTAGTTCCTCAGAAAGTTGGGAATCAATTCACCTCATATTTAACTACGGCTCATGTGCATCTACCCAAAGGATGTTCCATCCAACCACAAGGACACTTGTTCAATAATGTTCATTGATGCTTTATTCATAAGAGCCAGGAACTACAAGCAACCTAGATGTCCTTCAACAGAGGATTGGATAAGAGAAATATAGTTACACAATGGAGTATTACTCAGCTGCGAAAAAAATGAAATTATGCTGAGTGAGGTGAACTAGACCCAGAAAGGTAAATATTGGTATGTATTCACTTATAAGAGGACATTAATGGATGAGAACATGGTAACATTAAGCGGGGAGAAGTAGAGCTGGTTCCTACATAGAGCCTTCGGCCTTATGTTCAAATCTCTTTGATATGGGAAGGTCCTCTGCAGTATACCAGAGCAGAAAAATGTACATCAACCCATTTGTAAAAACATTTGACCTACAAAAATTGTCCTGTCTGTAGGACAACCAGCCAATGTCTGATTTGACTTAGTGTCTTCTCCATGACATGGAACCTATGCCCACACTGCTCAGGGAACCAAGATCCAAAGGATAGATAGCCCATTCATCTAACTTGAAACACTATGGATCAAAAAAGGAAAGAATGAGAAAAAAAAAAAGAGGAGACAAAGTATAATGTAATATTTACATTTCATACTATAAAACAGTAGTTTTCTACCTTTGAGTTGTGACCCCTTTGGTAGTGAATGATACTTTTATAAGGGTCTCATGTCAAATATCCTGTATATCAGATACTTATAATTTATAACAGTAACAAAATTGTAATTATGAATTAGCAATGAAAATAATTTTATGGTTGGGAATCACTACAATATGGAAGAGTTTGAACTAGTGCAGCATTAGGAAGGTTGAGAACTATTGTTCTAAAGTGTCTGTGTGTGTGTGTGTGTGTGTGTGTGTGTGTGTGTGTGTGTAATGTTGTTATATGTATATATTTGGAATATTGAGAACTACTGCTCAAAAGGGCGTCTATAATACTAACAAGTGAGATTCTTATATTGCAGATCAAATCTGTTTGATAGGAACTATAAATCTTTGGCAACACAAACAACACTCTAGCGGTGTTATGCAAGTTTTTTTTCGGGGGACTAACAGTGCTGCAGAAGCTATTCTATTGAATATACTACCAACTAGTGTGGAAGAAGCAACTTATGAGGAAATATTCAAGGCCCTGATGAAAATGAGGAAATGAGAGATGTTGGGGATGGATCCCATTCAGCATATGCTTGTTGTCTAACCGTGGGGCTGTGAGTTTGATTTTCAATACCCAAGTAAAAACTTGAACACAACATGTTTAATCTCAGTAAACCTAGTATTGGCATAACCAATAGGGAGGCAAAAAGGAAGATTTCTGGGGTTTTCTGGCTCTCGAATCTAGCCAAATCAGTGAGCTCCTGGTTCAGTAAGTGGCCTGGTCTCAGAATGTAGGACAGAGAACAAATGAGAAAGATACCTTATGTCACCATTGGTATACATATGCACACACACATGCACACACACACACACACACACACACACACACACACAGAGAGAGAGAGAGAGAGAGAGAGAAGGAAAGGGAAAGACAGAGACAGAGATGCTCACAGAGACAATCACTCTGGATGTTTAGAAAACAATAGGAAATGTTAGAGACTGGCCTTGGGAACTTCAAAATTCTAGGTTGTAAAAATAGTGGGAATGTTATTTCTAAGGATGTAATGCCCATGATAACTCTGTATTAATAATTTATATAAATAAGCATATATAGTGAAAATGTTTTCTTTAAGGATACAATGCCCATGATATCTATATACCATTAATTATCACCATTCTTACAAAGTGAAAATTTTTATTATATGGAATAGTCAATCATTTCTTTTCTCTGTGTTCTATGCTAAATCTATCAATTAGGAATGCTACCATATTCCTTGATTTCAGCAATGATGAACATGCTGTTAATATATCTCTATTCAAAATTAATAGCGATTTTAGCTATGTTTGAAGTCATAGGTCTGATATTTTTTGTGACTATTCAGAGATTAAGAAACTCTAATATTAGATGATAATAAATCTTGGAAATAAAATGAAAGTAGGGTCATAGTACCATAGCAACAGAGGGAGACTTGCTAAGTAGGTAACAATGACACAGATTTCTGCAGCTATTTGCTGCATTTTATTTCCATTAACACAATCCCATGTGCTTACATTATGATTACCTGCATAAAAAGGGAGATGCTTTTCACTACAGAAGTCAGAGGAAATTCTGGGTAATATTTAACAACCACCATATTAATGAATTGGTACCAGTTTATGGGTTCTGCCTTCCTTACTGAACCTAATGTTACATCTTATTCTACAGTTGGTCATGGTCTTGTTTGGAGGCTGGGACAGGGCTGCTGTAATGCTGATCTCCTGCCACAGTGAGCTCACAGTCATCTGCCATCTTTCATCTTCTATGTCTTCCCACACACTAATATCATTTGTGTTGGTTTATGGGCTCTTGTGTAATACATTGTTTCTCCTATATGTTTATCTGAATAAAACACTAATGTAATTTCCTTTTAAAATAAAAGAGCAGCATGAATCTCATGGTAATACTACTTATGCATCTATTATATAAATAATTATTATTTATTATCTATAAATATATTTAAAATATTTATTAGCAATGTCTTATATTCATTTTACTCCAAGCTCTTATTAAGATCTTATTATGTGAAAATCCAGATACTTCTTCCTCTATATACTAAAAATACCTATTTATTTGAGTAGTTACTGGACATCTGCTTACACTCCTGTGTGATGGTGTTTGTTTCTAATTTCAGAGGCAAGAGCATCCTCTGAAAAACACAAAGGGAAGTATCCTCTATTTGCTTTTATTACAAAGAAGAAAAGACTTCTGTTTTTTTCTACATTAAAACTCTCTATAGGTTTTCAGTATGGCTCTCTATTATCTCAAACTAAAATTAATAACCTTCAGTGCTCCATTTTAAAAAGGATGACTTATCAATAATGTTACTATTCTGTCTAAACTCCACCCCCACAGTTACCAGGCAACAGCCAGGTATGCTCTTCCCCACAGTTACCTGGCAACAGCCAGATAGGCCTGACCCATTATAAAAAGGTCAGCTGGCACCCTCCTCCCTTTCTTGCTCTCTTGCTCTCTTGTTTCTCTCTTGCCCTCTTAGGCTCTTTCTTCTCCCCCTTCACATTCCCTCCCTACCCCTCTTCCTCTCCATGCGCTCATGGACGGCATCTACTTCTCTACTCTCTCCCTCCCTCTGCCTTTCTTTGCCTCTACTACCCTCTTAACTACCATCCCTATTCCCTGAATAAACTCTATTCTATATTATACCATCATGTGGCTGGTCCCTCAGGGGGAAGGGATGCATTGGCATGGGCCTACGAAGACATCCCCTTCCCCCATACCTCACCATACATCCATAGAACACCTGTCTTTCTTTTTTTTTTATAAACACATCAAGTATGATAGTCCAAAATGATGGGGGAAAAGAAGAACCTGGAATGGTACATGTATATTATATGTATGTATGTATGTATGTATGTATGTCCCTTTATGTATCAGTATACACACATAACCTCATACACACACACACACACACACACACACACACACATACACACACAAATTATCTTTATGTATCAATATACATGTTCTACCATATAGCTAAGTTCATAGAAATATATAAATGGAGATGAACAACAATATATCAATATTAGTTAATATTTGCTGATAAATCCCCAAAACATGGTCATTAAAGTGTATGTAAGTCTTCTGTAATCTAGAATATATACTTTTTCATCTTCCCACACTGTTAATAGTTATATGAGAAATTAACATAACTTGTTTTAATAATCTTCACAACCTATTGCTGTTATTTTATAAATGGACACAGTCTTAAAATGACTTGACATGAACAATTCTTATGCCCATTTCTCAGTCTTCATCAGAGAAGCTTCTGTCTGTGGAGAATGGTGATTAATGCAGTGAGTGACCCACAACTAGATAAGACAGACATAATAAGATTCTATGAAATTCTCAGTCCTAAATAAGACACTCATTACCTGTCCTCCCAAGGGTAAGAGATTATTGTATAAGAGAAGAAAGAAATAGCATAAAGCCCAAGGGCAATGGGTGACCACAAGAAAGGGTCTTCCAGACACAGGACAGCAGTTGCACATATGAACTCACTGTGGTTATGATGTTATGTACAAGACCCATGTAAGCTTCTTTATGAGACTAGTAAATGAGACATACAACTATACAAAGGCAAAAATGAAATGTGTATACATAATGCATGAATGTACACTGCACTGACTATAAGTACCTAGCCATCTACCTAGCTGCCTCTTTTCCCTACTTCTCTTTACACAAAACTCTGGTTGAGAATACATGAAGCTTAAGCCAAGCAAGACAGAGACTTGCCAACTTCTAGATTCTGATGAAGTGCTGTATTATGACTTCTTATTTAGGTCTCTACCACTACTTATTGGAGAAGACAACAAGTCTGTCTGTTTTTCTACTAAGGCTAATTTCTCCTTTGTGTGGAAGCTCCATTTTCATCTTTCCAATGGAAAAATGTATGAGCACACATTAACTGATATTAAGTTATTATAATGATGAGTTGCTATTATTTGTGTGTGTGTATGTGTGTGTGTGTGTGTGTGTGTGTGTGTGTTATATGTGTAATCACATGCTACAACAAACATTTGGAGATCTTAGGACTATTTTCTTGAAGTTGCCTATATGATTCCACTTTGTCCTGTTTCCTGGGATGGAACTTAGGCTTTTGGGGTAAGTTACTTTGCCTGCTGAGCCATCCCACTGTCCCTGAATTGATTTTGAATGCTTCACACTTGCTATTTGGGAGGCAATGTCTTAAGTTTCAGTCATGTATTAATATTAAGCATTAGCAAAACTGCCCAATTTATTTAATGAAAATTGAGACTTAGTTAATTTAACAACGTAGAACATTATCATTATTTTGATGTAACATTCTGACTAGATTTGGGAAATATATATATAAATTTGGATTTCTAAGAAGTTCCTGACATAAACTTTAGCACATATTCTGCTCTCTAAAGTTCCACAAGCCGTCATCCACACAAAATATGCTGGTGTCTTAATATCTAAATTATTTAAGAAAGGAACACTGTGAAATAGAACAGTGGCCAATTACATCCAGTTGCTTCAGTGTAAGGAGGAAAATGGACATGAGTTCCTCACGGAAGCATAAATTACATAATTTTAGAATTAGAGTATTAACATTATCAACCTCTATTTCAAGGCAAATTAATGAACAATAATTTTTCATAGAGCCATTTCTTAAAACATTAAGAATTTGAAATTAGGAATGTTCAGTGTAAAAATATTTTACTGACTAGAGCATTACAGATTTTAAGTTGGAATCATTAACACTAGTTTCAGTGACGAGTCAATATTTCTTCAACACCTTCCTTCAAGAATGGTTTCTTCAATACCTAATTTAATTGAAGAAAGTAAGTTGATTTCTTACATCCTAAAGCACTCAGATATTTCATAAGGAATTACCTGCACTCATACTAGTATTTCTGATGACTGTAGCCTCTGGGCATAAGGCAGGTTTAGTAATTATACTTAATATAACAAGAAGAAGACGAACAGTTCCTATGATGGAAAGACACAGTTTTACAAAGGAAGAAGGTATCAGCGGAGCACCGTTATCCTAGCATAAAATATTGATGTCTAGTGATGTTATCATAATCTAATACATACACACACATATATATGTGCATATCTATATCTATATCTATATCTATATCTATATCTATATCTATATCTATATCTATATCTATATCTATAATCTATCTATCTATCTATCTATCTATCTATCTATCTATCTATCTATC
>JANHMN010000017.1:33560867-33571714 GCA_030674055.1 Rhabdomys pumilio
ATCTATCTATCTATCTATCTATCTATCTATCTATCTATCTATCTATCTATTTATCTATACATAATTAGTTTGTTTTAGCTCTTTGTGGTTCTGGTGATAGATACAATAGACAGATACTATCCTTTGCCTGATATAAGACAACTAAGGAGCTAAGAAAGGTAAGAGGTAAATAAAGTCAGTCAGAAGGACTGTCACAAATGGTATAGCCAATAAAAAGTACTGGGGGAGAGGTTCATAGCCACAATCCACAGAATTCATATTCTAACAGGAAAACAAACCATAAAGAAATCTATTTATATATGTATCTGTATATCTATCTATCTATCTATCTATCTATCTATCTATCTATCTATCTATTTATCAATCAATCAAACAACCTATTGATATCTCTATCATCTGTCTATCATCTTCCTCCCTATTTTCCTATATAAGATCTAAATACAAAAAATATCTATGAGAGAAATAAATAGGGAAAGAGGACAAGGACATTGAATCACTATTTTGAGTAGAGTTATCAATGATGTTATGGGCCTGTCACAACAGCATTGCCTGATCGAAGGCAACTGAGGAACTTTAGATTTGGAGTTGAAGAAGTTCTTACACATGTAAGACTTTAGAAGAGACTAAAAGGGAAGGCAGTAGCCATGTTAGTTTTTTAAGAAGAAACTTCAAAGGCTCTTGAGTTAGCAGTGAGTTTCTATGTTGCATAAGCAAAAGCCACAAATAAAAATAGTAAGAACACAAGGACGAGACAACTGAATTACAGAACAGAAATCACGATTATGGCAAGGGGCAAGGTAGAGCTCCTATTTAAATTGTGCACATGGATTAGAAATGTGACCTGGCTGCATTTGCCTTATGTGCTTTTCTGCTAAATTTGGTTCAGTCATTTCTGACAAACACTGTTAACAAAGGTGCTAGCAGTCATTCTCTGCCTGTGAGTGTCATTCTCTTGCCACTCCTTTGGGTGTCAAGTGACTCCTTCACAGGGTTTTCATAGGACCATTGTAAAACACAGATATTTACATGACAATCATCACAGTTATGAAGTGGCAATGACAATAATTTTGTTGTTGCGGTCCACCACAACATGAATAACTGTATAAAAGGGTTGCACAGTTAAGGAAATTGAGAACAACAGTGTGCTAAATGGAGAAGAGACAATGTTGGCCCAGAAATAAATTGCTAACTATGCCAAGCATTTATGTTTCAGTGCATAAAATAAAAATTAATTGGTTATAAGGTATAATATATGAGGAAGTGATGCATTCATTTACATTTACTATACAAGGGTCTTACCATGCATTCTATGTTCAAAATGCATCCAAAAATATATTAAAATAAATAGTATATTGATCAATAAGGTGCTATTTAGAAACGAAATAACAATTCATGAATAAGAGGCCATGAACCTGAAGTAGATCAGGGAGGAGAATATGAGAAACTTTGAAGGGAAGAAAGAATATATATCCAAACAAAAAAGAGACATATTATGTCTAACACAATTTTCCTCAGAAATGCATTCATAGTTTTTCTACAATAATTGATTTTTAAAAACAAATTTATTAAGCGCTTTCTTATTTTAATACCCCCTGTATGCATTATTCTGTTTAATATTTATAATGGTTGTGACTGAATAAATTATGGTCACTTTCACTTTAAATATCCATAAACTGATGCTATAAACATTGATGTAACTTAATATACAATGACTTTTGTGATATAAGCAGGCCTGGCCTCACTACACATACATGCATCTGGTCTGTTCTTAACTAAATTGACTAAAATGCTTTACTCAGCCTTGTACTAAGTATACCCTTGGAAACCAATGGAAAAAAGGACATAGGATCACCAATCTTGAGAAAGAGATACATGTAGGAAGATTTCCAGATGATGAGATCCAAATAGTTATTGTGCCCATGAAGTTAAGGAATACTCAACTTAGAGTGGCATTATTCTGCAGTTGTATCTTGAAAAAGATTAATGTTAGGATTAGACATGTAACTGGAAAATGTGGTTAGACCTTAATGCTTGTACACTTAGAAAATTCTATGATACTTTTGCCTTCCAATTTTCAATACCACTACTAATCAATGAATCATAAATAGCACATTCTTTGAAGTTTTTACTAGGTATATAGATCTCTAGATTTCTCATTTGCAGATTAATCTCAGGGAGCCACTCTATGAGCTCAGGATTTCTCCAAGATCTTCTAGGGAACATTATTCAGCATTCTCTCAATATCTCAGCACTGAACTTTGTGGCAAGATTTCTGTTGAAGGAACTCTTCCTAGAATTCTCAATTTTCATCCTTAAGACTCCATGAATTTACCTGCTCCTACTTCCTCTATGTCAGTAGAGAACTCCATTAAATTTGCAGTCAAATTGGCAAGTAGGCATACTCTGTTATTCTCCCACTGCATCGTGAGTTTATATATCTAACTTTTCAGGTTAACATTTATCTGCCATCATTAGTATAATCTTATGCTATTGTAAGATAATATTGTACCAACCAGCACCTGATATACTGTCACATAAAAGTCATTTACTATTTTAAAATACTATCAATGCTTTGTTATAAATAATATTCAATCCCACCCACTTTTAACTAAACTTTTTGTACTAATTATAAATTATCAATATACATGTCAAGGGCTTAAAACAGGGAAATGTGGCATCAATAATGCATCTTTGCTTGTATGTTTTTCTTCTTATTCTTGCTGGCTGTGGACTGGTATATACTGTGTAACTGACTGGTGATGAGTTCTTTTGTCAGATTAGTAGAAAATGTCAATAAGCTAGGTCTTACAGTATGCACCTTGTGTGCACTATTCATTTAAGCTTGGTATCAAATCTACACATCGATAACTAAATAACATAGAACTCATTGGCATAGGTGGAAATTTCCTAAACAGAACTTCAATGGCTCAGGCTCTAAGATCAAGAATTGATAAATGGGACCTCATAAAACTGGAAAGTTTCTGTAAGGCAAAGGACATAGTATATAGAACAAACCAGCAACCTACAGATTGGAAAAAAAAAAGGGAAAAAAAAACTTTACTAACCCCACATGTGATAGAAAGCTAATATCCAAAATATATAAAGAACTCAAGAAGCTAACCTCCAAAAAACCAAACAACCCTTTCAAAAATCGACGGGAACAAAGACACAACTTAAAATAGAAACCGATAAGAAACCACTTGTAAAATCAAAAGTCACTTACAGGAACCAGAAATTTTTTAATCTCTTCCAAAGCATGACTCATCCGTGAATAAGCTTCCCCAGGTGGAGCAAACACTTCAATTAATACATGCAGCTCGTCACTCAGGTGGGCATACTTGGCCTCCCCGCTCTTCCTCAGCTCTTCTTCCTGCAAAGAAGTTATATTTAGAAATATGGATCCACTCATTTTACATGTACTAACATTTCCTGAGAATATGACAAAGGGCCACAATCTAAGCAAATTTTCTAAAGAGAGAAATAAATTCTTTGAGAAATAAAAATCTGAAGCAAGTCAGTTGACCATTTTCAAATTTGGATTTTTAATTGCCAATTGTCCTCAATCACACAATTTTTAATCAGTTTGATGAAACTTTAAACTTGTGAGGCCAAGCCATCTAAATGCTGTTTATTCTTGTACAAACATCACTACATATTTGAAAAACAAGACTTTTTTGTGTCTAGTGTATAGTACTTTTCAAATAATAAGTAGATTACTGTTGAGTTGTACAAGAAAATTAGAGTTTTAATTTTTACAGAAATCACATGAAATAGTGGAGGGAAACAAGGGCTCATCTTGCAGCCAGTTCCTCCATTGCCAAAACTATGACAGAGAACAACAAGCAAACAAACAAACAAAATGAACTAATACTTTTAGAATTTCAAATTGAACAGACTTTGCTTAAGAAATACAGTGGGCTACGAAGCACCTTTCAAAATATTCACACTCACAGTCATTAGAAAAACGAAAATCACAGCTACTTTAATGCCCTCTCACCCCAATCAGAACGGCCATCATTGTGAACGCAATGACAACATTGCATGTGTGGGTGTGATAAAGGTGGAATATTTTATGTTGTTTGTGGGAGTGAAATCTAGTATAGCCACACTGGAAATTAACCCGGAAGTTTTTCAAAAACTAGAAGTGCCATATGGCCTTATACTCTAGGGCATATACCAAGGGCTTTTTATAATTACAGGGACATTTGTACATCCATGTCTACTACTGCTCTTTTGGCACTAGCTGGCTGGAAATGTACCCAACCTAGATGTTCATAAACAGATAAGAGGGTAATAAAAATATGGCATATATATATATATATATATATATATATATACATATGTGTGTGTGTATACATACACATACACATACAAATATACATACACACACACACACATACTATATATATATATATATATATATATATATATATATATATATATATATCTCAATATTACTCAGCTATACTGGAAACCAAAATAGTCCAATTTTCAGGTAAGTGGATAGAACAGGAAAAGATCCTAATGTGTGAAGCCCTGAAGGACAAACAGCACAGGTTCCCACGCATCAGTGGGTCCTCATTTCAGACACTTTGTTTTGCATATTTAAGTTGGAGCCCAAGTAGAAGCCATGGAAACTCATAGAACAACAACAAAAAGCTATTGGCAAGAGGCATAAATGAAGAAAAGGAATAGGAGATTACAGATAAAGAAAAACTGAAGATGTGAATGTCACATGGGGTGGACAGGCTTGGGCAGGAAAGAGATAGTAGTGCAGAGGGGCTAAGAGGTGGGAAATACATGTAATATGAAAGAAAAGAGAAGTACTTGCAACTAAAAGAGGAAGTGGGTGAAGGGGCTGGAGCAAAAAGAGAGAGGAAGTTCTTGTTTGAAACAATCAATATTAGAGTTGTATACAAAGGTTTTATGGAAACTCACTGGTTAATAAAGTGGCTCCAAAATATAACTTCAAAAAAAAAAATAAAAAACAGGGATTGGAGAAATGGTTCACTGGTTAATATCACATACGTAAATCCCAAAACAAAATCGTAGGAGTTCAGAGGTACCCTACATGGGTGGACAGTGCAGTTCCAAGAACGAACAAATTGTTTTTATAAGATAAATTTACTTTTCTTTTATGCGTGTGTGTGCTTTGTCTGAACAAATGTACACCAAGTAACACCAAGCACATGCCTTTTGCCCATGGAGGCCAGTAAAGAGGGTATCAGATACCCTTGAAGTGCAGAAACTGATTATTGAGAGCCTTGTGTGAATCCTGCATGCTGAACTCAGGTTCTCTGCAAGAGCAGAACATGCTCTGAGCTACTGAGATACAGCCTCAGTGTGAGAAGGGTCCTGAGAAAAGGGGGAAAGGGAACAGTGGTGATTCATAGTGACTCGAGTCAGTAGTGGATGTAAGCTGTCAGTTCAAGTACTCTCTCTCTTCCTGAGGATTCTCATCATTCTTCCTTCCTTTCCTTTCTTCCTTCTCCTCTCTCACTCTTTTCCCTTCTCCTGAGTAGAGAGCCTGAACCCAGCCTTCTATTTTTCCAAAAGCTACACCATCAAGGCTTTGAATAATTTTAGTATTTTTAGAAATCCTTAAATCTTCATAAATTTTATTAATCCCAGATCATTACTTCCATCCCCTTCTTCCTTAAAACAGAAACTAAACTCAAAGCAAAAGCGCACTTCCTTATAGATTTTACACAGCCTCGTCTTCATGGGTACCTGGACACAGCTCTTGCTCTTTCTTGGTACAGCAGACAGCAGTCTTTAGTAACTACTTTCATGTAAGAACAGAAAGGTGATAAACTGTTAAGGTTAAAATAATCTTACAAAATTTTAAAATTTATGCGCATAAAGCAGCTAACTCTCTCCTATCTCTCTAAATCTAAACTGTCATCTCTAATCCTTTAGGAGAACAAAGTACTAACTTTATATATGCTTGTAAGGCATCTTTTAATTCTCCAGTTTTTGCTTCCTATCTTGTCAATTCCAGAGCTTCCTGTACACTCTTTCTAATATTATTTATTTCTAGATCATATACAATCCTTTCTCCGATAAAATAAACCCATCTGGACTGTGATCTGTCTCACTACAAAGTTGGTTTTAGGTCAGTTGTGTATTTTTAACATTTAATTCACTTGAGATAATAGTATCTCAACAGTGTCAAATAAACTTGCTTTGATGAAACACAGGGTGGCGTGTTTGAGTTAGATGCCAATTTAGTTATTAGGTTAGTTCAATGAGGACCATGTTAAGGGGTAAATGATTGAATATTATTTTAAACTCAGAACTTCAAATGTTTTGGAAAGATGAGGAAAAACTGTCATCATTTTGTGTCTTATGTTCCTCAGCATTCAGCATGAAATAGTAAAATGCCATAGGCTGCATGACACACACATCAGAATACTGACCCTGTGGGTAGGGGCACAGGTCTGCCAGGCTTACAGACAGCCATGTTCTGTATCTCAGGTGACACAAAAAGAAGTGTTTGTTGTTGTTGTTGTTGTTGCTGTTGTTGTTGTTTTTTTTGTTTTGTTTTGTATTTTTGGTTTTTTTTTTTTTTTTTTTTTTTTTTTTTTTTTTTTTTTTTTTTTTTTGCTAAATAAAGACAGTGATCAAGCAGAGAAGGGTTTTGTTTTTGTTATTTTGTTTTATTTTTAATGATGTGTTTAATGTGACATCAGAGGGAGTCAGTTCCTATTATATTCCAAACAAACTCTAGTGATGAATAAGAAAGAAAAATCCCAGAATTTGTTAAATCAGGCATATAGGAAGATGAGTTAGAGTTTTTAATAAAGTTTTTTTTGAAGATTTGTACTTATTTATTTAATATAAAATCTCTGTCGTCCTGTCCTCTCTCACACAATCCCTCTCTCCATCCCCCTTCCCCTTCTCCTCTGACAGGGTAGGTCCCCATGTGTTTACTCCCACCTGGCATATCAAGTCTCTGCAGGCTTAGGTACATTCTCTCTCACTGAGGCCAGGTAAGGCAGTCCAATTAGGGGTAAGGTTTCCACAGAGAGGTAACAGCTTTTAGTCTCTGCTCTAGTTGTTGAGAGACCCACGTGGAGACTAAACTGCACATCTGGCTGGGGCCTCAGTCCAGCCAGGGTATGCTTTTTGGTTGGTAGCCCAGTCTCTGAGAGCTCCCAGGGGCCCATCTTAGTTAACACTGTTTGTCATCCTAGGGGGTTTATATCCCTTTCAGGACTTTCAAGCCTTCCCCTAACTCTTCCATCAGGGTCCCCGGACCTCTGTTCAGTGTTTGGCTGTGGGTCTCTGCATCTGTTTCAGTCAGCTGCTAGATGGAGCCTCTCCGAGGACAGTTGTGCTAGGCTCTTATCTCTAACCAGCAGAGAAGTTTAAAGCTTATGCATCCTCTCTATGTCCTATACCCTTAACCCACAATACTAGTATCTGTGCTTTCAGTTAAGGAAAGCAAACACATACACATTTCATTCGTTGTACTAAGTTCACTGTTGTAAGCTGGTCAAGTTTGAATAACTTATAAGGGTATCATTTACAATGTGTTAGAACATGGCCATATTATGTTGAAAGAAGAGTATGGCAGTTAACCCTTCCAGTTTGTTTCATTATAATCAGGGCTAATAATACTAGTTTTCCATGTGCTAGCATATAAATTTAGCACATTTTTAACTCATTATTTGGTGTGTCTACCTGTTTACTCTCAAAATGCGGAAAGCAGTAAGAAGAACCACATAGCAAGCAGTAACCAAGCATCACTATTGCTAAATGTTTTCACCATATACATCTCATGTTCAAAACAATATACCAAATTATATATGAACAAATGAGTTCACGTCTTCTAAGATCCCACTGAATCTCCCACGGTAGCTTTTCCAGTGATATAAACAAACTAGATAATAGAAAAGTTGAAAATGCATTACGTACAGTATATGAAGTTTTATGCTTTGGTTTTTATTTAAGCAATCATTATTGTCATGTTTTATCCTAAGAGTTATAATTTACTAAAGTGCTTTCTGCAGGCTTTTTCTTCTTAATGCCCAAGGGATCTTTCTTCTAACATAAATCCTTTGCAGAAATAAATAAGACTATTGTCTGCAGGACTTTCACCATCAAGAAGTTCAAATAAACACACATTTATTATTCATGTGGTGGCCCAAATGGGATTTGTCTAAATCCCCAGTTTAAAAGCGTTTTTAAATAGGCACATGTTGAAAAATTTTGAGTGAGTATAAATAAGTAGCATGAATTATATACAGACAAAGCAGATACACATAAGTACACAGGACAGGAGCAACGGCCAGATGCTGAGCGAGAGCTCAGGCCTGCTTGTCTGTATTGTTTGCAGTAAATGTTCTCCTAGGCTAAGGCCTTTCATAGTCCCCGAGGTCAGCTCTACAAAGGTAATCTTTTCATTGTTACACACTTGACATCCAATAGGGCTTGGTACAGTTTGGGAAGATGTGAAGGGGAAGCACAGCTATCAGGCTGTCTTAGATAGAGTTACTACTTCTATGATAAAATGCCATGACCAGAAACAAGTTGGGGAAGAAAGGGGTTACTTGGCTTACTCTTCGTAATCACTGTTCATTACCAAGGGAACTCAGGACAGGAATTCGAACATGACAGCAACCTGGAGGAAGAGCTGCTGCAGAGGCCATGGAGAGATGCTGTTTACTAGCTTGCTCCTCTTGCCTTGCTCAGCCTGCTTCCTTATAGAATCCACGCCTATCAGCCTAGAGATGGCACCATCCATAATATACTGGGTCCTCTTCCATCAATCCTTAATTAAGAAAATGCCTTACAGGCCTCCCTACAACCCAACCTTATAAAGGCCTTTTCATAATTGAGGTTCTATCCTCTCAGATGGCTCCATCTTATGTTAAGTTGACATAGAACTATCCAGCACACTGGCCAAAGTTACTGAATCATTGGAATAAAGCATGACATCTAAACAACAGTCTAAGATTTTGACATACATAAATCAATGTTGCAATATTGAAGTTTGAGATCGTAATCTTGGTAGATGGTAACAACCCTGATTGGGAAATATGAAATCATACCCTGTGGGATACAATAAGGATACTCTCATTTCCCAAAGCATAAAATATTGTTGTCAGAAATTGTATCCTGATATACTGAAAAGACCCTGTTAGCTCTTCAAGGAAAGCAAGGTATATAAAAAAAAAATTCTTAACCCAAGGGAATCTACTGGATAGATTTTTGGACAGTTTGTCAGTCCTCCTCAAGGATTGGACTTTTGTTAATACATTGCATCTGAAAGTCATATACTAAGGACATTCACGTCTATTTTGTGTCAACAAGGTAATTTAAGGACACTTTCATTTACTTTTCATCATTTCTGTCACAAAAGCAACTCAAGAAATGGACTGGTTTTCAGATATTTGATTTGTTTTAGAAAACAGATTCAAGTGGCAGTTTACCAGAGAAGGATACATGGAATCACAAACACAGGGCATGTGGTCACATTGCATCCACAACAGAAAGAGGAAAGTGATGAATGCTGGCAACGTCTTGTTGATTTTTACCCATGTTCATCCTTCTAGAACCAAACCTCATATGGTATGGGACTCCCTACATTTAGGATGTCCCTTCCTATGCCAAGTAACCCAATTTAGAAACTCCCTCAAAGAAATTTGTGTCTTGATACTCCTAGAGCCATTCAAATTGTCTCACGGTTAAACCTCACAGGGACATTTTAAGAGTTCCACTAATCTATCTCAATTTCCATTGGAGCATTACCAATGCCAGTAGCCAGAAGAGGAGGCAAATCAAGCCTGGTGTCTACAAAGATGCCAATTGAACACATATCAATTGAGTTACAGGAAGAAAATATAAATTCTTAAATTAAAAAAACAAACTAAAAAACAAAAACAGTTTCTAGAAGTAAAAGGAAAGATAAAATGTACATAGCAAAAAACTGATATGGTTCCTGTTGTCTCCATACTCCTGACTTAGACCTGGTTGTGCAGCCCCATGTACACACAATCCTTGAAGAGATCTCTACAACAAAGTTCACCCCTGCCATCTCCACATTCCTAGCCCTAGCTCCAAAAGCACACTTATACACTGGCCCTACTTAGTGAGCTCCTCAAAACCTCCCCTGCTAGAAGCATGCTCATACTGCTGGGTCATCTGTGCTAGTACACCTAAATCCCTTGTCTATAGTGAGCTTCCCTAGTAATAAGCCCTCCCCTTCCATCTCCACAATCCCAGGTCTAGTTCTGGTCATTCTCTTCCTGCATCCATTGCCCTGGTGAAAGACATTTACAGAGCAAACTTTAAATTTCAGAAGAGAATGGGTGTAGACACTGGAAGATAACAAGTTCTCCAATGCTCTTGAACCCATAGAATTAACATTATGAAAATGACCATTCCACCAAAAGTCATTTAGAGTTAATATAATCCTAATAAAAAATTCCTGTGGCAATCTTCACACAAATAGGAACTACAAAAACTACAAAAAAAAAAAAAAAATCCTAAAAGCAAATTTGAAAAATAAATAAAGAAAACAACATTGAATGGATTACTAGGACAAATTTCAAGCTACATTATAGAAATACAGTAATAAAAAATTTCATAGAACTGTCACAAGAAAGATAAGAAGATTAAAAAAAAAAAAATAAACCAGAGCACCCAAACATAGGTGCATGTAACTAGAGGACACATGATATTTAACAAAGATACCAAAAATACACACTGGAGAAAATGCATGATCTTCAACAAATGTTGCTAAGAAAACTGAATATCCAAATAGGGAAAATTTAGAAGTATTTTTATCACCTTACACACACACACACACACACACACACACACACACACACACACACACA
>JANHMN010000017.1:33571724-33595804 GCA_030674055.1 Rhabdomys pumilio
ACACACACACACACACACACACACACACACACACACACACACACACACAAATCAACTCCAAATGGATCAAGAGCCTCAATGTAAAATCCAATCATTAAAACTTCCAGAAGAAAATATAGGCAGTACTCTACAAGATATAGGGATAAGAAAGGAATTTCTGAACAGGGTTCCATTTGCTCAGTAATTAAGGCCAATAATTGACAACAACTGTTCCTCAGAAAAATGAAACAATTAGCTGAACAAAGCAGAAGCCCAAAGAGTGGGAGAGAATCATTGCCAGCTATACATTTGACAGATGATTAATACCCAGCATATATAAATAATTTTCAAAATGTCAAGAAAACAAATGACCCAATTAAAAAGTGGGCTGTGTATCAGAAGAATTATTTCTCAAAGAAGAAATGAAAATGGCTAAGAAGAAATATCTTTAAAATGTTCAATAGTGCCTTGGAGTAGAGCTTAGCAGTTGAGAACACTTAGTGCTCTTTTTGAGAACCTTGTTTTGTTTTCCAGCACCCACATGAGGCACATAACTACCTCTCATGATTCCAGCTCCTCTGGAACCAGCACCCTCTTCTGGACTCCATGTGCACTTGCATGCATGTGGTGCACAAAATTCATGCAGGCACACAGGCATGTACGAGATAAATAAATACATAAATAAATACATACATAGATATATTTGAAACAATGTGTTTAACATCTTTAGTAATTAGAGAAATGAGAATTACAAAATATTCTGAGATTTCATCTTATCCCAGTCAATATGGTTACAATCAACTAAATATCTGACAAGACATGCTTGAGAGGATATGGGGAAAGGGAGCCATATTCATGGTTGGTGAGATTTTAAAGTAGAAGCACTTATGCTGACATCACCCAGTAAATTAAATTAAAACAATGACTGTGATTATGCAGACATTCAAGAAAATCAAATGGCAAGGAACCTCCAAAAATACATAAATATTATAGAAGAAAAGAAGTGGAGGGCAGTAGTTTTAACTCACTGTGGGAGACCAATCCTAATGGATATATCTACAGCATGCATCCTACTGGAGGCTCAGGGAACATCACAAAAGAGGGACAGAAAGGTTGCAAAAGGCCAAGAACTAGGTCGTCTGTAGTGAAAGAATGTATTCTAAATATGACACGAAAGCTGCACTCACGAAATCTCAAAACTATGGCTGCCTAAACAAGACATACACGATGACAACTGCTACTGAGATGAAAATGTAAATAGAGAAAACTCCACGAGGTTCTACTCCAAAACAAAGAGTTAAAGGTAATAAATGATGCCCGGAGAGGGAGAATATAACCTTTCTGGGTACACACTCCCTGATATGTTATCTAACTGAAAGTAGCCATCCCTAAAACATTTACAAAGCAATACAGCAGACTCAGCAGTCTTCATTAAATGTATATATGTATGCCTATATGGCGCGCGCGCGCACACACACACACACACACACAGGCACACACAGGCACACACAGGCACACACGCACATATAAAATCCTAATGAATTTCTTAAATTCCTATCAAATTCTTTATCTCTTTTTAACTTATTTCTAAACAAACACACACACATGTATATATTTCTACATGTGCATATATACATATATACATGTATGTATGTATATATATATACATATTATATACATGTATGTATGTATATATATACATATACATATTATATACATGTATGTATATATATATATGTATATACATACAAGTGTATGTCTGTGAATGTGTATGCATATATGTATATGTAGAAATAAGTTTAAAGGAGGTAATGAATTTGACAGAATATCAGGGAATTCAGTAGGGAAGAAGAAGGGGTATAAATGACTTAATATGATACTATTCATATATTAAATTCTTAAAAAGTTAAATTAAAAAAGTGAATCTTACCACAGTGCTTATTCTAGAAGGACATATGCTGATACCATTTTAGTAAATTAATTTAAAAAAATGATTGAAATCAGGAAGACTTCTAAGAAAATGAAGTGTGAAGGAAATGTCATAAACAAACAAAACTAAGAGAAACAAGAGATGTGCAGGCAGATCCAAGAATGCTAATATCCAAATAGTAGGCTTTCCACAGAGATAGCAGATTCTGGGAAAATAAGAACAACTTCTGATTTAAAAGATTCATTTTACTCTGTGAGGCGTTAAAGGGAAGGATGGGGGAAAAAAACATTACAGAATCTCAGTGAAATCTCTGAAGTAATTTTAATTTTTTTCCTTGATTTTGATAGGAGATAGGGTCTAGCTGTGTAACCTAGGTTGGCTTGAAACCCACTTTGTAGCCCAAGCAGGACTCTAATTCATGGTCATCTTACCTTAGCCTCCATGAATGTTAGTATTCATAGGTATGTGCCACAATGCATGACTTAAAATCATTGAACAGGCAAAATTAAAAGTCCACGCATGATTTTAGAAACATCCCTACAATGGAAATAATCTAAATTCCATTAGACTTCTAAGTTAAGATGAGTTTCGAGAGATTAAAAAAAAAAAAAAAAAAAACCACACACCTATGTATTAGGTGTTTTTCTATAGTATAGCTAATTTTATTTACTATTTAAGAAATGACACTCAGCATTAAAGAACCCTTCTTAATGTTTTAAAATATATTTTAAATTTTTATTTGATGTTCGTGAGTTTTTTGCTTGGTTGCATGTCTATGCCCCATACATGTGACCGACCTACAGAGAACAGAAGAGGGACCTGGATATCCTAAAACTGAAAGCGAAGTAACTGGAGTTACTGAAGGTTTATGAGCTAACATGTGGATGCTGAAAATCAAACCCAGGTACTCTGGAAAAGCAGTCAGTGCTCCTGACCACTAAACAATCTCCCCAGCTGCTCGAATTAATTTATTTTAATAATTGATATATATATATTTTGTATATGGCCACGAGTCTCAAATGCATGCGTATGCGTAAGAGGTAAGAGGAATCTTTTGGGGATGTTGGTCTCTCCTTCAACCATAAATAGAACCTGTGATCATAAGCAAAAGATATGTAGAACAAAGATGAATGTTAAAAGTACTACTCGCCCTCAGAAGATCTGACTTTATTTTCCATTCTGAGGAGCAACATCCTCATGGAAGCCCTAGGTGGGCATTTTGTAAGCTGGTCCAGCAAGGTATTCTGAAAACAAGGCTGTGAAGCAATTAAGTGAGTATAGCTAGCCGACTGGCAAGGGGCTCTCAGCACAGTATCTGCAACCTGATAGGCATGGCCAGGACCTCTTATCATGATGCTGACAAGGCCAGTCATCAACAAAGGGGAAGCAAATACTGCAAGTCACAGACAGCAGAGAGCAACAGGGCGATCCCTGCTTCTCAAAGACATTTTGGAGGCAAGATGTCAATTTTGGAAAGAAAAAAAAATTCTTCTTAGAGCAGGAACAAAATACTCATGGGAAGAAGTACGAAGACAAAGTTTGGAGCAGAGACTGGAGGACAGGCTATCCAGAGACTGTCCCACTTGGGGATCCATCCATATACAGTCACCAAACCCAGACATTATTACAAATGGCAAGAAGTGCTTGCTGACAGGAGCCTGATATAGCTGTCTCCTGAGACACTCTGCCAGAGCCTGACAAATACAGAGGCAGATGCTCACAAACAACCACTGGACTGAGCACAAGATCCCCAATGAAAGAGTTAGATAAAGGACTGAAGGAGCAGAAGGGGTTTGCAACCCACAGGAAGAACAACAATATCAACCAAACAGATCCCCAGTCCCCAAGAGCTCCCAGGGATTAAACCACCAAAAAGTACACATGGAGGGACCCATGGCTCCAGGGGCATATGTAGCAGAGGATGGTTTTGTTGGGCATCAGTGGGAGGAGAAGCCCTTGGTCCTGTGAAGGATCAGTGACCCAGTGTAGAAGAATGCCTCAGTGGGGAAGCAGAAGTGAGTTGGTGGGTGGGAGGAACACCCTCATAGAAGCAGGGAGAGGGGAGATGGAATAGGGGATTTCCTGAGGGGGAAATCGGGAAAAAGGGAAAACATTTGAAATGTAATTAAAGAAAATATCCAATAAAAAAATCTTGTGCAAACAGATATGTTTGTGTACAACACGGAAGTTGGATACGAGATGAGATGTGAGCTTCCGTCCTAAAACGCAGTGACTGAGATAGAGAGGGGAATGGATCTGCAACACAAGCTAACGTTTCGCAGAGTTGTTCAGTTGTTGCCCCACAACAGATGGATCAATTTGGCTCTTGACAGTGTAATATGGAGCACTGCACTCTGATCAAATACATTATGCTGTTTACCAGACAACCAGACCGAGAAGCCAACGCCATTAGGACCTATAGGGTGGCTAACCACTGACTAGAATACCCCTGGCAGCAGTATGAAAAAGCATGAACATTACAGCAGGGACTCAACGCCAATAAATGAGAGGAACAAAATGAATACGCTGCCACTCCTAGCTTATAGAAAATCAAACCTGATCACATTAGTTCCTATGTAAAACCCTTCACTGGCATCTCATTTACCTAAAGTTCAACAATTACAACATGGAATTCACCTCTTTATCATCTGATACTGGTTTAGTGAGCCAGTTTTATCATCTGTCATCTCTTTAACAGACACCATTTTCAACCACAAGACAATTATCACCTTACTCCGAAGTAATTATCCTCATTCAAGTCCATATTGACCTTTGCTCTTACAGGGGTCAGAGCAAATCTATTCATCTGGACACCAGAGAGAGAGCCAGCAATGCTTAAAACGATTGCTCCTCTGAGTCCTAAGTATACGAACACCTAAAATGATATTATGCCATAAATGTTAGGTAATGTCTTAGCAATATCAGTTATTGGGGAGGAAGGGACTCCAGAGTAAGACCTGGGAAGTCAAGCATCAGGGAAAGGAGCCAGTGGTGTGGGGTTGCAGCTGACAGCCAGCCACCAGGATTGGATGGTCTCAGTTGTCAAAGAAACAGCAACCTGGAAGGAAATATGAAAACCACAGCAAGACAGAAACTGACATGGTGAGTTCTGAAACACATAGGGGCAAGGACCAGGCTGCAGCCTGAAAGCCTAAAAATGAGCTGCAGAGATGGCAACAGGGAAAGAGGAGGAAGGTGATCTGATCAGAATGTCCCACAGCAGCTGGAAACCAACAGCTAAGTACCTGCTTCCTACCAACCTCAAGGATCTGATTATAAACATTCTTAACATGGATCAGTCATCCCTATCTAAGCCTAACAGGTCATAGCTTATTTTTCTGTTTTTATTCCAAATCACCCAATCAGAACCCAACCCTCTCTATATAAGAATGTGTGCACTTTGGACAGTAAGACTCATGGGATCATCCAGAGGAGGAAGAGATAAATTGTCCTCCAGATATACAAGAGACAGTCTCTTTGGGGGCTTTCAGAGCCTGGAGCTCTTGTGTCATTCAGGAAACTTAGCTGGACTCCCACTAGCTTCCAAGACTCCACCTGCTGCTGCAGGGGGATTCATTCCTGCTTCACTCTCTGAAAATCTATGCTTTGGCTGCAGAGAGGAATTCTTTCCTATTGCTGGTTCTAGTCTCCAGGAGCCATGGTTTCTGAGATATGGTTCTCTAACCTCTGAGGCAAACAGAACTAGTCAACTTCTAGAGCTTTAACGCTTGTTGTCATGGTAAAACCCCTGTATTGTTGGCAAGCTCTTGGCTCTCATCCTTATGGCTACTGAGAGTTCAAGTCTCTCATTGCTCTACTCTGGTTATCACGCCGGTGTGGTGAGCGATTACAGTTTGTTGTGATTTACTGTTTGTTTTGATTTACAGGTTGTTAATCCCGAGTTAATAAAGTCATCATTTGTTCACCATATACTACCTGGACACATCAGTTTTGGAGAGGAAAAGACCAAAAACAAGTTTAAAAATAGAACTGACTCTCTTGTTAGCAATATCCTACATGCAGACTCCACAGTTCCTTCTAGATGCAGAGGGCTCCTTCTATAGGCACATGGTTGATACTTTCATGTGTTTAAGTGCACACATATGCTTAAAGGTGCATAAGCATAGGTTTGGGTGGGTTATCATTAACTAACTCTTCTTAAATAACATTTAAATGGCAAAAAGAAATGCAACATTTTCATATTGTTGTATTAATTGACTTCATTAAAAAGGAAAAAGAGGACCACAAAATTTAAATCTCTTATTACCTGGAAAAAAACATGTTTTACATGGTGATGTAAAAATTCCACCTTTCTAAAAATAAGATTGTATGTGATCAGTCCTAAATTGAATATCTTATCAACTCTATCAAACCTCCACCAAGACAACACCTTGGAAGAGGAGGTGATAACACTGTCATTGTAAAATGATGCACAAGATCTAGTCAGCAAAATTCAACCTTAGATGAAGGAGGACCTTTCCTAACCTAATATTATACCATGGAAGTATTACTTTTATTAGCTGCTGAGAGATGGAGAACGTTCTTCCTCATTGATGATCAGGTCACTCCTAGGTTTCCCAAGCTCCAAGGCATGTCTCCACGCCTTGCAGATATGACACTAACTAGATTTAGTGAGTTATCAACAACAACCAAGAATATAGGAGTAGGAAGTAGGCTATGGATCTTGTGGTTTGAATATGAGCTGCTAACCTCACAGGCTCGTATTTGTAGCTCTATATCTGGTTTCTTGGGTGACAATTTCAGAAGGCTTATTCACATTTGAATACTTGGTCCCTAGCTGAAGATAGCGACTGGGTCATGGAAACTTGAGAAGATGGAGCCTTGCTAGACAAAGTATGCTGCTGGGGTTGGGGGGTGCAGGTGGGGAGGCATTGCTTGGGGATTGGCTTTGAGATTTTTGTCTCCAGGCCTCAATTCCTGTTCTCTTTCTCTTCTTGTGAGTGCATGAAATGTGATCAATCTGTTTCCTGACTTCCAGGCTAGACTCATGCGTCCGCTACATTATTATGTCAGTCATATCCATGTACCACATAGAACAGTAAGCAGGAGTGACTCATTTTCTTAAACTGTTTTGTTGTTGCTGCTGTTTTGTTTTGTTTGTTTGTTTGTGTTATTTTTTTTTTCTGTCACGGTAGTTCATCCTACCAGAAGAAAAGTAACTAAGCAGATATTGGAAGTGAACCTGAAGCTGTTGCTCTGAAACTCCTGATAAACAGTTTTTGGGAGGACTATGGAAGATTTGGAATTTGCAGCTAGAAAAGCCGTGGAGTGCTGTGAGCAGCGCACAACTGCTCATTCCTGTGGAAGCTTAGAAGAAGGCTGTGTTGAGGTTAGTGTGGACAGTGGATGTCCTGTTTGTGAAGTTTTTGAAAGGGGAAGAAGACTCTACCAACACCTTAACTACAGGCCATGCAGGTGATACTTTGACAGAGAGTTTGACCACATTTTCCCCATGAACTGGCAATTTATATGATACCGAATTGAAAACTATTGAATGTTTTTATCTTGTTTAGTTTTTTCCTTCATTCTTTTATTTTATTTGAATATTTTCCTTATTTACATTTCAATTGTTATCCCCTTTCCCAGTTTCTCCTCTGGAAATTTTCTATCCCATCTCCACTCCCACTGCTCTAGGGTGCTCACCCACCTACCTACTCCTTTCTTTCTGCCCTGACACTTTCCTACACTGGGGCATTTGGCCTTCACAGAACCAAGGACCTCTCCTCCCATTGATACCGAACAAGGACATCCTCTGCTGCATGTGTGGCTGGAGATATGGGTTCTTTCATATATACTCTTTGGATGGTAGTTTAGTCCCTGGGAGCTCTGGGGGGTTCTGATTGGTTGACACTGTTGTTCTTTCTATAAAGTTGCAAACACCTTTAGCTCCCAGTCTTTCCTGCAACTCCTTCATTAGGGGCTCCTGTGCTCAGTCAAAAGGTTGGTTGATGTTTGTTTTGAGACAAGGTTTTACTGTGTACCTCTGGCTGTCCTGGAACTCCCTCTGTAGACTAATCTGGCTTCGAACTTGGGGATCCTCCTGCTTTTGCCTCCTGAGTGCTGGGATAAAAGACACATACTACTACAATCTGGCTATTCATTTGTTTGTTTGTTTATTTATTCATTTATTTATTTATGGAGGAACTTCCAAGGCAGTATAACATCATGTCTGTGCAATAGGTACTATTGATTAACGAAGTCATATATTCTTCATACTAGGTTTCAGAGGTCTTCTGAGGCCAGACAACTCATGGCAGTGTTGGTTGGATTCCCTGTCAGGTAGCTTTAAGAGGCCACTTAGTAAAGCTGTGAAGATAAAGTTTTGGATTTTATAGAAATATCACAATACTGGGATAACAGTGCTAGTGGAAATGTGCCAAGAAGTACAGGGAGAGTATCCAACCCAAGAGAAAGAGAGAGAGTTATATCACACATACCAAAACTGGAGAGTTGGAGGCATAGAAACCCTTTGAAACTGACTCCCCAGATTCCAGACATAGAGCTATAGAATTTGATACTTAACCCACTGTGTTTTTATCTTTGTTTGGTATATCTTTCCTCATTATTGTCCCCATTTTATCCTTTTGGAATGGGGCTGTATATTCTGTGCTACTCTATATTGTATGAAATACTGTATGAAATATGAAATAAGTATGAAATTGCACCTTGTTTTTGGAAGAAATTACAGAAAGGAATCAATTTGAATTTCACAAGTAAATTTAGACATTGGACTTTTGAGCCACATTGGCACTTTTAAGGTTATGAGTGAAGACTCAGGATGTTGCGTGCAATGCATTTTGTATCATGAGTTGGCCATTGGAATATGGGAGGTAGGGCTGTAGTGCTCTAGTTTGAACAGGAAATGTCTCCAAGTTTTTTAATACCTTGTCTTCAACTAGTGATAGGAACCTTTAGGGGGTAAAGGTTTGCTGAAAAAATATGTAGTGGGCTGGGAGACAGGCTTTGGAGTTTTATAACCAGCTCCACTCCCTGTTCACTATCTTTCTGCTTCCTGTATGTAGATCAAATACGACCATTTAGCTTCCTGACTGCCATTTCTTTTTTGTCATGATGGAATATATCCCTTCTGTAACTCTTAGAGAAAAGAAGCCCTTTTCCCTAATTTTCCTTGTGTCCAGGTATTTTATCACAACAGAAAACTAACTAACATAGGAGGTATTGGTAAAGGAAAATTAAATATGATGATAGTTTATTATATATATTTATGAAAATTTCAAAAAATATTATAAGTAAGAAAAAAGGCATTGACCTCTGAAACATTGTCCTGCTACATGAATTTCAAGTTTTGCCTAAATTATCCTTTAACAAAAATACCTGGAATTATTTAGTAGAAAATATTTTTATGCAGGTGGCAAAAAGGGGATGCAAATGTAATCATTTTCAATGATAAAAATAGCTTGCAAAAAATACACTTGCATTACTTTACTTTTCTGGTATTCTCATGTCTTCTTTTTATGGACTCACTGAGTGCTCCATCATCTGTGGAGCACCTACTGAGAGTTCACTGAGAGCAGTGAAGAGTTAGAACACATGGAATGGCTGCTTGTGATGTCTGAACCAAAGCTTCAAGCGCCACAGCCTACCAGGAGGTTCAATGTGAACATGACACTCAAACGGCTACAAAAGGTCTGTTGTGTCTGAAAAAAAAATGTGTTCGAACCAAATAAGATTTTATAATTGATTTTACTTTGGATGAAGTAAAAAGCAGTGTGTAATAACTCAGGCCTACGTGTAGGTTCCAAGAGTACTTTATACTTTCTGGATTCCTTGCTGAATATATCACCCAGAAATCTTTTTTTCAGATGAGCAACAGATCCCTCATGGATTTTCCCAGGATTTATTCACTCATTCTGCCCCCCTAGAAAGTGAGCACCTGAAGATGTGAGTAGATAGGGGGAAAGGAATTGTAATAGATTAATGTTTTAGGTGTCTATTACTTGGGGCTGATATGTAGAAATTGCATGACAAAATGTTAGCAGAATCTATCACACCTACCCACTTCTATTTCTACTAGACTCTTGTCTGTCCCTGCCTACTAGTCCTAACAGAAGGGTGTGAAAAAATCAGGCTTTTCAGCAGTGATTAACACATATATAAAAGGAAGATGAAGGGCAGGAAAAATACAACTTTCTCCTACTAATTCACTAATGTAAAACCATAGATTGAATTGTGCCTGTGTGTGTGTATGTGTGTGTGTGTGTGTGTGTGTGTGTGTGTGTGAGAGAGAGAGAGAGAGAGAGAGAGAGAGAGAGACAGAGAGACAGAGAGACAGAGACAGAGAGACAGAGAGACAGAGGGAGAGACAAAAAGATTGAGTAAAAGAGAGAGAAAAAGAAAGGAAGATTATGTATTCAACTGCTTATTCCTTATAGTAGTACCTTTGCTAGTTCAAGCTCTGAGTGTAAATGAGTCATCTTGTTGGTTCATAGAGTCTTAGAACCATATACTTCACTGTAATCTTACTTAAAATTCATATTATATCAATATTATCTGTGCTTTGATTATTAAAGAAATAAATAAAATTTTGAATAAATGATCAGAATTTTAAGAAATGATTGACTCATATGTTTTGCCAAAGATAAATGTTAATTCCCAAACCAATACTTGTATCACAAAAATAGTGCACTGAGTCGAGCTGGTATGTGGATTCTGATCTTAATGGTGTTTTGCTACATATCATCACTCCTGCTATTCAGTGAATTAGTTATGAGGATTACTATGAGGAAGAAACATTCCTTAGTCAGATAACTAAAACTCACCAGGTGACTTACAAGCTTCTGCTCTGGATGGTCATGGAAATTCCAAGAAAGTCTTAGGTACCAACCATCCCTTAGAGGACTAGCTGCATCATCCCCTACTAAGACCAGAAAAGGTAGCCCAGCTATGGAAAGACAAGCAACAGATTCAAAGACATCCCTTACTCCAGTTGTTAGGGGACCCACATGAAGACCAAGCTGCACATCTATAACTAATGTGTCCTAGGTCCAGCCTAGGCATGTTCTTTGATTGATGGTTCAATCTTTGTGAGTCACCATGGGCCCAAGTTACTTAATTCTGAAGGCCTTCTTGTGGTTATCTTGACCTCTCTGGCTTGCTCAATTGTGTCCCCCACTCTGCCCCAAGACTCAGTTGGCTACACCTAATATTTGGCTATGGAGTCTCTGCATCTGTTTCCATCACCTGACGGATGAAGCCTCTTAGAGGACAGTTATCCTAGGCTCCTGTCTGCAAGCATAGCTGAGTATCATTGATAGTATCAGGCATTGGCTCTCTCTCATGAAATAGGTCTCAAGCTAGGCCAGTCACTGGGTGGCCATTCCCTCAGTCTCTGCATCATCTTTATCCCTGGGTATCTTGTAGACAGGAGAAATTTGGGGTCAAAGTTTTGTGGGTGGGTTGATGTTCCCCTCCCTCCACTGGAAGTTCCACATGGCTACAGGAGGTGGCCACTTCAGTGTCTATATTCTATGTTGCTAAGAGTTTCAGCTAAGGTCTTCTTCATAGACTTCCAAGAGCCTCCCCTGTTCCAGGTCTCTAGTTAGTCCCAGAGATGTGCTCCCTCATATTTCCCTTCTCTCTCCCAGTCCTTCCCCATTCCTTTGTTTCTCCTCTCCCCACACTTGATCTCCACTCCTATTCCTCTCCTTACTCTCTTTCCTGCCTAGTTTCCTCCATCCATATACTTCAGTGTCTATTTTGTGTCCCCTTCTGAGTGAGATTTGAACATCCTCCCTCCAACACTCCTTTTTACTATGTATCTTTGGGTCTGTGGGTTGTAGCATGGTTATCCTGTACTTTATGGCTACAAACCATAAATTTTTTCATGATGTCATTTTCAGTGAATATTTTATGTATTTACATTTCAGATGACATCCCCTTTTTCCATTTCCCCTCCCTAGAAACCACCTATCCCATCCCCATCCTCCTTTTTGCTTTTATACCATTTTAATTACATGCAAGTATTAAGGTCAGTTCTAGATTGAGGAACTAGCAATGTAATAGAAGCAAGTAGTCCAGGAAAAAGCAAGACAATAAACACAAATAGTCAAAGAACAAGTAAGGCAATAAACAAATTCTATGAACACTCCCATGATCACTGTTTCTATGGCCTTATCACAATGACCAAAATATCTGAGCCAACTTCCCTGTCCTAGACCAAAGTCATTTTCATGTCTGAAGCCTACTTCCTTGTTCTAGCCTAATTTTTAGATTCCCGCATCAAATTACCTCTTTGTTCTAGCCTAATATTTAAATTCTTGCCTGAAATTACTTCTTTGTTCTAGACTAATGTCAGATTCCTGCCTGAAGCCCATTTCCTTGTCCTTGGCCAATGTCATATTCCTGCCAAGCACAAAATTTCCTTGTCTTTGGCCCGTGTCAGATTCTTGCCAAGCATCCCCCAAAGCTCTCTACCTTTTCCTCCTCTTTTATTTTATAAACAAGACTGAGTCTATCTTAGGTCATTCTGCCAAGAATGCCTTCCTTACCTGTTATGGAATATGCATTATCAAAAGCAATGCACTTCTGTCTTAGGTTGGTAAGACTCTGTGCAAAATCTTACCTGTCCATGGCTTGCCAGCCTGTTAATTTAATAACTCTGTCTGGAGGTCCATTTTCAGGTTCAAGCCATGTACTTTGGCTGCCAATATGTTGATATTAAAGACAAGCTTTAACACAATGGGCAAGAATAAAAGTATTCCCAGGACAAAAAGGGCTAGCATGATCAAGCCATTTTTGAAGCTTGATAAAAAGAGAAATACTGACCTCAGGCTATGGCCAATTTTGTCAGCAGAATCTGCCACATCAACACTCAGCAGAGCAGCAATCTTTAAATTCATAAGCTTACTATGCAAGTTAAAACATCCAGAGAGGTGTTAGAATTATGCAAAATACACTGCAAGTGTCTTTAAACTTTTTCCTAATTATAATGACTACTACTGTAAATTTTAGAAATAACATGAATCCAATATAACCATAAATTTTAAGGGAAGGTTTTCTACAAATAAAAGTGTAAGCCAATGTTGTAAGCCACTTCAGTCTTAGAAGTCTGGAGCTGGAATTAGAACTATAACTTGATATAACTCACATTTAAAGGTACATCTTTCAAGTCAGTACAGACTGTCAATGAATGATGTCTATTTCTGAGGATAACTATGAATAAATTAGATTTAACCACTTATTTAAAGATACTCTGTCATTCACTTCTTTCCATAACATCTGAGTCTACTTGGACAATGAGCAGTAAGTAGTTCGCTTTATGGTTCTGCTCTGGTTAATAACTTCAAATTCAACATGAGAAGACAGTATGCTATGGGGTTCAGCATATACTCTGGCTCTGACCTGAAAAGGATCATTATTTGTGTGGAGACATAAAGTATCTACTTAGAAAGAGGTCTGCTGTGTAAAATAGTCCAGAAGAGAGATTACAAGAATTCACTAAGAGACACCATACAACCATTCAGCAATTTATACAGTTACAAAATGACTTATTTTAAAGGGACAAGGTAGTAACTAACTCTGTGTCTACTAAGGTAACATTTTGTGGAAGAATATAAAAATTGATTCAAAATATTTACCAACCAAGCAGCTAACTTCACAAAATAGAAGGATAGGAAGCTCCTACAGGGATGATACTTGAATTGGAAAGTGTAATCTAGAGGCAATGTAAAGATGAATAGGTGAATGCAGAGCTCTGGCTATGGCCTTGTGGCAAGAAAGGAAAAGAATGAGATAAGATATTAAGAAGGAAGTAAAAGATTAACATGCTGGTGAAGCAGAGCTAATAGATGCAATGTAAACACAGAAAATTGGAGACAAAATGAGGCAAAAGGAGAGGTAGAATCAGGAGACAAAGCCAAAAACAATGGGCTCTGTGCCCACAATAAGGATCCCAGGAAGAGAAAAGCTGTTTCTCACAGATGTGAATACTTGGGGAGAGTATCCTAAGCTTTTGATTTGCAAAGTTTCCCAGACATATTGCTGAAAATGCAATCCCAGTACTGTAGTGATAAGTGGTTTAGTTTTAGGGTAATAGGGTAATAGACACCCTGAGGAAGGGGAGTATTAATAAGAAATTCTGTTAATGTGATCTTGCTTAGCCTTTTTTCAGAGAGACCATTTATACAAGCTTCCTTCTCCTATGACAATGGTACTTATTCCATTCTTAAAAGTGTTCATGTTCAACTATAGATGGTGTGTTCTAATCACAGGCAAAGATCTGCAGGCAGGAGAGCAAAATATTTATTTGGTCAAAACCCAACAAAGTTTGTGTTGTTTTTGTTGTTGTTTGATTTTTGTGGTTTTTGTTGTGATTTTTTTTGAAAGCTATAAAGTAGTACTGTGGAACAATGAGATTTCCTGGGCAAATGTCGGAAAAATCAAGAATAGGTTCTGTAGGCATAGCTGAGAATTGCAGTCCCTCTTTATTTAAACTTTAAGTTGCTATGTCTGCATGTGCTTTCTATGTGTCCTTAGAGATTCACATGCTTTAAACCCTTTTCCCACTATTATTGAGTGGTGATGCGTCTTTAAGGAACAGTTGTCATGAAAGGTTATTGACCAGTATATCAACACTCAGGAAAAGAATTCTATGGTTCTTGTATGTTACCTTGGTTCTTCTGAGAGACTAGTTTGTTGTAAACCAAGCTATTCATGTACACACATGTTTTCTTTCTGACTTTATTCCAATTTTCAATATCATCTTCACTTAGCCACTGGAGTCCAGAATGGTGCAGAAATGATAATATTTAAATTTTCTCATCCCAAAAATGTTAAGCCAAATAAACCTGTTTTTCTTGGTAAAGAATCCAGTTTTAAATATATACTTTCAGTATAGTAATAGAACCTGAACTAAATTAGTAAGTTATTTTAGTTACTTAAGAAGGAAAATGGCAATTAACACATTTCAAAATATGGAAAACAGCTAGCAGTTTAGGACACATTGTACATACTGTCAGATGGTAGAAAGTTAATTGAGGAAGCAGGTCATTAGAAGCATGCCTTGGAAAGGCCTGTTCTAGTACCTCTATGATTTCTCATCTCTTTCTTTTCTCCCTCTACCTCATTTCTTTCTGGTGCAACAGCAAAGTGAAAAATGTTGCTATACCATAGTCTTCATAAAGCTTACCCTGCCTCCACACTCAGAAGGAATGGAGGCAGCCAACTATGGACAGAAAAATCTGAGAAGGAACCTCAGTGTATATTATTTTTTTAAACTGTTTCTTTTGAGAATATGTCACAGGAAAAATAGACTAACACATAGTATAAGAGACAATGAACTGGAAATGAAAACTAACAAAAGCATTTTAATTACTCAAAGTCTGGCAACAGGAGATACTGTTGTCAATATATTGACAAATATATTAAATTATGAATTGAATAGAAAAAGGAAATGTTATTTAAATACATTTCTACTTAATATAGTTAATATAAAAAGTAGAGTTTAGAAAATAAATATATATTTTTAATGCCTTCATAATCAAGTGGACCACATATTTTATATCAAATTTTCATTAGGATAAGTTATTCATTTTATGATCTGGATGGTTAGTTAGTAATTAAAATATAAAATGTCTCACCTGGAGAAAAAAATAAAACAAAAAAGAACTTATTCTGGTTCAGAGCATTTCAAATATTATTTGATGAAGTTCTTCAAACTGAATTAATGCTTAGTGTTTCCTTCTGCTGTTGTTCAGTTTTTAAACCTCATATCACAAGAATCATGCCTTTTAAACACAAAATGGCCAAGGCATGCATTTCTCAGCCACTCGGCCTGTTGTGTTTCCAGATCAAGCAGGTTACAAGCCTAGCTTGATCTTCCTCTTAAAAACTATCTACACGTTTAAGACACTTTTACTCACAACCAAGAGAAAAGTGAGTGTTCCCTTGTTGTTTCTGAGTGTAAAGGAACATGGATTAGCATTTTGAGGCTGTGATGATCTAAAAATGACTCTATTGCCATTAAAGCTCATAAGACATCATTTATTATTGACTCTGAGCTTAGAAGAATGGTCTCTAAAGACTCTTCCAACTACTGGCCAGGGTCATATGTTCCCAGTTCAGGATCCATTTGCAGCCTAAGTACCTGTGTAAGAAAGTGATAGGGCTATTTGGGAGACAATTACCACATTCAGAATACATCAGACTTGTCAAGTCCTTAAAGAATAATGTTTTAGGCAAACCTGGATCCTAATACAATATGGAATTAAAAGACTAGTATTCTGTTCATCACAGTAACTCAATGTAATGTTGTGTAAATCATAATTTTATGATGAAATTATAGATACAAACATCAGTGTAATCACTGTGCTTACAGAGGTACTAAAAATGAAATGTATTTACATTTCAATATGTTTAAATCCAAACTTAATTATTGAATTTCTTCAAAAATTCATACCATTCTAGAGACCATTAAAAGAAATTTTAAGAAGTCAAGAAGGCAGTTTAGACAATTTTAAAGAAAGAATCATTTGGACTAATCCATTGCATGAATATTTAAATGCAGCATTTGGAAACACAGTTCATTGACAACATTTTATCCAAAATGCATTTGGTTACTATCTCCTGCTATCTTTAAAAAATTGTGGTCAAAGTCCCTGAATGATAGGAAGGTCCCTCTAATGAAGTGAGACACGTTGTCCTAAGATCCTTTCACAGTTCACTGTCTAACCAGTAATCCCAATTGGTTTATATTTTTCGGGATGTTGATTTAGTCATCATCAAAGAGGATTCTCACAGTCTTCCTCTGCGGAGCTCTCTTAACACTCACTGACCACTTACCTTGTTTTTCTTTGTGATTTCTAAAGCCACATCCAAAATTTTAGTTTGAAAAAATAAGGAAAATTGTAAGATAAAGAGAATGTCATTCTAATTTAATTCATTTGCAAGATTAAGACGAATATGTTCCTTGATATTTTCTGACCTCAAATCATACATAACACTGTGAGCTCATCTTATAACTATACCCTATATCAGCATATGTATATGTATGGACACATGTATTTTAATTGAATCTAAAAATATCGGTGTTTGTCATAGTTCCACAGTGTACACTACTTATGACTTACTTTTCTCATTTCCTTCTTGCTAACCTCCTTACCCACACACATTAATAATATGATTAAATTATGTCTTTCTCTGAGGAAATTTTATGTTGTTTTGGAGTCTTTAATAGTAGGTATAGGGGAACTACTACATTAATCTAGAGAATAATTTGTCTCATTAACATTAACGTCACTGTCTACCCAACAATCTCCACTACTTATTTCCCCACAACATCAAGACAAAATGTTTCACATCAATGAGAAGAATTTCAAGTAAATTTTGAAGTTTTTGTGAACACCACCTTACCTCTACCTTAGCAAACAAACAGTTTTGTGAAGAAAACTTGCAATCAAATTTTCATACTCACTGAGTGTTAAATGTGATAAAATACTCATTATGTGTGTGTGTTACATAATAGGTACTTGAAGAACTTAACATTTGGTCATATATGCTTGCAATTAGCAAGGATATTGATACCATGTATGAAGAATGCAATATAACCCTTCCCTTTATAAGCTAAAGCTGCATCTTGCTTTTATGTGTACATGGAATTACCATTTTCTTAATTGTTTTTGTCTAAAGGAAATTCAGGGACAAAAAAAATGGAGCAGAGACTGAAGGAAAGGCCATCCAGAGACCACCCCACCTTAGGATTCATCCCATCTGTCGACATCAAACCCTAAAACTATTGCTGATGCCAAAAGTGCTTGCTGACAGGAGCCTCGTATAGTTGTCCTCTGATAAGCTCTGCCAGCACCTGACAAATACATTCCCATTTAATTAAAATGTGCTTAAAAATCCAGAAAAAAAAACAATTAAAGAATAAAATGAAAAAAAATAGCACATAAATTCCTTCATTCTTTAAAGTGCTTGTGTTATGCTCTCATAATTACACACCCATAGAAAGAAACAAACCAAAAAAATATAAATGTCATTTAAAAAAAAAGCATGGAAAACTCCACAGGTATCTAACATTGAGCAGGGTTGTATTCCCTCTGGCTTCTGCAATGGTATAAGATTTCTCCCTCCTTTCTCTTTCTACCTGCACTCCCTGTGTGTGATTACTCTCTCTACTAACCAAGCAGATACTGATTCTGGCTGATATCTTGGTTCTACTAATTCCACAGACCATACCACCACAGACATGGCTGAGAACTAAAACTGAAGGAAACCCAGTGTCTTTTTCTTCTCTGAAGCATTCTAGGATAAACGAGGTATTGTTAAAATAGACTAAAATTTATTAGAAACATGTGAAGGAATACATAAAACTAAAACGGAAAGAAAACTTTATCTGCTGCAATACAGGTTGTCTCTCAGATTCTTTGGTTCTTTAGTTCTCAGAGACTTTGGTTCTGTTCATTTGGCTGGTTGGTTTTTTATATTACTCAGCAGCCTCCAATGCTTTTGTCACCTTACTTAGGAAAAAACAAATTAAATGATGAGTGAAATAAAGAACCAATGAGATGCTTCAGTCCTTAAGTAACATGTAAATTAAGTTTCACCACAATTAGTGGATTTATGGGTCAGTAATTTGGTTACAGTTTAGAGGTCACTAATAAGCCCATAATTTGTGGCAATATCCTTTGTGCATAGAAGATCTGAAGGGGAAGCTATTTTGTAACTAGATCTTATAAATCTGAAGGTCTTATAATTGTGTATGTGTTTACAACAGGGTCTCTTACAGTGACACTATGTTATAAACATTGAGTATCTCAGAAAAAATATTTTAAAATTTAAAACTGGGAGGTATGTGAGATCAATCCTCTGAAATGTCTACTAGAAATTGTTCAGGAGGAAAAACACAAAACTCTGAAAACAAGTCTGTAGCAATTTCAGTGATGGAGTATAGTCTTAATGAGATCAAACTATTAAGCTGGTAAAAAATAAAAAACAATATTAGGTAGAAGTTATCTCTGGAAAGACTGATCAATAGGCATCAAAGAAAGGGCATAAAATACAATGATGAACCAGTACCAGGTACAGGTACCAGGATTACTGTAAGGGTAGGGTTGTGTGTGTGTATGTGTGTGAATTTTATCAAACGCCATATATATATATATATATATATTCTCATGAAGAAATGTTATTTTTACAGGGGAACAACTTCAGATCTTAATTTTGTTTGATGATATGAAAGATGATATTATTTTAACATAAAGTTTCACTATAGTTTTCATAAAGTTGTTGTGATTGAAAGTAATTAGTTACTTTGCAGTATTCCCCACGCTAACAATATATTCATGAATATAGACTGTATGTAGCAAAGAAGTCATTGTATCTCCTGTTGTCTTGTCTCCCTGTCCATTCATAACAAATTATGTTCAATTGTTAACTAACCATAGCAACAAAGGTATCTCAGAGCATTCCTTTGAAATAATGTAAAAAAGAAAAGCATTATTTAATATGCAGTTAATCTCTTCATTTAATTATCCTTTGTGGATCTCTTTCATATAGACCAATCTGTCAATTGTATATTATTTATTACCAAATATATGCCTAATGACAACTTTTAGTAGATAATATGCTGTTAAAATAAGATTAGATCATTTTATTTTGACCATATTCCACCATGGCATGCTTTAACTGCTCCCAGATCACCTCTTGGGTTGAACTTGTGGTGCCATGTTACCACATGAGCATAAGAACTGGTAAGGTTGAATGAGCTTAAACTCCAGAAATCTAGGAGAACTGATACTGGCAGGAGTGGAGCCTTTCCCTGCCTGCCTCTACCTGCTCTGGAACTGATAACCATAACACCCTACTGAGGACCATGGACACTCAGTCACATAGCCTAACATCTAGAGTTCTTCTCCATGCTAATGAGGTATCTAGGTAGCCCCGAGCAGTCAGAAAATGAGCTCTCTTCCTCGGTATTCCTTTCCCCCAAAGATATATGTTCCCTGATTCATGCCTCTCCCCAAAAGTGTATGCTTTTACATCCACCATCAAATAAAGCAATATGAATAAGCAAAGATGGTTTCAGAGAGCTGCCTCATTAAAGATCACTGCAAGGAAGGACTTTGACTAAAGAGCCTTGCCTAAGACTCCTAAGGAAGGTTTTCTCTCCTCCAGACACTCTGGTGCCCAGCCCTTGATGCTCCAAACCATCTGAATCCTGTTCATTCCCCTTCCTGTCTTGGGAGTAGATGCCCTGAGAGAAAGTATAGACCAGATTCATTTCTGACTCCCTTTTATGGTGGCACACCAGCTGTGCCCAGGTACCCAGAGAGAAGACTGGGAATCACTGTGGACTCCCTGCTTCAGACTTAGCCCTGAGTCCTCTCAGCTACATGCTTGCAGCATGTAAGCAAACTCAGCAGACAGGCAGCATACATTATGGCAGGATATAGTCTTGTACAAGTAGCCATAGCTATTTTAATATGAGTTTGTCAGGCCCAAAAGACACTTTTACCTAGATCCCCTCAGAGTTAGGGGAAGGACTTAAGTAGCTGAAGAGGATTGCAACCCCATAGGAAGAATAATATCAACTAACCAGACCACCCAGAGCTCCCAGGGACTAAACCACCAACCAAAGAAAACACATGGAGGGAACCATGTCTCCAGCTACATATGTAGCAGAAGATTGCCTCATCTGGCATCAATGGGAGGCCCTTGTTCCTGTGGAGGCTAGATGCCCCAGAGTAGGGGGATGCTAGAGAAGTGAGGTGGGGGTGGGTAAGTGGTGGAGGGGAGAGGGGATGGGATATTGGGGCTAGGGGTTGTTGAGAAGATACTGGGAAGTGAGATATCATTTAAAATATAAAGAAGTTGAATGATTAATAAAAGAAAAAAAAAGAATGAGGATACCCTCCATAGGCTCATATGTTTGAATGTTTAGTCCCCAGTTGGAGGAACTATTTAGTAAAGTTATGGTTTCATGGTCTTAAGGAAGGAGGTATACCAACATAAGTTCTCAACTACTGTTTCAGCACCATGTCTGCCTGCTTGTTACCTTGCTGGCTGCATAGTTAGTAAGGACTTACCTTCTGAGACTGTAACCTAGTTCCCAAGTAAATGCTTTTTTTTTTTTTTTTTTTTTTTTTTTTTTTTTTTTTTTTTTTTTTTTGGTAAGTTACGTTGGCCAGTGTGTCTTTACAACAATAGAAAATTAACTAAGACATCCATAAAGCTACGTGTCTCTCATCTCTCATTAGGCAATCTTCTTCTGGCAGTAGATGTCAAGTAACACAGAGATCCCCCAACTAGTCAAGTAAAGACTAGAGATTGCTCAGACAGAAATGGGACACCTCAATCTTTCCTTGCTGCCCCAAGCTCTCAGAGATCTTTGTGGAAGAGGAAGCAAAATTCTTTTAAGAGCTAGAAGTGGGGGTAACTATAAAGAAACTTATTTTCTGGACAGAAAAGATAGGCGCACATATGAATGAATTCTAGACAAATAGGATCCCAAAATGGGGCATAGTAAGCATGTTATCCCATCTTTCATTAAGGAGCATTTGATAGATGTGGGAAGAAGGAGAGCCAGTTATCTTGGATGGTTTGATCACTGGAATCTCAACTACTCTTTGGTCAAGCTCCACACCCAAGACTAGTTAGCTAGAACAACTTAACTAGAAAGACAATAGACAATGAGGGAGATAGATAGATAGATAGATAGATAGATAGATAGATAGATAGATGATAGATAGATAGACAGATAGATAGATAGATAGATAGACATTACTACATAGGAGGGCTAGGGAGGTAGGTTGAATCTAGGAGGAGTTACCTATTGGTGAATCCTTACCAAACTACATTTGTATGGAATTCTTAAAGAGTTAAAAAAAAATTAAGTCACTTTAAATAAAATAAAATTTAAAAATAAGTCCCTGCTCTTTTATGAAGGGAAATAAAGGAGCAATAGATGTGGAGGAGAGAGAACATGGGGAGAGACTGAGGAGGGAAGAAGGCTGTATTTTATGAGAGAATAATAATAATAATAATAATAATAATAATAATAGCTAAAAAGAAATTCTAAGTACAGATATTGACAACTCAATATGATTTATACCACATAGATGGATACTATGTTATACAAAAGAAAAATTGATTTATTCATTAAAATTCAATATATATTAGATAAACATAAATGGCCTGAGAGTAGGAAATCCTTCTCTTTCCTGACTGATAATTGTAGCACTTTCTGTAACTTGAGAAAAAAAAAGCAAAGCCAGTTGTTTTGATGTCAAGGTAATGAATTTGCAGATTTTATTATAATCCGTTCTTGTTCATGGCATATGAAATCGGACATCAACAGTCGTAACTCGGCAAGTGGTTTTTAGTGCTCCTCTTCCTAATCTATAAAGCAATATTTAGAAAAAGGATACTTCAAAGAAGAAAATTAGTTATGCATGCAAACATAATTATCATGTGATAATTATTATTAAACTTCTCTGATAATAACTACTAGTAGTAATATTTTTATATAAATCCTCTATAATACTGCTTAATTAGTAAGAAGCAAATATTGTCTTTTGAAATACAAATATTAAAATAAATTATTTAAATGTGCTTCACCAGTTATGAATGATTAGAAATTTTATCTCTTAAAACATAGAAAAAAGAGCATAAATAATTGTTAATCAAATTATAGGAGCATAACAAGCAAAATAAAATATCTGGTGACAGATAAAAAAATTAGGCATTAACATTTTAGAATTATGCTGCTGCAAATGTGATTTTTATTAGATATTTTCTTTATTTACATTTCAAATGTTATCCTCTTTCTTAGTGCTCCCCCCCCCCAGTATCCTCCTATTCATCCCCCTCCCCTCTGCTTCTATGAGGGTGCTCACCCACCCACTCCCACCTCCCTGTCGTGGCATTCCCCTACACTGGGGCATCCAGTCTTCACAGGACCGAAGGCCTCTCCTCTCATTGATGTCTAACAAGGCTATCTTCTGCTACATATACAGTTGAAGTCATGAGTCCCTCCATGTGTAATTATCAGTAAAAAATAATATGTAATAAGCACGTCTTATAAAGTTCTAAGTGAAAAATTAGGTTAAAGGGGCTGGAGAGATATTTTAGAGATTAAGAACACAGGATGCTCTTCCATAGGATCTGGGTTCAATTCCCAGAACACATAGTAATTCACAACTATAACTCCAGCTCCAGAGCATCTTGACACTCTCATACAGACCTATGTGTAGATAAAACACTAATGCACATAAAATAAAAAATATAAATCAAGATTAAAAAAAGAAAAAGAAGGTTGAAAATATGAGATATAGCAAGGAATGTTAGTGAACACAAAGCAGGATTAGTATTTTGGGGGATTAAAAAGACAGCTAAAGCTTGAGAAAGAAAGTTTGGATTTGATGATGGATCAATTGATAAACACTCTAAGAGATACATATAGAGTGAAGAAATTATCCAAAGTTCATTGCAGTATCCAAAAAACATGGAATTTTTGAAATCAGAATTAAGAGAAATGGAGTGCCGAATAAGATTTTCTAACACACTGGAGACTCCAAAAGGAAAACAGAATGAAGAAGGGAAAACATTTGAAAGGATGAGACTCTCTGATATATAATTCAGAATAAGAATAAATCACACGTAAATCATGACTCTCTCTTAGATTATCAGGCATGTAGCTGACCAGTGATGACAGAACCAATTACAAAACCATGGGTAAATAGCTCATAGGTTCAAGGGGAGAACCTAATCTTATTTTTCTATTTAAGGGACATAGCATTAAAAAGATCCTCAGTGAATTATTATTATTGTACCCATAGATCAGAGCATCTCTCAATCTTGATCAGACAAGCTTCTCTCTTCTTGCAGCATGCACGACATGATGACCTAAAACCAATACACAAAAGCTGGTGAAGCATAAAACATCTGTAATCTCTGATCCTGGGTGCTAGAAGATCCCTGGGGTTCACTGGCCAGCCAAACAAGTTGTATCAGTGAGCTTCAGGTCCAGTGGAAAAAAATCCTACCTCAAAAGATATAGAGAGCATTTGACAAAGAAGCCTGAAGGCCACCTCTGCCCACCCCCACATCTGCATGTTTATACAGGAGCACGCACACACACACACAGAGAGAGAGAGAGAGAGAGAGAGAGAGAGAGAGAGAGAGAGAGAGA
>JANHMN010000017.1:33600160-33619824 GCA_030674055.1 Rhabdomys pumilio
CACACACACACACACACACACACACACACACACACACACACACACACCTCAGTGTTTGTTTTTGGAGAATATTAGTTTACCACAACAGTAAAATCAAAATATCCGGACATGATAATACACAATTCTATACTTTTGGTATAGTGGGAAGATGTTGGAAATTCTTTCTAATGCTGTCTAATTTTGGCTTCCAAAAGTCACACTTCCATAATTGAGGGTCCTTGACTTAGATTGATAATAAATAGCTGACATATCACCAATAGCTGGGAAGGAGATAGGATGAGACTTTTATATTGTGAGGGCAAAGGACCAAGAGAGAAGAAATGAGAGGGAGAACCACCATGACTTGCAGGGAGAGAGATCAGATTTAAGAGCTGCAGTAGAAAATCAGTCAGCAGTGTATGAGGAAAGGGAAAGCAGACCTATGTGGGGTGCCTAGAAATTAACAGGACAGCTAAGATAAAAGATAGATTTAGAACGTCTTAAGCCAGGAATACCAGAGAGAAATGTATGCTATCTGAGAGGAAGATTAGAAATGCTCAGCCATTGAGCTAGTCACGGCACATAAAAATTAGCTGTCCTGTGTGTCTTTCATTCGCAAATCCAGAGAACTCTTGGGCTGGTACAGCATGTGTGCAACCCTCTGAGAGTCAAAGAGGATAACTAATCCATTGTAATAGAAATATTCTAAGTTTTCAGTCAATGTGGGTTATATGCTGAGTTCCCTGACTGTCAGGGCATCATGCCTGTATTTGAAGAAAACAAACGTAAGTAAACCACAAATCTTAATTGTTAATATCTTCACCTAATTGATTATTTGATTTGAAATGGAACTAAACATGCATTTTGGTCGAACATTATCTCTATTATGTATATTTTAACTTTAAATAGATAAAACTGCCATATCCAAACCTAATAGACTGACAAATAGATGGCAAATTCACCATGTCCTTATCAGATTCCCACCAGTTTACTGACTGAGAGATTCACGTGAATTCTCAGGTAAATAAGCAGTTCTTTGGGCAAGGATATTTTGAGGAAGTTGCCCATTAGACCCGGGACCCTCTCACAGATTTTTGCTATATGACATTCCACAGTCCCATCATCACCCCATTGTCTTGAACATTCATCTGACACACACAGAGCGACCTTGACTTGGGACACCATGCTGTGTCCAGAGGAGACCTGAATGGCACAGCAGTTGGGAATGGGCAGGATAGTTTATCAGCCGCATCAATAGAAAGACTCTGCAATGGATGTAGGCTCTGCTGATGTATCTTCTATACTTGCTCACTCTATTTAAAGCAATCTTCCATCTACCCAGAAACCTAAACTCCCATTGCTTACATGTCTATCTTTACACTAACTACAATTCTTCCAGTTAAAACATTCTTCCTCTTCTTCATCAAAAACAAAACGAAATGAATCAAACTCAAGACATTCAGGTGTGCCCTATTTCTCAACTATTTCTTCTGCTGATTAAACTTTCTAGCTAAAAGCCTTTCACCTGAATTCTAGTGCTGAAACTTTTCAGGAGTTTATTGGTCTTTTTATCTAGACCAATAGCAGCAACACAAATTTGTTATGGGCTGAACCATGACCACACGCTCTTCTACAAAGTCACGGCAACTTTATTTCAGCAAAGTGTTAGTACATCAGAGTCTTGGTGCTATTTGCTGCGAGCACACTGTGTAATACTATGCATGACCCATGCTGGATGACATATTGTTAATACCTACATTTCTATGAAGAAAAATACATGAATACTTATCCAAAGGCCACCTAGTGTCAGAATTGTTTTATGACTAGGTGAAGGTCAAAGAGATATTCATGAAGGATAAACATTCTCTTCTCTTCAGTTCCCCAGCTCAGTCATTTCCTGGGTTACAAGGTTGTTAAGTGTGTCTGAAACATGAACGGCACTAATGGTTACCACTTTTAAGAAAACAGTTTTTAAAAACAGGGTGAAATGTGAGGTGTACATGTCAATCCCCAAAACCTTAACTATCTAATTCTTAGGTGGAGTATTTACTTATCTTACTTAGGGTTTCTATTGCTGCAATAAAACACCATGACCAAAAAGCATGTTGAAGAGGAAAGGGTTTATTCAGCTTACACTTCCAGATCATAGTCCATTATTGGAGGAAATCAAGACAGGAATTCAAGCAGCTCAGGATCCTGGAGGCAGGATCAGATGTACAGACAATGGAGGGGCTCTGTTTACTGGCTTGCTCAGCTTGCTTTCTTATAGAACCTACAACCAACACCTCAGGGATCTTCCCACCTACAGTGGCCTGGACCCCCACCTCCATTCTTCACTAATTGGAGGCATTTGCTAAACTGAGGCTCCATTCTCTGCAATGACTTTAGCTTGTGTCAAGTTGACACACAAAACCATTCAGTACACTACTCTAAAAGAGTTGCTGTATGTATTAGCCAATTTTTGCTGCGTAATATTTAATTAAGTTTGATAAGATCCAGTGATACAAGTCTATATTCTCATAGTTTATGATAAAAACTGGATCAATATACTGTATCATTATGGCTTATGTACTTCTAAAGATAAATAAACATTCAATTTCTTAATTTTACAATCTGATACTGTTATTGAAGTTTTAGTTTTGTCAAATGAGACATATATTCATCCCAAGTGAAAATATCAAATAGTTCTGTGAATCAATTAGGGGGAGTTGTCACCTAGAAGCTTAAACAAAGTAAATTGTTCCATCTGATTCTTTTTTAACAATATAAACCATATACCATTATGGCTTGAATGTGAATAACACAAACTAAAAGCAGAAGTAATGACATAAATTATAAATTGTCCCGGACTGGTCCACGCTATTCCACGTTGCCCCACATTTAGGGGCCAAGTGCTCCAGTCCACGGGATCAGTCAACAGGGTTTAGCAAGAGAGAGAGTGGGGATGGGGGGCAAGAGACAAAAAAAAAAAACAAAAAAACAAAAAACAAAAAAAAATGGAGATAAGACAGGGTGTGTGATTAAGTCTCCTTTATTGAAAGGAAATCATGAATATATATAAGCACAAGCAGGGGCATGCAGCTGAAGAAACTTTACCATGTGTGCCTTACAGTTGGGGGGGGGTGTCATTAAACAGCAAAAGAAGATATGTGAGAAAATCAAGATGTTTAATAGAGTTTGCTCAGCTGTTGTAAGCTGTTGAAAACAAGTCTCTTGTCAGGGTATATAGCTGGCTATGGGTGCAAAGATGATAGCCGCTTTCTGCTAGTAGTTGCCTCCCAACAGTAGTTGAAACATTTTTGCTATGCCTTGAGCAATAGAGAATTTAAACTACTCACTAGTATAGACAATATTTAAATAATTTCTCAAGCTTATGCTATACATTAAATTTCAGCTTTAAAATCATTCATTTTCTAAACTGAAAAATTCTGTTTTACTTCTCTCTAGTCATAAAATTTTAAAAAATTATTCAGGCATATCTATTTTTGGATTTCCTAAAAATTGCCATATACTCAGTATATTGCATCAATCACACTACAAGAAAGATAGCACAAATCCAATTTTATTTAGGAAGGTATTTTCCAAATACATTTGTAAAATCTATTCTCATTTACCACCTTTCAGTTGTCATTACATTTTGATTCTAAGACAAAAAGCATATTCAAAAGAAGGCAAAAATGTATATGATGAGAAATTATAATGATTAAATTGGTTTGAGATTTGACTAAGTAAACAGACACAGACTAATGAGTGAATCAGAAGCAGTAACAAGAAGTCTCTAGTCAAAGGAAAACTGATGGACAGAATTTGTCACAGCCAAGTTCTTATAAACAACTTCAGTATTAACAGGAATTTTTAAGCTATTTCAAAGAATGTGCAAGGAGAAAAAAATCCAAATGCATTCTTCCAAAGCCAGCATAATATACTTAGAAAGTCACATTAGGACATACTAAGAAAGAAAGCTGTACATCATATCCTTGAACACAGGTGCAAAAGCTTTTGACCAAATAATAGAAAATTGAATCCAATAACACACTGAAATATTAACCATGAGTCAGTGACATTCATTTCAGGGATTCAAAGATGGTTCAGTATAGCTCTCCTTCAAGTGGATTAAAGAACACGAGGAGGCCTATTGTCCTAGTTTGGTTTCTGTGGCCATCATAAAGACATTGACCAATATTAACTTGGACATTAAGGGATTAATAACACCTTTCAGGTTCTTTGTTCACCATCAAGAAAGCCAGAACGTGAGCTAAAGTAGGAATCTGAAGGCAGACACAGAAGCAGAGACATTAGGAATGCTACTCATTGGCTAACATGTCTGTCTTTCTTTCTTTCTTTCTTTCTTTCTTTCTTTCTTTCTTTCTTTCTTTCCTTCTTTCTTTCTTATCCCAGGACCATCCGTAAAGGCTTGGTACTTGCACAGTGGGCTAGCTTCTCCCACATGAATGTTAATCAAGAGAATACCCTACAAATGTCTCTATAGGAAATCTAATAGATGCATTCCCTCAATTAAGATTCTTTTTTTCTGTCAAGGAAGAAATAAAAAAAAAATTAAAGACCTTTTAGAATTTAATGAAAAGGAGGACAGATCATACCAAAACTTGTGGGACTCCATGAAAGCAGTACTAAGAGGAAAACTCATAGCTCTAAGTACCTACAAAAAGAAACTGGAGAGAGCATACATTAACAACTTGACAGCACACCTGAAAATGTTAGAACAAAAAGAAGCAAATATACCAAAGAGGAGTAGATGACAGGAAATAATCAAACTCAGAGCTGAAATCAACCAAGTAGAAACAGAAAGAACTATTCAAAATATCAACAAAACCAGGAGATAGTTCTTTGAGAAAATCACCAAGATAGACAAACCCTTAGCCAGACTAAACAAAGGACATGGAGTCAGTATTCAAATTAATAAAATCAGAACTGAAAAGAGAGACAAAACAACAGAAATTGAGGAAATTAAAAAAAAAATTCATCAGATCCTATTACAAAGGCCTATACTCAACAAAATTCGAAAATCTGGAAAAAATGGACAATTTTCTAGACAGGTACCAGATACCAAAATTAAATCAGGAGCAGATAAACCATCTAAACAATTCTATAAACCATAAAGAAATAGAAGAAGTCATTAAAAGTCTCCCAACCAAAAAAGTCCAGGACCAGATGGTTTTAGTGAAGAATTCTATCAGACCTTCAAGGAAGACCTAATATCAATTATTTTCAAGCCATTTCATCGAATAGAAACAGAAGAACACTACCCAATTCGTTCTATGAAGCTACAATTATGCTCATACCTAAACCACAGAAAGACCCAACAAAGAAAGAGAACTATAGACCAATCTCACTTATGAATATTGATGCAAAAATACTCAATAAAATTCTCGCAAACTGAATCCAACAACACATCAAAACAATTATCCATCATTGTCAAGTAGGCTTTATCCCAGGAATATTGGAATGGTTCAATATTTGGAAATCCATCAGTGTAATCTACTACATAAATAAACTCAAAGAAAAAAACCACATGGTCATCTCACTGGATGCTGAGAAAGCATTTGACAAAATTCAACATCCCTTCAATGTTAAAAGTCTTGGAAAGATCAGGAATTCAAGGCCCATACCTAAACATAGTAAAAGGAATATACAGCAAGCCAGTAGCCAACATCAAACTAAGTGGAGAGAAACTTGAAGCAATCCCACTAAGATCAGGGACTAGACAAAGCTGCCCACTCTCTCCTTCCCTATTCAATATAGTACTGGAAGTCCTAGCTAGAGCGATTAGACTTTGGTCCCATAAAGGCTGAACACTGTGTGGGGGGGAATCTGAGGGTGGGGAGGTAGGAGTAAGTGGTAGGTGGGTCACACCCTCATAGAAGCAGGAGAAGGGAGGATGGGATCAGTGGTTCCTAGGTGGTGAGGGGAATGGGATAAGGGGATAAAATCTGAAATGTAAATATAATATCCAATAAAAAAAAGAGAAAAAAATAAGAAAAGTTGTTAGAACCAACATCTTTAATAAAATGTCAGCCCTCTTTAAAAAAATTACATCTGGATACTAAAATTTGTTTTGATAATTGTATATTGCAGAATACACAGCCTTGGTGTACTACTCATCAAGCAAGCTGAGCAGACTTGCTCGAACCTCTGATATCCTGGAATTCCATCTGAATGCAGTAAAGATACAGCATCAAAGGCTTATCAATTTATTCCTCCTCCCGCCCCTCTTCTAATATCTCAACACCCATAATCAGCTTAAAGAAGTTAATGAAGAGTCAGCGCCCCTATTCCCTGGGCTTGGGGACTAAGGTGGTTAATATTGGGCCGTCTTTCTAGGGAAAAGTAGTGGTTTTGTTGAAACAGGGAGGATTAGCTAGGGATTTATTTCATAACCATAAACTATTGGTAGAAATCTATATAATTGTTGTCAAGATGAAGTTATAATTTCTTAAAAGTACAAAATTTACTTTGATTTCAAATTTAAGGCTTTCATTGGTACGAGTTTCTTATTAATATAAAAGTGAAATGAATACTGTTACTATTATAGGCGTTGTGCCTGTATAACACATCTAGGAATACAAGGCTTAGACCCAGTCCTTCTTTAACTTTTTTAACTGATTTGAGATGGTTAGCCTGCAAGTTAAGGGCCTATAGCAAATTCATAGCTTTGAGTTTATTGTTAGGGTGTTTTTTATATTTTATTTAGAAATAGTTGAGAGGAGTTAACAGACAACAATCCAGATTACCTTACATGGATAGTTGGTTTTCAAAACATCAGAAGTCCACAGAATTGACATTACAAACATTTCTGTATTAATGTTCATCTTGATAAGAGACCTGTCTGCTCCTGACAGCTTCCTGTCTTGGATTCTAAGAAGAAATTGACTATCTTTGGAGTTACTCCAGTTGTGCTAAGACAGCCACTAGGCAAGAATTGCCTCTTTCTATCTACAGACAAATTACTGTCCAGAAAATGACACACTTGCAGAATAGTCGACTGATTATATCTGCCTAGACAGAGTAATCAGTCCTTAATAATTCTGCATCACTAAGGTCTGTCAGATGATCCTGAGCCAGAAGGATGAAGATCAGATGCTCCAGCATTTTGTAGTATAAGGACTGTCCAGGTGTTTAGCTGTATCTATAAATTGGGTAAGTTTTAGAAGCTATGCTTTGTGCTTCCCATAATTTCAGTTAACTCAGTCATTTTGGATTTCTGATGGGGTTGAAAACTTATAGGCTCATAGCCAATCCTTGCTATTTACTTTGAGATAAAAGATTTGAGTGGATGGTTTTCAGCTGACATTCATTCTAAAGCCAAGATAAAAGCCAGGTTCAGAACTAAGTGTTTTAGTTAGGAAAGATGACAGAGGTTCTGGTTAGTCAACAAAATGATGGACTGGGTATTAGGACTATCTTGTACCTCACTGATACAAATTGGTATAATTATGCTCTAATTGTATTTTGAGAGAAAAGTTTTATTTTAACAGGAAGGGTGATATGTAGGAGGAGCTAAGGTGGGAGGAGTACAGAGAGGAAGAGAAGGAGTAAGGAGAGGAGGAGAAGAAGGAGAGGAGAAGCTAGATGATGAGAGAGAGAAAGAGAGAGAAAGAGGGGGGGATATGGAACCAGATGTTCACGTGCCTCCACCAGTCAAAGATAGTTGATATATCTAGGTTGGGTATTGGGTTACACTTCTGATTGAGCATTACCAAACTTATAAAGCCTGTGATTAACTTTTTAAAAAACTGTTTAAAAACAAAAAGGAAAAGGGGGCATGGGATAGGGGCTTTCTAGGGAGGGAAAATGGGGAAAGGGGATGGCATTTGAAATGTAAATAAAATACTCAATTAAAAAATAAATAAATAAATAAATAAATAAATAAATAAATAAATAAAGCAAAAAATTTTCTTTTTACCAAAAGAACTTTCTCTTGTGTCAAGATGACTATAAAAATAATCAGAACAGTCATTTTATAAAACATAGTACTGGTAGTACTAGTTAGAGACATTTGGGAAGAAGGTATGTAACATCTAAATCTTATACACAATACTTTTCAAAACTTCTATTAAAAACACTAAGGCTAAATAATTTAGGGAAAAGAGACAGACACAAAAAGAAAGACAGAGAAGGGGGGAAGAAAGGAGGGAGGGAGAGAAAGAGGGAGTGAAAGAAAAAAGGAAGGAAGGAAGGAAGGAAGGAAGGAAGGAAGGAAGGAAGGAAGAAAGGAAGGAAGGAATCAAGCAAAGAAAGTAGGTGGGTAGATGGCATGTGAAGAACAACCTCTGAGGAAAGTGTTCTTCTGTTTACCACATGTGTGTATATAAGCAAACTACATATGCATGTGAACACAGACAGAAAGACAGACACACACACACACATACACACAAACACACACACACACACACACAGAGAGAGAGAGAGAGAGAGAGAGAGAGAGAGAGAGAGAGAATATGTTCACCCAAAGTAGTAAGCTGAAATTTTCATATTATCTGACACCACATTACATGAAAAAAACTGTACTATTAAAGGTGTAATTAATGTATGAAAATGAACCAATGGAAAAATGAAGAGTGAGAAGCTGATACTCATCTGAAGCCAACAGACTTTAGACTTTCAGCAAGCAGGCTAAAAACATGGTTAGGAGAAAGAATTTTCTATTCAGTAAATGGCCCGTGGGAAATTATATAATCACATGGGAAAGAAGGACGTGTGACTTCATTCACCTGGTAGGAAATCTGATTCATATAGCTGTGGAAAGGAAAGGAAAGACAGAAAATGCTTCCAGATATTGAATTAGTCTATCATCCATTGGAAATGACCTCAAAAGCATAGCGAAAATAAACAAAGAATAGCAACTGTTTCTTTGTTATTAACAATAAATGCATAAATATAAATAGCTAATCCTATTACTAAAACAAATGGAAAAGGTTTCTGTTCAGGAGAGGGTACAATCAACAGAGAGAAGAGACTACAAAGTGGGAGAAAATAGTTTCCAGTGGTACTTCTAATAAAGAATTAAGATACAGAATACGTATTTGAACACTCAATAGCAAAGAAAAATAAATATCTGATTAAAAATGTACAGATCCAAGGGAGTGTTCTCCAAAGAAGTCTTACAATTTCCCAGCAAGTGTACGGATAGATGTTCAGCCTTTGTAATAATTGGGGAAATGAAATTGAAAGCCATGAGTGTCACTTCCTTCAAGTGTGTAAAAAACATATCAACAAGACATGAGTTAAACAACTGCTTGAGGGGATGTGGAGAAAAAAAAAAAAAGGAGCCAATGATGTTAGTAGAATTTTAAATTAACACAGCCATGCTGGAAACTAGGATAGAACACATGTTATACAATTCTAATGCAGCCCAGAAATTTCTCTACTGATTACACATGCAGAGGATGTGAAATTAGCATGTTAGAGATACATAAAAACATGTTTATTTCATAGTTGCTCGCAGTAACTAAGAAGAGGGGAAAATCTTAAAGTGCTCATCAGCTTCTGGATGGAAAAAATATAATATATATTATATTCTACGAGAAATAATATTCACCTTAAATAACACAGATAAAGAAATTCTCAATAAAATACTTGCAAAATGAATCCACAAACACATGAAAAAGATTATTCATCATGATCAAATAGAATTCATTTCAGAAAAGCAGGAATAATTAAACATCTGTAAATTAATAAACGTAATCCACCGTATAAACCAACTAAAAAATGAAAACCACATGATCATCTCAATAGATGCAGAAAAAAAAAAAAAAACCCTTTGGCAAAATCTAACAGCCCCTAGGAGAGATTAGGGAGAAAAGGGGCATACCTCACGTAATGAAGGCAGTTTACAGCAAGTCAATAGCCAATATCAACTTAAGTGAACAAAAAGAAGAAATTACTCTAAAATCAGGAACAAGTCAAAGTTGTCCACTCTCTCCAGTTGTCTACCATGTAATACAGTACTTGAAGTGTTCACTAGAGAAAGAAGAGAACTGAAGGACATCAACAGGATACACATTGAAAAAAAAAAAAAAGAAGTCAAAGTATCTTTATTAGCAAATGATCTGAAAATATTTATAAAATGAACCTAAAAACTACACTTGGAAATTACTATAACTGATAAACACTTTGAGCAGTTAACTGAATACAAAATTAGCTCACAAAAATCAAGAGCTTTTCCATATACAAATGAAAGACCGAGAAAGAAATTAGGAAAACATCTCCTGTCGTGATAACCACAGAAATGTTAAATATCTTGAGAGTAACACTAACAGGTAAAAGGCTTGTATGATAAAACCTTTGAGACACTGAAGACAGAAAGTAATGAAGACATCAGGAGAAATGTCAAGAAGCTGAAAAGATGGTACAGCACCCACATGGTGCTAACAATCTTCTATAATTTCAGTTCCATGGGACCCCATGCCCTCTGCTGACCTCTGCACGCACATGTGTGTGGTGCAAATAGATGCAAAGCAAACATATGCATAAAAATACAATAAAACTTTTAAAGACAAAATTATTGATAGATTTTAAACATACAGTTGGTTACCTACTAAGTATTCAGCAAACTGACTTTCAATACAACGAAGGAAAAGAATGTGTGTGTGTGTAGTGTGTGTGTGCAAATATACTATAAAATATGTGAACATTATGTGAATAAATGTATCTATGTAAATATATACTTATATACTATAAATATATTTAGCATATGTTACATTTATGCATATTTATATTCTAAAATATTCATATTTATTTACCTACAAATACATGTATAAATAGAATATATCATCCTATGCACATAGAACTTATTGGTAATTACTTATGATATATGTAACAGGGAATGGCAGGAAGAATATGACATTTAAAGCATTCAAGGATAAGTAATAGTGAATCAATACGCTGACTGATCAAAGGTTCCAAATACCCACTGAGCAAACCAAAATGATGCTAATCTCAAGCAGTAGTCAATGGTGTATTTCTTAGTAAATGTCAGCCATGGGAGGAAGCCACCACGTCTAAGGGGGTCTCTACAATCCTAAACTGTGACAAGGACATAAAGCATGCACTTCGCTTGTTCAAGTTTTAGCTTTGAAGGATTAAGTCCTAATAAGATGATCCAATAAATCACAATAGAGCAAACAAATGAAACAAATGTATATGCCTTTTATTTTTATATGAAGTAAATTTCTTTTTTGCCTCTATTTTAATTTCTCATCACTAAGAAATGTAACAATAAAAGCAAAAGTGAATAAGGGTCACCGTTCTCACTCTGTCACTTGCACTGAAGCTCTGTTGAGAGGACCCTGGTGTGATGATGTCCAGCAGTCCTCTGGACTCACTGCAGGTTACTCAAAACTGCTTTGGGTAGGCAAGGATGGCATTCTAACACAGACTAATCTGAATTTCCACCAAATCATGACAGAATGCCCCAGAGGCAACATTAATACAGCATGAGAACGAGAAATAAGTTCATCATTCAAATGTGAACTGAAGACAAAAACTTTAAACACTGCCTTTAAAGCAACCATGAAATTTTAAATTAATTGGACTGTCAGATGAGAAAATTATACTACCCAATAATTGTCTTGTCTCTTCCACACCTCTGAAAATGAATGTCATAAAATACTGTATTCTGATCAAGAAGTGTCTTTGTCTAATAACTGAGTGAGCCAAATTCTAAAATAAAATGAGTTGATACTTTTAAACTCGAGTTTAATAAAGGGGAAGACAAAATCGACTGTGGAGTTTGTCTCATGTGCTGCAGTGTTGATAAATTTTGAGCTGAATTGCATAAAGCTAATTTAAAATACTAAATTTAGACATCAATTTACACTGTAATATCTTTGCTTCTAAAAGGTAAATAAGTATTGAAAGGACCACACTTTCCAAGTGTGGGCATGTTCAGAACAGCACTTTAGTTGAACTGTGATATTATACAGGGTGAGGTCGTAGCTATTTTAATACACTCATGTGCTTCCTGTATTTATGATATAAAACCTTCATCCACAATGCTATTTACTAAAGTTAAGAAATATTTAAGAATATATGACACAATTCTCATTTTAAAAATTAGTACATGTATAAAATTCTAGTTCATGTTCACTAGTGTTTCAAATGCAGTAGATGATGGGGGACTTGGCCACTATGCAAATTGAAATAACACTCAGAACACTTTTACAATGCAAATATAACAATGTATTCTTTATGCTCGTGATGCCAATCAATATCGTGCTTTGGCAAATCTTAAAATCTATTAATAATGCACTTTCTCCCATCCACACCAGCATGTCTACTGGTATAGTTCTGGTTTGATTCATATTAAGGTAGCCATGCTGATGAGACTTACAGGTGTAGCGTCTGATATTAGTAAGAGACAATGTGTTAAAGTAAACTCTGACATCATTAGGTTCTTACAATCTTCCCACCCCATCTTCCACAATGTTCCCTGACTCTTAGGTGTTGGATTAATTTTTGTAGAGAACAGGAGGAAATAGTCTTATGCAGGGATAAGCACACTGATTATCTAATATTCAAAATTCAGTCCAGAAAACATATACATAGGTAGCATAATACAGAGAGCAGGCTATATTATGTGTATATACATATACATACACATACACGTACACATACACATACATATACATATATATGATAATAAATGAAAAGTAGAGGTCATGCATTTGAAAGAGAGCAAGAAGGGGTTATGGGTTGGAGGTCTGTGAGGGAGAGGTATGCAGGAGAGAGGTATGCAGGAGGATTTGAAGGAAGGAATGGGAAGACAGAGGTGATATAATTATATTATTATCTCAAACACAAAGGAAATGAAACTAATTATCATATTTTAAACACTTCCCGAATCTTCCTGGAATAAATGAGTTAATGACTTGTGACAGTAACATATAAAACCATAATGTAGAGATGAGATTAAACAAGAAATGAATATTACATAATGATTTATTTTCACTGCCGATAACAATTATTACTGGGGAAGTATACACTTCAGGATTTGTGGGTAAAGATTCCTTCAGATTACATCCAATTCTATTTCCATTGTCAAGTGAAATATCTCAATAGGCTACACCATACACGTGTATAGAGCTCATAGAGGAAGATATATCCTTGAACACCTGATCTCCCTTGTGCATGATTCTTGGCCATTACATACATTTTAGAAAAACATAAATTACCAAAACCTCCCTTTGAATCTATTTAATGTCATAACTTTCAAATTAAAATCACTTGCCATAGAAAGACGTTGATGGCATGTATTATAAAATCTATTTATCAAGATAAAATAATTTGCACATTCATCACTCTTTCTAAATGAGAGAACATTAATCTTGGATGGTGATATTATAAAGAAAATGACTTTGTTTAGTGATCTCAATTTTGTTTATCATCTTCCTGAGCTGTTAATCAAAGAATCTAATTTCTCTGGGCTCCAAAGAATTGGTGCTTTAAGCCTTTATTATTTCTTCATTCTATTTAATTGTAATCCTGTAACTTAATTTAATGTAATGTAAATACTCCCTGTGTTGTGGCAGCACAAAGTTTCCTGAAACAGTAAGCCCATTAAAGTATATTAAAAGTATTTATCATGAGTCTCATGAGTACCAGTAACACAGCAAATGGAAATGTGGGATACATAATTGGAAGAAATAATTCAGAAAAATGTTTCACCATTTGTCTATGTAAAGCAACCAGAAAAACAGCCATTAAAATGAAAACTTTTTTTTTTCTAAAAGTAAAGTCCTCAAATTAGTCAATTATGTCTAAATATAAAAAGTAGTAGTAATTAAGTTTAATGGATTTTTTTTCAAACTTTTACATTGTTAGTAGTAAATATCTAGTGACACAAATTTAATTTTGTCAGTTGACTATCTCAGTGTCTATCCAGCAAGACATGAAGCAATGTCAAAATTTCTTTTTACAAAGCTCCAGCTATTGATGATTTACAATGTATTTTCTTAGGAAACCAATGTTCAATTTTGTATGTTACTCCCATTCTATGTATGGAGGAATTACTTATATCCACTTTAATTGCTTTGATTGTATTACTTATGTATTTTTGTATGCCAGGACTGGCAATAGGCCAAGGTGCATACAAAGGGGTCAGAGGACAACTTGTAAGACTCAGTTCATCCCTTCCACCATGTAGGTTCCAGGTAACAAACTGAGATTTGTCAGCCCTGGTGGCAAAGCATGTTCACTGCTGGGCCTTCTCAATGACTTTATAAATTGAATCAGTAGTATCTAAATATAAACAGATATTATTAATATCAGATTCTCTGGCTACTTGTTCATACTTTTTTTTTAGTGTCAAGATCATGAGTAGCCACAGGATTAATCATTAGTTCACATTTCCTATGTATCTTTCTCCCCCTGTTTAACATACATTATTTAAAATGTTTGTGGGTTGGTTCCAATTGTGCCACAGCATGCATGTGAAGGTCTGTGACAGAATTTTCCCTATACAATTACATTAAAATATTAGTGCAGCAAGAGTTCTGTAATTGGACAGGGAAAAGGGAGACAGAGCTAAGAGTGGCAGAGAGAGGAAGCGTCTCAGAAGAGGGGGAGAAAGAATCAAGATGGAGGGTGGACAAGAAGAAGATCTTGAACCAGCGTGGCTTTAAATAGCCATAGGTAGATAACGATTTCATATAGGGATAGAATGATTGGGGTAACTTGCCTTTTCTAGGTATGCAGCTTGTACCATTCTCAATTGGACCTGAATCAATTGTTTGGGCATCTTGTGAATTGAAAATTTATTGATATATAAATCTGACTAGTTAATTTTAAGCTTCAGAGTTTTGTTTTACTGAGCTGCTGGCAGGTGGGACTGCCAACCACAGGGGTGTTATGGCTGTGAAGGAACTAGTGGCTCCAGAGACATTTGAACTGGAGCTGGGAATACCATGACTGGCCGCTATGGTGGCTAAAAAGGGCGGCGGGACCATGCTGGGGCTGAGAATTGCTGGCAGTAGTGCAGGAAACCTGTCAGTTCCCCTTATAATTCCCACAACGAAGGTCATAGAAAAATTTGTGGAATTTGGTTCTCTCCTTCTACCAAGGAGGTCCCAAGGATTGAGCTCAGGTTATCAGACTTAGCATTTTTACCTGCTGAGCTATCTTGCCTCTCTTAATATCTTTTATTAAAGCTGATGGGGCTCTCATGTTATTACTAGCCCAAGTTGTTTTTTTTTTCTTAATTTATACCTATGTACTTGGCCTGTTTTGCAGTGACAATCATTATTACTTACTGCTCACTGCTAGTTACATTGTGTATTTTTCTCTTCCCTACCTTGTTTCCCTAGAAAAATTTAGTATCTAAAAGCTGAACAAAAATAAATTTTAATTATTCAGGTATTTTTTTTGCTCACAGTATTTCACATTTCTCTTTTGGAGTTTAAAATATTTGGTATTCAGCTATTGTCCTTCTTGATGACCAAATTCTCCTGTCTTTCAATGGAAGGAATTATCTCAAGTTGGATCCTGATATATAGGCACAAATAGATTTCTTGACATATGACAATGTGTTTCAAGCTCAAAGGGCCATCTGGTTCTCTTTTTCTTTAACAAGTGACACTTTTCTCAAATAACATAGTGTGGAAATGACTCAATCACATGACACTTTGCCTTGGTGGTAAATTACTTAGAAAAGATTCAAGAGAGTAATCTTTCCTGCAGTGTTGTTAACTGTATAAAGACTTTCATATACAATGGTTAGGTAAGATACATAAAATATTCCTGGCTCGAGGGAGCATAAGCTACTTGCCAGTCTTCCAACCTTACCTCTGCCAAGACCACTGATAAGATAGCCTGGTCTAAAAACTTAGGCTACTCTCCAAGTAGCCTTGGATTCTTTATTTATATTGTTAATGATTTCTGAAATCTAAAGTTTTTGTGGAATATGAAGATGTGGCTAAAACTGTGGTAAATTTTGCTATGTATAGGATGGGCTCTTCATGCATAGTTCTTTATTTTGTGTCTATGTTTTTAATAATTCTTATTAAAATTATTATTAAAAATGGGTGGTGTCTTCTTGTATTTTATATCCACTTACGGAGTTTTATTTGTTTTATTTTATTTGTTTTATTTATATTAATGTTTTTATTGTGTGGGAGTATGTCTGATTGTGTAGATGAATACATAGTACCATACATTACTAACTGTATACTAGGAAATTATACAAATAACTTGCTTGATAAATTAATGCTCAACTTTCAACTAATCTTGTTAGAGTGTGGAAATTTGTCAGTATCTTGGATAATTCATAAGATCCTCTTTTTAGTGCATAAACAGCATGTCTTGACAAAAGAAAAATGGAGAAATAACAGTGTAAGCTTACATATTTTCCCCTAATTTTAACATTTTGTTTATTTTTTTCCTTCAACATACAATTGTTTGATTATTTAAGCAACTAGATCTGAAAAATCATATCCATATACCACTGACACATACATAGGCCTTGAAGAATTAACTGATCACAAATTATTTTATAATCTTTTTAAGTATGGAAACAGTTCTCATGGTTTATAGCTTTTATATACTAAATATGTAATGGTAATTTTGATATCATGCTCTGTAATAATAAATTAACAAAAGATTATAACCAAAGTTTAAGTAGTATCTCCAATAAAACACTATGGCTATGCCCATAAACTGATTTTTGAACAAAAGCTTTGACCAGACACAATTTTTGCTTTTTAGTAATTTTCCAAATAGTTTTAAGACAGTCTCTACTCATCTAGCATCATCTGATGCAACTGTTTCATATCTTTTCTTTGTGTATAAATTAAACCTATTGCAATTATAAAGTCCAAAACACTTTGTGTCAATGGTATTGAAAAATCATGGCAGGTTTAGAAGTTAACTTTTAATTCTCATCCAAAAAGTCATAGAAGATGAACCTTCTCTATATTAGTTATCGGAGCATCCATGAATAGTCAAATGGCTCATTAGCATTTGGTCCAGGGAAGTCACCACAAAGTAGAAGATCAGATGCCTAAGTTGCCAAGATAAAGCAAAAGTGAATTCGGCCTATTAACAGACTTGTGGGGATACATTTTAAACCCTTCACAATATTTCCACATGAAATGTAAACCTTATGGATGATATTAACATAGATAAAATTCTATTTATATTATGTGGCTATATTGCATTTTCTTTATTTAAGTGAATAGTCATGTGCAAATATAATCATCATATGAAGAAAAGAGTTTGGGTGAGAGATAATGAATATTCGCATCAGAAGGAAGTCCTGTAACTTCTTCCCCTAGTAACAAAAACTAAAATTAGAATCCCAACAAAGGTTACACAGCAGATTGGAAGAAAACAGCTCAATTTCCAAGTAGAACAGAAGAGAAAAAAAGAACATTGCTGGAACAGCCACACATGATAATCCCACTACTAAGCTGTCTGAGCCAATATATAGGAAACCTGATTCAGCTTAGTATGCAAGAGAGGATATGAGGATTTCTACTGTCCTCCCTCTACCCCCCTAGTAAGAAGACAGGACCCTTGCTGCATCTATTCAGTCTTGACAAAATTCTTTGGTAAACACTCCCTAGAACAATGCAATCTTCCATACTATCAACTCTACAGTGTGATTCTTTAGAGAAGGTTATATTTTCATCTTGGTTATAGAATTTAAAAATGTTACCTCTAATTACAGGAAAGTATCAGGCACTTCAGAAATCAGTTTGGTATTTTATTTCAATTAATGAAGATGACTTCATTTATCTAACAAACCTAACATTTATCTAACAAAGTCTTTCTGATAAAGGAGTCAAAAACCATGATTGTATCTTAGGCTGTGGGGATCCTTACTCAGAGAATTGCTGAGAAAATATTCTCTCAAACCTTTGTTTAAACATGATTACTCACAGATAAAATGTGAATTGATAATTTTCATAGAAACAATACATGCTAGTAAATTATGCCCTAATCAGAATTAAAATACATAACTAATACATCAGGAGTGCTTTTTTATATCATCAGAAACTATACTCGTGAAAAAATAATATGAACATGAGATGTATGTTCCTATGTCCTAACTTTGGATAAGTAATTCTTAAACTTGCAATGTATTCTCACACTACAATATGCATAAATCTGGACAGTAGTCTTATTTATAGTACCCCAAAGTAGAAAGTAAATTGCTATCTAAAGAAGAATATGTAAGAAGGTAGTGATTTAGCTACAGAATGGAGTTTGTTCCTTGATCCACAAGAACTATTGCTTTTGGAAGAGCGCAGGGAACCCAGTAGAGAAACAGAGAAATAAGTCTATTGTGTGCACTATTGAAATTAAATTAGGAGATTCTAAAAGATGCATAGAGAACAGTAACAGAAAGCAGTTAAGTCCTTACCGGGGGCCTTCAGTAGAGGGAAACAGAAATTATTTGAGATGAAAACAAAAGACTTAATGATGATTGTGGTGATACAAAAATAACATTGCAAGCATTAGAATACTTCAGACAATCAATCTTAATGGCTGGAAGATAAATTACCAATAGTGACTGAATGGATGCAATGATCTGGCTACAAAGTAAAGCGAACAGTGAAAAGTAAACATTTGAGGCTGGCGCTATGGTTCAGTAGATAAAACGCTTGCAACAAAAACATGAGGACCTGAGTTCAGATCCCCAGGCCCTAGAACTGAGCTTCATAGCACACATTCAATATCTCAGCATTTGGTGAATAGACAGGTAGATCCTCAGAGTCACTTGGTCTAGACAAAACAACAAGCTCAGTGAGAAAACAACAAATTCACTGAGAGATCCTGTCTTAAAATATATGGTGGAAAGCAATGAGAGATGATACCAGGCTTGTCTATACACACACACACACACACACACACACACACACACACATATGAGAAAGATATAAAAAATGTTATCAACCTTATTTTATAATTCGAACAATATTTATAGCAATGTGTAATGATTTCTCATTATATGTACTCTACAGTATTTTGATCAATTTTTTTAATCTATATAATTCTATAGTGATGAAGTGGGGAAAAAAAAGTCTTCTCCTACAGAGTCAACTCCTACTCTAGCAACAGGAGCTAGGCTGCTGACAGAACTTGATTGAACAGGAGATGCTTTCCAGACATTTTGCAAGTGAAGGACCTGCTACAGATGGTGCCAAGCTCAGGTTTTAGGTTACAGGCTCTAGCAGCCCAAGAACTAAGTGTCCAGATCCGTTTTTCCCAGGTACACATTGTCTGTGATTAACAGGAGAAAGGATGTACGGTGGTATTCTCAGAAACAAATCACATCTAAACTTTAAGTTCATAGCAGCCAGACTATGACAGGAAATAATAATAGTCTATTTGATTTCCTGTTTTCCAGGAATGTGGAATTATTTCTTTGAATAACTTGGATACAAAGTGCATTTACATGAATTTGAATGAATTTTTAGTTATCTATTTTAGATTTCATAGCTTACAAAATGTTAAGAGAAAACAATCTAGCTTATTTCTTCTATAATATTGATAGCTTGCTGTTAATCGGGTAGACAAAATAAGCTAATGCTACAAAACAGGTCTCGACGGTTTGGGAGCCCCTGTGATTAAACATTTTCTCGGTTACACAGTTGTCTCAGGCAATTATATGGAACACGCGTGCACACACATACACACACACACACACACACACACACACACACACA
>JANHMN010000017.1:33619834-33733120 GCA_030674055.1 Rhabdomys pumilio
ACACACACACACACAGAGAGAGAGAGAGAGAGAGAGATTGAATCTATCTTCATGTTTTCTAAATTTAAGATTGAAAATAGAATGTGCTATATGTATGATAACCTGCTGACAGCACACATAAATGCAAACTAACCAGCAGGTACTAGTGTTGTGAAGCAAGAACTGGTGGATCAATTCAAATCTCATGTCCCAGGGTATGTTTAAACTTTAAGCAGGTCCTAGTGAGATGCAGGTGTGTCTTAGTCACATTAGGAAATCTTCCTTAAGGTAAGTAATAACAGTCACAATACAAAGTTTCTCTGAGTTTTATTTGAGATTAGATTACATATGAGTGTGATCTTCAGCCAAATTGAATAAATGTATATGATTGGAATTGTGGAAGTATTGCCTTGTCTCAGGGAGTACATATCTGCTCAGTGTACAGCCAGTCACATGGTTTGGCATCATTTACTCTCCCTCATTGGTTGGGGTGACTATAGACTTTGAGGAACCTGACTGAAGTAATTATGATATCAGCAATGTCACCAAAGAATGGAGTTTGAGAAATAAGGATTTTGAGTGTCAGTGTTTGAAACTGAAAAAGTACCTCTATATTTTGTGTGGTATATGCAATGTGAAGTATATGCTATGATAATATAAGAAACATAACCCTAATGTTTTGTGTGTAGATATGAGGAACATGTTTTTATAGTACACAAGTTAACCTTTATGTTTTGTGTGCATATGTGAGCTACGTGTGTTTATAATTTAAAAAGATGCAATAATCTTTATGTTTTATTTGAATATATGAGACACATATGTTTATAGTATAGGGAACATAAACTTTATGTTTTGTATGTATATATGAGGTATCTGTATTTATAGTATAGAAAACATAACTTTCCTTTGTTAAGTTCCTTGTTTCGTCTTGTTTCCATAGAGGATATTACTCTGTCTGCTTTTTGTGCAAGCTTAGCTTAGCATTTTGTTCAAATTAAAAACAATGCTTTTAAATTTCTTTAGTTTCTCAGGTTAAACTTAGTAACAGCCTTTTTTTATTATTCTTTTCTGTTTAACTTTTTATACAATAAAATTGAACTTTTACGCTACTCTTCCAGTATTCTATCTGTGGCTTCACCCAGAAAAGGGATCTAATATTAAACTCTAGGGAAATAATTGCTGATGCATAAAAACTAATATTCACTATAGGTTTTATAATGTTTGTACAAAGGGGGGGGGTCACACAAAGTGAATGAAGTTTTAAAAGTAGATAATGTCATAAGGAATCCTAATGAGAATAAAACAAATCAAGTGTGTATCTTCTCTTGGCATCCGGGGTACTTATCCTTGCATCACCCTGAAAGGTCACATTGAATAGTATCATTTACATGGAAGACCTCGTGTTCAGGAGTCCTACCAATGCACAAAACACAGCCGACTGTCAAAGGCAAGCGTAGATCTAGTGTTTGCAGCAAAAATTACAAATATCCACATATGTCCTCTACTTTACTTTCTTCGGCCTTTCAGACTTCCTTCCTTTGAACCTAGACGCACAGAAAATAATTATATGTGAGTGATGTTGCTCATTCATTGAATTAAGAACCTGGTGATTGTTCAACCATTGCCTGGGTTCTGTGTGTCATCCTTAAGTAGAGCAAGTAAAGGAAGATCTATACATATATAATTTTTTTAGCCTAGGTCACCAAGTACCCAGACCCAGACATTGTCCAACTCTTCATAAACAACACTACTTAGCTAAGGAATCTAATTTTCAAATATGTATGGCTGATGGAATTAGTAGTATTCAACCAGTGAATGACTTATGAAGAGTAAAAATAATAAGATGGTATCAGAATAGTGAGTCAAGTACACATCACTGCAACTAAAGAAACACAGAGGATGAATCGGGGCAGATGAACTCTCATGTTGAACACAGGACTAGGGAGTTTCTAATCTGAACCTTTTATGCTCTTAATTGAACCTCTACATGTGTCACATTGGCTTGGACCAGTTTTCCAAATTTTTCTTCAAAGAGCTTGGTTTGTGCTAGGGTCAAGTTTCAACTCTGAAAAAGAAAAGTGTTTAATTTTATCTTTCTAACAGCCTACAAATAACAATGAACTTTCAGTCCCAAGGTATACTAAGCCATTGATTACTAGAAACTTGAAAGGGGGTGGTCAGGAAGGGTAGGAAAGGAGGGAGAATAGCACTTATTCAAATGGAAAACTGAGCCTCCCACACTGCAGAATGGGGACTGCAGTCCACAGGATGTTTTATGAAGAGCTGGAAGAGCTTGCAATGTGCTTAATGAAGGCAACACAGCGAGGGCAGCATCAATGAAAATGCACATACATGTTTAAAATATCACCCTGTCCCCATCACATCAACATAGATTGTGGGGCAGTGGGCAAACCTATATCGGCAGGCAGTTCAGTTCTGCTTCCAGGCCCTGGTTCTTTTTATTTAGCTTCAGCCCTCCAACAACCCCTCCCCCAGAGCACCATCAGTCAAGAGGAACAAACCTCAGGCCCTAGAGAGATTTACATACTAATTAGGTACCTGAAGGCCAGAGGGTGGAGTCAATTAAACATTCTTCCCCAGGCCCACCCCCTCTCTCCCCGCTATTTAACTCAGGACTGCCCTGGGTTTTACTGGGGTGCATCCAGATCCATCCACCATCCATCATGCCAATAAACCCGTTTTGGAAACCCAAGGACTTTCTCGAGTCATTGGGACCAAGCCATGAGGAACGGTGGAGCCACAGCAGCTGGGCCTAACTTCCCGTTAGAGGAACCCAGAGCGTTCCCAGCCAACTACCCACCGCCCAGTGTGGAGGAACTTTAAGCATTTTCAGCGACTATCTACAATAAATAATAATTCCAGGTTTAAAAAAGAAACAAAATAAGAAGCTAGAAAAATTGACTACCTCAGTTTTATAACTGCTGATTGTACAAAGATATTGAACTATCAAATATTACACTACAGAAACACATAAATTACAATAGTGATTAATTTAAAAATGTTTTAAATATACACTGATATTAAGTAATGTTTATGTATGTATTTTTGTCTGTATGTGCATATGTGTGAATTCCAGAGAACAAACTCATTTGGTGGTTCTCAGGCATTTTCCTCTTGGTCTTTGGGACATTTCTCAGTGGCTTGCAACTTGCCAAGTATGGCATGCTAGCTGACCAGTGAGCCCCAGGATCTACCTCTTAAAAGCTTAAGTGTAAGGGGTGGGTGTTAAAAGTGCTGTTGTTTGTTTTCTTGGGCTCTGAGAATCAAACTGGGGACCCTCATGCTTTTGTCATAAGCAATTTACCAACTGACTTATCTCCCCAGCACCATTATTGAAACTTGTATGTAATTCTCCCCATTTAGTTCAATATTAAAATCATGCATGGCATTTAAAAAGGTATTCTATTTAACTAAAAACATACTGTGGCTATTTGAGAAAAAAAAATTTTGATACCCAATTTCCAAAGAATGATATCTTCCTGTGTGTGCTGATTTATCATACTTGGGTTCAAGCAAAAACATAGCTGCATATATCACAATGGAGAAATCCATGTGGTTTGGTAAAAGTATGCAACATAGAACTCGAGAAGCTATATATGTTCTAGCTTTGTTCATTATGCTACTGTGGGTTACTTTTGCTAATAATAAAAGTAGTTATTAAACACACTAGATCATAGATTATGTTCTGAAAGAGAGCAGTAAAGATATATGTACTTTGACAGTTTAATGTCAACTTGATACATCCTAATTAACTACCTCAGTTCTATAACTACTGGTTACAATAGACAGTGAGTTATCACATATTACCCTACAGAAACATATAAATTAAAATAGCAATTATTTTTTAAAAATCAATTTAAACATAGACTAAAATTAATTGACTTTTCCTGTGTGTTTTCTCCAGAAGAAATAGCAAACAGTGTCCAATCTATTCCAAAAGTATTCATAATATTTATGTTTTGTGGGGGCCAAAGTTAATTTGTAAGTCCTACTTGCCTGAGGACAGATAATTTTCTATAGTGCTGGAGGATGTGGTTTTTGGAAAATAATAAACCACATGTGTTTGCTCCCTGAAACAGATTTGTTTGACTCAATTGCACCAAATGTACTTGACCACATTTAGGTGGCAGTTCCACAGGAAGAAATAACGCAGTATGTAAACTTGCCAGGATTGGATTATGTGGGATGTATGTTTGAAAATATTTCAGGATATACACTTGCCTATGATTGGACCTATTGAATAATATGATGACCTTATGGGCTTGCCTTTTAAAACTTTGGTAAAATGTTACTTTTTGTCATGTTCTGGGAACCCCAGAATTGTTCTGGCCAGAATCAATTATCTGGGCCCGTATTTAATTAAACCTTGCTTCAAATTGGATCACATAATGTATAGTTGATGTTTTGTTGAGTTTCGGGTTTAGCAGTGAATTTCAAGATGTTCCAAGGTATGCTTTTGAAGACCCCCCAAACTTGGGAGACCCTTACTCAAGTCTCAGGAAATCACGGCCACCCAAAAATCTCAAGACACCGTACCTGGATGCAATCAGCAGAGGTTTATTGGGGAGAGAGTTGGCTAGCCAAGGTCAAACTACATATTCGAGCAGGAGTAGAGTTTTGACTCTTCCCAGGATGTATCCCAGGGCAGTGAAGGCCTGAAATCTTATATTCAGTTCCGCCTTCTTGGAACTAGTGAGCCTGTATATTTTATAAAATGGTCTTTATAATTTTTCAGTCTACACTTGGACTTGGTCCTATCGTAGGTTGATTTGTTTTTTGTTTTGTTTTGTTTTGATTTTTTCATTAAAACAAAGCACATAAATAATAGAAAAAAAGCTTTCATCAGTGATCTAAAGGACCATATTGTTATTGCTCTGCTTTATGAAATGCTGAATTTCTCTTGTCATGGTTGTATTTCTAGATAGTTTTCTAAATAAAAATATACTTCAATAAGATGAAATAGACTTTTGATTGCGGGATTCTTTTATTTCCCTATTACTGGGATGTAAGAGTAAAGTCCAGACAATGAGTGGCAAGTGGTTTACTGACAGATATTAAAATCCTAAAAAATGTTCTAAAGGTTCTTTGTTGTGTAGTGATGCTTGCTAAAGAGAAATGTTCCTTCTTTGGATGAGGAGGAAAGATCTTAAGACTCATGAGATAAAATTTCTAAGTCTCAGAAAATTGAAACTTACCAGTCTCCCAAGGTTCCTCCTTGGGGTTATGCTAGCAGTAAATAATGCTGGGAAAAAGAGACCAAGGTCACCTGAGAGTCAGGCAGGCTCCAAGTTCCAAGGATGGTGCTGAGGGATTCACCTTCCTCCCATGCTGGGGTGTGCTTTTCAAGTTATCTGTGCCTTGAGTCAGCTGTGGTCTTGGTCATGGCTCCCAATCCCTCCCTGGTTCACTACTTGAGGCTTGCATAGAATTTTTTCTTAGATTTGCCTTGGGTATCATGCCTGATGTTTGTAGATACTAGCTTATACTGCCCCAGAAAAATTAAACAATGCATTCATGTTTATAATAATTAAACAGAATTGTTCCAGCTCTTGATAAAATCAGAATAGAGGAATTTAGTAATTTAAGATAAAATGTTTTTGACTCACAGAATATGCTACCTCATATTCTGTCAGAAGCTTATAAAGAAAAACTAAACCTGGATAGATTTATGTGTTTTTCCTTTTTCATTTTAAGGTCATGGTACACTACAGTGAATGACAAATTGCTCATACATAAAATGAAAAGACACTAATATAAAAATCATATTTCTCAAATATGATGATATATTTTAGCTTCAACTAAAACCTAATCCCTATAATTACTTGATCACTAGAGTCTAAATATATCATATTTTGAAATAATATATTGGTCCAATATTAAAGGACATATTTCATTTTGTCCTCATAAAATATGTGCTCATAATTCAGTGCCCTAAACTATTCATTATGTTCTACTGCTCAGATGAGACCAGCCACACTGTCATTTTAACCCTTTAGAGTTGAGATAAGCAAGACAGAAGAACTCAGAAAAAAAAAAAAGAATAAAATTGAGCCATCTGTAATTTCTATTTCATTGCTTTTCAAAGCCCAGTGATACGTCATCCAATAAAGATGAATAGTCCACATATCTCTGGAAGTGTTGATGAACAAAGAAAGATTTTCTAAAGAAGGAAAGTTAAGAAAGAAATACTGTTGAGATTCTTCCCAATGTTGCCCACTGTATCTGGCCACAGATGAGGTGGAAACTGCTATGTCTGAGTTCTTGAGTCTGTAGGGTTACATTTTGTTAGTTATATTAAAGGACTCAAACACATGTCTATGTAGCCAGCCACACATGATTGACAATGAGTACGGATCTGAGAAACTATGAGCCCCTTTGATGTCAAGCAGAGCCCAGGATGCTGGGGTTTACCCCAGCAATGCCCACCAGGCAACAACTTCTCTTTGAAGGATTTTAGTTGATTTTATTGTTGCTGAAAATCAATTTTGCCATAAAATCAGAAAGGATTTACTAAAGCAACCATTTCTGAACACAGATCTATGATGGAACAGAAAACTCTCATGTTATTAGCACATCAAAGAAAGTTTGCCTTGAGAATTATTATATTTTCATATAATACTCATCCCCAAGCCCCTTTCCTTTCAACATATACCCTAGCAAGTTGCAAGACTGTATTTCAAAATTTCTACCAAACTTCTTATTAGATAAAACAAAATTACTTTCATTACAATGCCATTTGTTTGCAATGGCCACTTATAAATTTCATGTAAGGAGTGCTTTAATGTGCTCCCGTATAGTCTTCTCTTGGTGTGTTTAGCTCCCATGATTTTCACTAACCTCACTGATGCGTCTTCATGGGGATAATATACTTGTTACTCACACTGTCTGAAGATGAGCTTGAACAATCACTCTCCTCAGTTCCCCCTCACTGACTTCAATATCTGCTCCACTAAAAATAGCAGCCTTCCATCTGGAGCTGCAGTAAGTTACCCCAAGATTGTGTGCAAGCAACAGCCGGTCAAGCCTGCAGCTCTGTGGCTGCACAAGATTGCCCAGCTATGTTGTTTAATGAAGGAATTTGATTTTCAAGAAATTTCTAAACTGTCAGCTACTTTTCTTGAGGTATTTTGATATAAAGCTAACATACTGTTTTCTGTTTGTTTGCTTATTTGTTTTCTGTATTTCTTCAAGAATACAGTATCCCAGTAGTTTATAATGTTTTATTTGTTGGAGCACAATCAAAGCAATGTCTCATGTAAAGTAATGTCTTGGAGAACAGTGAGAGAGGCTCCAGGTAAAATGACAGAGCACTTTTTCTCTCAGGTGCATTTTGTTCTCTGGATTATTCCTGGACCTGATTTCATGCCTCCTGAGAGAAATATTTACATTCAATTTATAATAAATGCTATTTCCTGTTGAATGTCAGAACATAGATAGCTATAGAACCCAATCTGGTCAGGAAACCCTGAATCTGGCTATAACCTTCTGTCTTACTTAAGTGTTTTCCTAGATATAATCCATAGTACATGCAAGGCAATTGTGTTTAAATTAGTCTGTCCTGAGAATGTTCTTGGGAAAGGACTGCCCTGTCAATATTTTTTATGTGCTCCCTGGCATTTGTCTACATGTTTTTCTGAACTCAGACAGCCTTCTTTGGATCATTGATTTCTATGTTACATTACTGAATAAAAGTACACTGAAGGAGCTGAAAGGGTTTGTGGCCACATGAGGAGAGCAACAATACCAACCAACCAGAGTTCCCCAGGGTCTAAACCACCAGCCTGGGAGCACATAGGGAGGGACCCATGACTCCAGCTCTATATGCAGGGGAGGATGGCCTTGTTGGGCATAGGTGGGAGAGGACAACCTTGGTCCCATGAAGGCTGGACACCGAGTGGGGGTAGGTGGCAGTGGGGGATAGGTGGGGGCACATCCTCATAGAAGCAGGAGGAGGGGGGATGGGATAGGGGGTTCCTGGGTGGGGGGATGGGAAAAGGGGATAAAATCTGAAATGTAAATATAATATCCAATTAAAAAAAAAAGAAAAAAAGTATACTGGAACTGAAGTAAAGCAGTCTATAGCATTGGACTGTAGTTTGACCCATTTTTAGGTCCCCAGATCCCAAGTCCAGCAGACAAATCTGCACGGGTTGTTGAAAGTCAATGTTTGTTCTAGCATGACTCCTGGATTGTTTAACATACACTATCTTTCAGAGATTCTGTTACCTGACCATGGGAAATAAGCCATTATTAGCAAGCAGGTTCATGACTTTTGCTTTTTTGTTGCTTATTTGATCTATCTATCATCTATCTATCTATCTATCTATCTATCTATCTATCTATCTATCTTCTATCTATCTATCTATCTATCTATCTATCTATCTATTTTTGCTTAAAGGATATTGGTTAAATTTAACTAAGTTAAAAAATAGTATTTCCTTCATTGTCACGAAGAACAAAATAGTATGAAAATATTCAATTTGTTAAGCCTTCTGACATAGTTCTATAACTCTTCAAAATATTACACAATTAACTCTCTAGTGATTCAGGAATAAATCTTAAAACTTACTGTTTTAACCAAAAGGGTTAAAGGTCCTGCACAGTCTCTGCAGACAAATCCACATCAATATGTCTTTCATTGCAAACAATCAACCTTGCCTTAATTGTTTTTAAGGACAATATTAAATGGGTCAGCTGTATAATTCAATTACAGGCTTTGTAAATGCAGGAAAGGTGCTTAATATTTTATAAAACACAATATTGAATTTATCCTTGAGACTATAGCTAGAATAAATATTTGTGACTTATTCACCTCTTCCTTGATTTAGATAATTAATCAAATATCTCATTTCATCATGAGATGACATTCAAGTTTAAGACATACATTATGCTTTCTATCAGTAGCATACCTAATGCAGAAATACAGTCTGTACAATTTCTGAACAAAAGTCAAGTAGGTGGCTTATTTGAATAATATAATGTGGAATCATTATACAGGGCAATCATGGGAGACACTGAGCAGAGCAAAAGGCTCTATCTGTAAGTACATAAGGGATAATCCTATCAATCTTCAGTTTTTCCTTAATTAAACAATTAATTGTGTATTGGCTAGGTTTTTTATCAACTTTATACAAGCTAATGTCAAGAAGTAGAGGGAACTTCGTTGGCCTGATATGGAAAGCATTTTCTTGATTAGTGATTGATGTGCAGTGGGAGGGTCCAGCTCACTATGGGTGGTACTACTAATCCTGGGCAGGGGTGGGGGTTCATGGTTCCTATAAAAAAGGAAGCTGAGCAAACTATGAGGAGTAAACAAAATAAACTGCATTCCTTCACGTTTACTCCTTTAGTTCCTACCTCCAGATTCCTGTGCTGAGTTCTATCAGAAAGCAGGCTGAGCAAACTAGAGGGCCCAAGCTTGTAAGCAGCTCCCCTCCACAGACTCTGCATCCGTTCCTGCCTCCAGATCCCTGCCCAATTTGAGTCTCTGTTCTGAATTCCCTTATGATAGAAAGTGATTTGGAAGCATAAGCGAACTAAACCTTTTACTTGCCCAAGCTGGTTTTGGTCCTGGTGCTTATGAGCAAGTGTGACAGGCTATCACAGGCATGGGAAACAATCTAAAACAACAGAGAAAATGTTGTTCTCCTTAATGACCCCTGCATCAAAGCAGCACTGATTCTGATACATACATAAAGACAAACTGAGCTAAGACTTAAAAGGAAGTTGACAAAGCTTGGTTAATCATTGTTTATCCATTAACATGCATCAAAAAATGTTCCCTGTCAACACACACACACACACACACACACACACACACACACACACACACACACCTCTGTTCCTAGTAGACTTATAACATCAGCATTTTAGATTGGTGAATAACAAATCTCTAAACTCTGTAACAAAGCCAACTAGACAGTTAACAGTAAATAGTGAACAATAAAGTTTTTGTTCAGAAGTATGTAGATCATGGGTATGTATAGGAAAGAAAAGAACTTAAAAACAAAATAAAGGCCTCAGAAGTCATCTAATGAGGAGGAGAGCACATCTGCAGAGACTGGGAGTGGAACTGAGAGAGATACATGAGAATCAATTGCAAATCAGTTTGCGGGAAACTTTACCATAGTTGTGGGCTAACAATGAATATATCCAACATAACAAATTCACTAAACTGTGATGTTCGTTGCTATGGTTATTAGAGGGTTAAAGGTAAAGGTACATGTTCTTCCTAGAACAATTGTGTTCCACATCCTCCATCTCAATTCTGTGTGTTTCACAGTTGGTTCTGATACCTGCCAATTATCTTGATCTGTGTGTCAAAATGCATTCAGTTATATATTGTTTGCCTCTCCATCAGGATATAAAGTCTAACAGGAAAAACATTACTTATAAACTGATCATAGTATGTTTAATGAATACTATTGAAATTACTACATATATTCAAGCCTATTAGATAACTTACTATATACATATACCTATATATAGTCATTGAAAAAATAGGTGAGTTTTACTTATATATTTTAAAATATCATAACCAAATTAAATCTGGTCGTGTTACTAAGAGGCAAAGTAGCAACAGAGTCATCTGTTGATGACTCTTCTTGAGAATGGCTTTAATAAAATGTTTACTAAGAAAAAAACTCTTCAATTTCATGTCTGTGATTGTGTTTCACTAATTGGTTTATTACTCTTGAAAGTCATGGCCTAACCAAATGTGAGAAAGATCTTTTGCATAGTATAATGCAACACCATTATTAATTACTTCATCTTGTCTTATTGTATTTTTTTATATTTAGTTTTGTAGTGGAAACTGAAAATATTCTAAGCAGATCCATCTATGTTGGGAGGGTCACAAAAAGTAATTAGAAATAGAATTTTAATAATAAGGAACATTAGTAATTAAACTCAATAGAAATTTAATGGAATCAAAAATATTTCTTATTGGATTTTCACAGAATTTTGCTGGCACTTAACATGCTTATAGGAAGGGCTTCCAATTTAATACTTGATGAACAGAAAAATATCCAAATATATAGAGATGAAAAATATGCACTTATCCATTTTAAAAGTCAGGAAGGGATGGTGTGGAGTCCCTAATGCACAATGCTAACCAGGCCATTTCCATCCTGGGAGAATGAAAACTTCAATGAGATAGGCAGATAAATCAGTTAGCTATGTCTTAAGTATAAAAATGATGTTAAGATACTGCGGACTTTACTAAACTTTACAAGAGTTATAATGCCTAATCTAATCCTTAATCCTGGGAAAAGCACACAGTTTATAAGAACTTGACAGAGTTGGAGAAAATATCAAATTCAGATATAAGGTATTATATTAAATATCTAATATTAAAGAATATTTGAAAATATAATTAAAATGTATGCATTCCATCTTATTTAGAAAGAGAATTTAAATTGGATTGCATGTGACAGCTGGCAAGGAATTATCTTACAGTAACAAGCTATTAAATGTTTACATTGTTTCTTCTCAATGGGACAAAAGTAACTAGAATGGAGGAACTTGGCACCAATTTACTCATTTCTGAAACCACTGCTACAAAAATTATGAAATTATTGACCAGTTTAGTGACTTTTTTTCATTTTAAATTCATTCATTTGAGATCTTTCCTTAGTCGTTGAAAGCTAGAACCGATACCTCATTTTCTCAGCACTCTCATAGTCAAAGATCAACATCTGAGCTTTTCATTTCCCAAAATAGTGTCATATATGAAATGATAAATATAGAATTTGGTCAAATGGTGCAAACTGTACACATTCCACTGCTTACCAAATAATTTTTTCAGGATTCCTCATGACTACATCTCCACAAACAATGAATTCTAAACTGACAAATTTCTACCACTTTAGAAAATGGGTAGTTAAGTAGCTCAGGTGAGAAATAAATTATTACAAACATTAAACTTGATGTCCCTTAGCCTATAGTTGCCTTCGGGTCAGATGACTCATGTCATAACACCAATGAAACCTTCAAGACATAACCAGGATTCTCCTGTTTTCAGATAAATATATGGTATGACCTCAGCAAATGGAATCCAAGGGAAATAGCAGAGAATGCAATGAGCAAATGCATGGGATTGTGTGGTAGAAGAAAGAAAAGTGTTCAGTTAGGGAATTTAAAAACCGGAGCACCAAAATGGAGAGCCGTCCCACCGAGGATTTAAAAAGTGTAGCAATATGACGACAACCTACAAAGAGAACTACAAAAGGCAACACAGGAAGTATGTCCAGAAGAGGAGGCAGGGGGATGACAGACGAAGAGACTGACATCAGACTGGGCAGCAGTGGGGTACCAGAAAGCAAGCCTCATATTAAACGGAAAGCCATCTCTTCGCTTTATAAACAGGGCTCCCAGCATCTCTGGGAAAAGACAAAACTTCAGTGCCCAGTACCTTTGCTTTATCGCGCATCGATCCTTTGCCCAGGATAGACATTTTAGCACCCGTTTCCTCTTGTAGCCTCTTCAAGGAGTTTCCTCTTGGTCCAAGTAATTTCCCCACAAAATTGAACTAAAAAACAAAATCAACAGGAAGTCTAAATTAAGAAAGAGTAAAGTATACTTTGTATCAAGTATAACTAATGATTACAAGTTGTTAAAACTTACCATTAAGAAAAATAATGACATGTACCCTCATACATATGTACACCTTTGCACATGTACACACAAAACACTGGAAATTACTTCATACTTCCAATCCTAAAAGCTCTTAATGGAATACTACTACTTCCTAAAAGAGAGCCAAGATCAATAGTATAATTGAAAATATTATTTATTCAAATAATCAAATATACACATATCATCTGGCAAAAATAAGATTACTCAAGTAATACAAAAGGTTCTTCAAAGCAATAAATATACCAGATGCTAGACTTAATGTTAAAACAACATTTGAAACAGTTTAGTATGTATATTCTTTTAAAATTCATTCTGTCTTTCTCTGTCTCTGTCTGTCTGTCTCTCTCTGTCTCTCTCTGTCTCTCTGTCTCTCTGTCTCTCTCTCTGTTTCTCTCTGTCTCTCTGTCTCTCTCTCTGTCTCTCTCTGTCTCTCTCTCTCTCTCTCTCTCTCTCTCTCTGTCTTTCTCTCTCTCTCTCTCTCTCTCTCTCTCTCTCTCTCTCTCTCTCTCTCTTTCTCTCGCATATATGTGTGCATGCCCCCCTGTGCTCAGGTACACATAGAAGCCATAAAGGGTAGCAAATTAGTTGGAGCAGGAGTTACAGGTACTTAGGAGGCCTTGAAGTGGGTGATGAGAACCAAACTTGAGTTCTCTAGAAAAGTAAAGCAAGGTGGAATATTTCTTCATCTCTGAGATATATGTTTTACATTTTATTTAATGTCAAAGATATAGGTTGCTGAATAATATAAAGATTAAAAAATAAGGAAGACAAAGGTTTTATGTGCTTTATATACATAGACAGTCAATGATGTCAGTAATACATCTTAGCACAGATTTCCTACAGTAATATAAAATCAACCTCTTTTTGCATATCACCAATACATAATTTGAAAATACATCTTTTGAGGGAGATAATATTTATAATGGACTAAAATATTTTAGGAATAAATATAGCTATTTAAATTTAAAGCCATTGGAGAAAACATAAAATATACTACTATAGATATTAGCTAGATAATTATCTAATTAATAGATAACATTAGATAAATTGAAAGATAATTACTATTAATCAAATTAATGAATATGGAAATATATATTCCTAAATTAATTTCAACTTTAGGCATAATGAAATTCCAATTACAACAAGGATTTGAGTTATGAACTAGGTCTGACATTTCTTTGAAAAAATGAAAGTTTATAGCAGACAAGTGAAAGCAAAATAGTACACAGCCATTCTTTTTTTAAAGTTTTTTAATTTTTATTTATTTTTTCTTTTCTTTTTATTATTTTATTTACATTTCAGATGCCATCCCCTTTCCCCATTTCCCCTCCCTAGAGAAAACTCCTATCCCATGCCCCCTTTTCCTTTTTGCTTTTATACAATTTCTTTTTTAATGTCAGTCAAAGCTTTTATAAATTTGGTAATGCTCAATCAGAAGTGTAAACCAATGCCCAACCTAGATATATAAACTGTTTTTGACTGGTGGAGACACATGAACATCTGCCTCCATGCCCTCGTCTTTCTCTCTCTTTCTCTCTCTCATCACCTTGCTTCTCTCCATCTTCTCCTCTCCTTATTCTATCTCTTCCTCTCGGTGCTCCTTCCCCTTTAGCTCCTCCTACATATCACCCTTCCTGTTAAAATAACACTTTTTTCTCAAAATACAATTAGAGCATAATTATTCCTATTTGTACCAGTGAGGTACAAAATATTCCTAATACCCAGTCCATCATTTTGTCGACTAACCAGAATCTCTGTCGTCTCTCCTAACTAAAACACTTAGTTTTGAACCTGGCTGTTTTTCTTGGCTTTAGAATGAATGTCAGCTGAAAACCATCCACTCAGATCTTTTCTCTCAAAGTAAATAGCCAGGATTGGCTATGAGACTATAGGTCTTCAACCCCATCAGAAATCCAGAATGACTGAGTCAACTGAAATTATGGGAAGCACAAAGCATAGCTTCTAAAACTTAGCCAATTTATAAATACCACTGAACACCTGGACAGCCCCTATACTACAGAACATTGAAGCATCAAATCTTCAGCCTTCTGACCCAGTGCTACAGAGTTATTAAAAGCTGATTACTCTGTCTAGGCAGATATAATCAGTCGACTATTTTGCAAGTGTGTCCTTTTCTGGACAGTAATTTGTCTGTAGATGGAAAGAGGCAATTCTTGCCTTGTGGCTGTCTCTGCACAACTGGAGTAACTCCAAGGATGCTCAATTTCTTCTTAGAATCCAAGACAGGAAGCTATCAGAAGCAGACAGGTCTCTAATCAAAATGAACATTAATATACAAATATTTGTAACATCAATTTTGTGGACTTCTGACGTTTTGAAAACCATCTATCCCTGTGAGGCAATCTGGACTGTTGTCTGTTAACTCCTTTCAGCTATTTCTAAATAAAATATAGAAAACACTCTAATACTAAACTCAAAGCCCTAAATTTGCTATATTCCCTTAACTCATAGGCTAACCATCTCAAATCAGTTAAAAAAAAAGTTAAAGAAGGACTGGGTCTAAGCCTTGTATTCCTAAATGTGTTATACAGGCACAATGCCTATGACAGTAACAATATTCATCTCACTTTTATATCAATAAGGAGCTCGTACTAATGAAAACCTTAAATTTGAATTCAAAGTAAATTTTGTACAATTTAAGAAATTATAACTTCATCTTGATGCTAACTATACAGATTTCTATCAATAGGTTATGGCTATGCAATAAATCCTAGCTAATCCTCCCTGTTCCAACAAAACCTCTACTTTTTCCTAGAAAGACAGCCCAATATTAACCACCTTAGTCCCCAAGCCCAGGGAATAGGGGCTCTGACTGTTCATTAACTTCTTCAAGCTGATTATGGGCGTTGAGATATTAGAAGAGGGATGGGAGGAAGATTAAATTGATAAGCCTGTGATGCTGGTACACAGCCATTTTTATTGCACTTATTTATCCATTTCAACACTAGGGTTCAAACTTAAGCAACACCCCATTCTCTTTCTGGGCATGAGATTATACCTTCTTGCCCTCACCATACAGTTTCCTTAGAGAACCTGGAAAGTCTTGGACCAGGTCTGGGAGAAATAACTAAAGTAGTCTCTTGGTGTGGATAAGTCTGTTTTACTGCCTTAGATGGTGTCTTATGGGTTAGATGCCCTTCTAGGTGGGTAAAAGTAAAACATACAGAAACTACGGCTTTAAATTAGGATGAACTATTTTAACAAGCTGTTTCCCAAAAGTCTTAAATACCAGCCAACCTGGAGATGCACACATCTGTCCGATCGCATAATGAGCCTTGTTTGAGTGGAATAAAATGGCATCAATCACCAACTTGTGCCTTGGAGCTGAGGGGAGGTTAAACCATTTAGGAGTTAAAGTATACACACCTAAACTGTGTTAGGCGTGGATACAAAATGATCCCTGATGGAGTACTGACTCACTTTACCATGTGTATGTACTCGTGAAGAAAATGTAAGAATGTTTCTTTCCAACTAGCTGAATGACAACATAGGTATGAGGAATGTCACACCACTACGCTGTCATAAATTATATTTTAATCAGTAAATATATTTTTATAAAATCAAAGATGGAACAGGAAACAATTATTTATCATCTTCAATGCTGGAAATGTAGAATAAAAATGAACCTTCCATTTTAAAATATTTCTACAAACTTACATCAATGAGGGGAAATGCATCGCATACATGACACACTGTATAATTACAAACTATGTGGTAAATGCTATGAAACAAAGTAAAGATTGACTCCTGGGAGATTACAGAAAGAATTGTTTTGACTGGAGGAAGTTATGAGATACATTCTTCCTTCCCAAGTTCAGTTTTAGGTCATATAATGAAGTAATTTGACGTCATTGAGCAATTATCAGGCACTTTAAAAAGAAATAACAAGGACATAGATTTATTTCATTCGAAGCTGCATTTATGAGGCTCCATGTAGGCACCAAGATGAACAGAATAGAGACTCCAGTTTCAAATGAACAAATAAACAAGTTCTATGTGGGAAACTTTTGGATGATATGCTCTAGAATTTGAAACCCTAAGAAATGTTAAAGCCCAATACAGATTCTTTAGTGTAAGTTGATGAACAATAAAAGGTTTGCAAACAGAAGATTGGCCAATGCAGGAAATACAACAAAAGAAGAGAAAAGCTAAAACCAAGAAAAAAGAGATATGACGGTGTTGGCCATAATGTATGCACAGGTAAAATCTTGGGGTGATCTGGTAACTCTAAGCTGTAACAATTTATATATCCTCATTCAAATCTATAAAACACAACAAAATATATTCACAGCAGACACACTCAAAAAAAGATAATTTATTACTGGCAAAATCACTAGATATGGAACCAAGCATTTGAGGACATTTTGAAAGATTTGCAAAGTTGGTGGCATTGTTTTCTAACAATATCTTCACTGTTTTTAAATATTAGTCATGGGCTTATCTAACCCAATACCATCTATATACGCTAGAGTACGAGGTTCTTTATGAGGTGGTTGAGACATGAGGTTTCTGACTACATGAATGTGATCGAATAGCTTAAAAATGAGACCTACAAGAACATACTCAGCCTATAGACTGTGTAAGGACAGAACAAGAAGGTATTATCTCTCAAGTAAATGGCAAGCTCTCACTAAATATAGACATCAAGGTGCTGACATCTCAATCCTGAATTCCCACAATGCTAGATCTGTGAAAAATACATTAAGTGTGGGTTACAAATGAATTTTTTTTTGTTTTAAAGAAGCCTGAATAAAATGTGATATACTTGGATATCAATAGCCCTGATTAAATGTTATATTTATAGTTATAGGAGATAGTTATTATTAAATGTTAATTTTAGTGGGAATAGGAATGCAGACTTCACTAGTGCCTGAGGTTTGAGGTAGTAAACTCACATGAACAAGACAAAACTTCATTTGTTTTCTATAATTTTATAGTTAATATACAGAATGGTGAGGTTATAATATTTGCATGCATGGAGCAGCTTGAGATTAAGCTCTATATTTTGATTCATCAGTCGGTCATATTGTTCTGAGATTTGTAGAACAGTCCTGTGTTGCATGTGTAGGTGGTCACTGAGAAATCATTTGGCTAGAAGGTCCAAGGTCAGTTTTAGGTCATATAATGAAGTGATCTGACATCATTGAGAAACTATCAGATACTTTAAGAATATATAACAAGAACATAGATTTATTGCATTCAAAACTGCATTTACGAGGCTTCATGTAGGCACCAAGTTGATCAGAAGAGAGTAGAGACTCCACAGTTTCAAATGAACAAATAAACAATAAAGCTTTAGCAAACAAAAGGTCCTTACAATTAGGAATAATTTTACAAGTCATCACAATAACAAACATTTTGTGGGTTGTAAGAAGCTTATTTGAAGAAAAGCAATAATCTGAATAGCTGCTTGGAACAGTTTTCAGGAAGATAGTGCATACAGTCAGGATGGACCTCCTGGCTACCTTGGCTCACATGCATATCTGCTTTTCTGTCTAGGGCACCTGTGCACACAACTCCTGCTCTTTTGAATGAGCTAAATGCCTAGGCTTTGAATCAACAACTTTCTGCTCTTCATCTTTTGCTACTCTGTTCTAGAAATCCACCATCCCTCAGCCACCAAAGGGCAACTTCCAGATACACCATCTTCCCAGTAGCTGGGCATTCTCACTATCTGGGCTAAGTCCAGCTGGCATTTGCTTGGTGTCGGTCCTTGGAGAACAATAGTCAAATCTACTTGCGTTGCTTAATTGCACTGATAATGAACACGAACAAAGGCTTAATTGTTAACTTCAATCCCATTCTACCATAAATAATAATGTTCGTACATGGAAATAGGTTATCTGTGAACTAGAAACTGTAAACAAAATGAAGGGAGTTTAACTAATGAATGCAGTAACAGAAGTGTCATGTGATCTGGTGGTTTGAGAGTGGGGCAAACAATACATCAGAGCTATGAGGTGACAATAGGCATAGTGACACCTCTGAAAAAATAAGAGAGACCACCTCACCTAAGAATCCATCCCTTCTCCAGACACCAAATTCTGGCACTATTGCTGATGCCAAGAAGTGCTTGCTGACAGCAGCCTGTTATGGCTCTTTCCTGACCAATACAGATGCAGATACTTACAGCCAACCATGCATCGGACTAACCAGGGGACCCCAATGGAAGGAAGAGTTAGGGGAAGAACTGAAGGAGGTGAAGGGAATTTCAACCCCACCGGAAGAACAATATCAATTAACCAGTCCCCAGAGCTCCCAAGGACTAAACCACCAACCAAAGAGGGATCCATGGCTTCAGATACATATGTAGCAGAGGATGGCCTTATCTGACATCAATGAGAGGGGAGGCCCTTGGTCCTGTGGAGGCTTGATGACCCAGCATAGGGGGGATGCGAAAGCAGTGAGGCTGGTGTGGGTGAGTGGTGGAGGAGCACCCTCATAGAGGCAAAGGGAAGGGAGAAAAGGGGATATGGGATGTGGGCTTTGTGGAGAGGTAATCAGGAGGGGAAATACCATTTGGAATGTAAATGAATACAACGATTAATTAAAAAAAGAAATAAGAGAGACTGAGAGTGCTATCAATCTAAGCACATTCTTTAAGGGAGACAAAAGTCATCTAACTGCCCATTTGTGCATGCACATGCAACATTACTGTATGGAGTTTTTATGTTCAGCAATGACTCAATAAATGTGACTCATTAAAACTATTTACCTGATACCCTGTTTATAAAATCAGTTTTGACTTTACTATGACTATGTTAACGTTAAAATTAATAAATACAAATGAACAAAATGTGGATTTTACATGACTGAAAAAAATTTACAATTTGTACCTTAGAACTTATGATTATTATCACATATAAATAATGATGACATTATGAAAGGAAACTAGGTGTATTCCTTTTGTTTTGTCAATGATCTTAAACATTTATCAGACGTGCATAGCTTTATTAGGGAATTATATTACTATTAAATATGCAAAGCAGTGATGTTTCAATTATCACATTTATAACTTACTTAAATTATAATTTTTTTCTTCTAGGCAGATAAAGAATACTTATAATCAATTTCTCAAAAATACATTTGAAATTGCTAAATATTTGACTTAAAAAAAAATCTTAATTTATCCTACACTGTATTTGAACAATGAAGAAAAAGACTACTTTGTAATTATACCATAGAAGCCATGGCAGTCATTGAAGGAAAAACTTAATTCATGAAAGTGTGTATAAAATGTAGTCATTATTCTATACATAAGATCAAATATTCTTAAGGAATTATACCGCAGAAAGTACATTTAATGTACTTTAGTTTCAACTTCTGTGTTGTTAAAAGGTTTTAAAGTGCTTTAATGCAAAATGGCAAATGACATGCTTTAGAGAAAAATCAATATTTTTTTGCATTTGGTACTAAAAAGGGAACACTTTTGTGTGTCATTGTTAGGAGACTTGCTGTTACAGAGGAAGCCAACTATATTTTTAAAAAAATCTTCAAAGATCATAATCATACTTCACTATAGGCAAACTACATCCCAAATTGATGAAAAATAATGATAATAGAAAAAATCTTTTAGAATAACATCTAATCTCTAAATAATTCCTTCAAATCATGAACAAACATTAGTTTCCCCTGATCCTTTATAGTCTGTCTACTGTGTAGGTCTTGAGTTTCTCAGTTTATAGATTTCATCATGTTTTCTTAGTTAACACATTGAGACTGTTTCTCGTAAGAAACATTCAGTTCCCCAAATTGGATACACTATTATTTGTAGATGAACACATTAACAATATTTTATAGTACAACTACCAAAAATGGTTGGTTATATTTAAGTTTGGCTCACAGAACATGAGTCAGAAATCCTGTGGAACAATTCCCACAAATCAAGAATTATTATTTAGCCTGAAGTCATGCATCAGTATCTGTGAAACTTAAGAATTTTCTACTAGATAAACTTCTATGACCGTCGAGTTCTATATACAAAGTTTATGAAAACAATAGTATAACACATGAAAGTCTTAATAATTTTGTATTTATCAAGTGAACAGGAAACAATAGAAAAAGTAATTTAGCTAACCAAATGTGAAAATATAATATTATTTATTTTAAATATTTTGTACTATTTGTTTCACTCAGTCAACTGGAACTAATATCAGATTTGACACCTCAAATTCCACTAATGATGCATTTCTTCTACGAAGGCCACATCTCCAAGCAGCATCACCAACAGAAGACCAAGCATTCAACCATCTGTGATGATGAAGTACACCTCATTCAAAACACTTCAAAGAACTTTGATAAAGCAGAATTAGCATTACACAGGAATTATAGTAAATACATATTGACCCATAATGTCTATGCAAGGAAGAATGAGGTAGGACAAAAAGTTAGTGCCAATCATATATATATATATATATATATATATATGAAATCTACATATAAGGAAGATATTCATAACTAAATGCTTATAATGTCAAACTCCAAAAGGAAATTACTAAGAATGTAACTCTATAGTATAGATTAAAATTTTTGTCTATGGAACCTGAATGTGGTGGTGCTGGGAGGGTTTCTGAGATGTGAGCACCGTTCACCGTGATCTTTCTTGTGGGCAAATTCAAATGAGATACAATGTGTTATAAAGTATACAAGACTAGGAAGGGAAATGTGTATTTTAAATCAAAGTGAATGTTGAAATTTAATATAAAAGAACTTGAAATACATTTTAATGGCTATAGAAACAGAGATTATCTACTGTATGTACTAATATGTTGGATGCCATGATTTATAAAGCAGCATTCCTCAAAGTACTCTGATATACCTGATATTCATTATAGGTTTGTAATGTGCCATGAACCCCATGAAATATTTCATATCCATTACCCTCCTTAGATTATAAGCAGAAACCACAAAAAATATACTAATTTGTTATTGACATGAAGGTATCAAAAAACTGATACAGCTGCTACCAGGACTCACTTAGCATGATAGATGGCATGTGTATAAGCCTTCCATCTTTAAGTTGTTTTTATTGAGATTTTTTTCATTTGAGTAATCAGATCAAGAGGTAAAGTATCCAATAAAATTATTAATAGTATGAAACTATACAATTAACTCCAGTCTGGTTTATGCATTACTCTTGCCTTCCTTGCATCTGCCATTAGATTTTTTACTGTTAATATTGAAAGGGTTTTACATCATTGGGGGGCAGGTGGGACACTGAAAGTTTCTCCAGGCAGGAAGTTAGTCACTGCCACTGTGGCTACAGTGGCTCATTAGAGGCCTTCTCCATGGTTCCTCATGGCACAGCTTCAATGACACAAGAAAGTCCTTGGGTTTCCGAAACGACTTATTGGCATGATGAGTGATGCTTGAATCTGGATGTGCACCCCCTGTGAAACTCAGGGAAGACTTGAGTTAAATAGGGAGGGAGAGAGGGTGGAGGGGCTGGAGAAGAATGCTTAATTGGCTCTGCCCTCTGGCCTTCAGGCATCTCATTAGTATGTAAATCTTTCTAGGGCATGAGGCCTGTAATCATGCCCTCTACCTGTGCTCTTTGGGTGGGGATGCATTGCCCTGAAAGTGACTGAACAGTGTAGGTCAATGGAGTTCCACTCCATGTGTTAGGAGCCTGGATTCTGGAAGCACAGCAAAATAGATGCCTGTCACTTGCAGGCAATGGACACCTGCTGGGTCCCCAGACTTTCCAGCCAGCGCTTCAACCAAAACCTAGACCTCTTTCATGGCCCTACACATCATCATATGGTTTTGAGGAGTGTGTTTGTGTGTGTGTGTGTGTGTGTGTGTGTGTGTGTGTGTGTGTACATGTGATTACCTCAGGGATAATAATTATAGTGACTAATAAAAACTTATTGTCATAATAATCAGATACTCCTCTTACTATTGTTTAAAAATAATTTAAAAAATTAACTACAACTTCATAATAAATCAGAAAAACATGTATTCATTTGAGTATTTAGAACAAAGAAAACAATTGTATGACCAATACCAATTGGTAATTTGCAATTAAAAGATGTACTTTACAGTGAGTCTGATCCAAGATTGGATTTAACTCAAAATAGAGCCTAGACAGGAAAGGCATATCCAGGATCACACTCCACACAACATGATCCCCAGAATAAGAAAAAAATTACTAAATTGTTTAAAATGTTTTAATATCCATCTTCATACAAGACAAGACAAAGAGCCAAAATGTTATTTTATTTACAAAATAAGGACATTGTGTGTTAAAAACTCAATTTTGTTGCATGCCACAGAATATTTGCTATAATTACTAGTATAAAATCTTGCTTCTTCTGGATTAGGTTGCAATATGAGTAGATAAAGCATTAAGAACAAGAATGTCAATCTGTAAGATGGTGGCATATGCCTTTAATTCCAGTGCTGGGGAGGCAGCAGCAAGTGAATCTCTGAGTTCAAGGCCAGCCTGGTACACAAGGCAAGTTCCAGAGCAGCTACAGCTACACACACATACACACATGTGCACACACACACAAACAAGCACACAAACACACACAACAATAATAGTCAACTTACACATAAACACACACACACGTATATGTATGTGTATGTATATGATGTCTATGTCTATGACTATGTCTATGTCTATGTCTATGCATATGATGTATATGTACATGATGTATATGTGTATGTGTATATATATTGAATGAAGAAGAAGCATGGAAGAAAATAATGAGAAAGAGAAAAAGGAGAGATAGAGAAGAGAGAGAGAGTGTGAGAGAGAGAAATATTCATCCCATAAGTTCTATTTCTCTAGAGAATTGTGACTAATATACACCTCACAACCAGTACATTGTGCATGCAGGGCAAGCACAGACTTATTTGTGCTTTCTCAACATGTGAGAATGAGAAATGGATTCTGTTTGCTAACCAATAAGTTCTAAGGCAACACCTTCCATCCCAGGGAGAATTGTGCAAAAGTGAACACATGATCTAATTCATGTCATTTGGGAGCCTCAGTTGTGACATATTTTTTTTCATGTATATGTGTGTAATATATGTATGCACGATGGTGTGTATTTTTGCATGTGTATATAAAGGTCTAATGCTGATTTGGGGAATCTACCTTGATCATTCTCTACCTTCATACATGTTTTTATCTTTCATGTATGCACAGGCTGTTTTATATTCATTACTACATGTATGTTTTGAGATGGTACAAATACACATGTATTTAGGACAGAAAATAATAACTGGTATCTTACCTAGTTGCTCTCAAGTTTACTGAAATCAAGATCTCTTGCTTACCTTAGAGCTTGCCAGTTCAGGCTGGTCTATTTAGCCAGTTTGTCTAAGAGGTCATTTGCCTCTACCCTCTAAGTACAGGAATAATAGCAAGGCCAGCACATGCTCCCATCTTTTCTTTGCATTGGTTCTGAGAAACTGAATTTAGGTCCCACATGGGAATGGCAAACACCTTATTTACTCTTCCCCCCTGCACAATTCTTTTATTCACTTTGAGGCAGAGTGTCTCAATCAATCCCAGAATTCATCTTTTCTGCTACTCTTTAGGCAGCTGATACCCTCTGGAGATGAAATTTCAGGCAGACACACACACACACACACACACACACACACACACACACACACTGAGCAACTGCCTGATTTCAAGGGATCTGAAGTTTTCTTGCCTTGTTCATATAGCATGCTCTTTAACTGCCATCTACCCAGCCCACTTTGGAATTGTTTAAAGGTAGAATTAAGCAATAAGACCTACAAATGTATCCTCTGATCTGTGTCTTAAGATGAAGTTCACAACTAAGAACAGTGTATTGTGCCACAAGAAACTAAATTATTTTTTATTGGATATTTTATTTACATTTCAGATGTCATCCACTTACCCCATACACCCCACACCCAGGAACCCCCTATCCCATCTTCTCTCCTCCTGCTTCTATGAGGATGTGCCCCCACCTACCCCCTCCCACTCCCACCTCCCCACCCACAAATTCTCCCACACTTAGCGTCTAGCCTTCGTGGAACCAAGGATCTCCTCTCCCACTTATGCCGAACAAGGCCATCCTCCCCTACATATACAGCTGGAGCCATGAATCCATCCCTATGTGCTCCCAGGTTAGTGGTTTAGACCCCAGGAAGCTCTGGTTGGTTGGTATTGTTGTTCTCCTCATGGAGCCACAAACCCTTTTAGCTCCTTCAGTCTTTAAACCCTCTAACTCCTCCATTGGGAACCCCTTGATCAGTTCAATGGTTAGCTGTGAGCATCCACCTCTAAATATGTCAGACTCGGGCAGACCTCTAAAAAGACACCTATATTAGGCTCCTGTCAGCATGTACTTCCTGACATCCACATCAGTGTCTACCTTTGGTGACTGCACATGGGATGGATACCCAAATGGAATGGTCTCCAGATGGGCCCTCCTTCAGTTTCTGTCCCACACTTTGTCTCCATATTCATTCCCTTGAGAATTTTGTTACTCCTTCTAAGTAGGACCAAGGCACACATACTTGGTCTTCCTTCTTCATGAGCTTCATGTGCTCTGTGAGTTGAATCTTGGCTATTTCAAGCTTTTGGGCTAATATCCAATTAGCAGTGAGTGCATACCATGTGTGGTCTTTTGTGATTGGGTTACCTCACTCAGGATGATATTTTCTAGTTCCATCCATTTACCTAAAAGTTTCTCAAATTCATTGTTTTTAATAGCTGAGTAATATTCCATTGTATAAATATACCACAGTTATGTATCCATTCCTCTGTTGAAGGAGAGCAATTTACAAATTCATTTGAAATAACAAAAGATCCAAGATATTAAGAACAATTCTCAACAATAAAAAAATTTCTGAGGGAATCACCATGCCTGACCTCAAACTGTAGTAATAAAAAAACTGCATGGTATTGGTACAGAGACAGGCAGGAAGATCAATGGAATAGAACTGAAGATCCAGAAATGAACCCACACACCTATGGTCACTTGATCTTTGACAAAGGAGCTAAAACCATCCAGTGGAAAAAAGGTAGCATTTTCAACAAATGGCACTGGTTCAACTGGAGGTCAGCATGTAGAAGAATGCAAATCGATCCATTCTTATCCCCTTGTACAAAGCTTAAGTTCAAATGGATAAAAGACCTTCACATAAACCAGATACACTGAAACTAATAGAAGAGAAGGTGGGGAAGACCTCGAATACCTAGGCACAGGGGAAAAGTTCCTGAACAGACCAACTATGGCTTATGCTCTAAGATCAAGAATTGACAAATGGGACCTCATAAATTTGCAAAGCTTCTGTAAGGCAAAGGATACTGTCAATAGGACAAAATGGCAACCAACAGATTGGGGAAAGATCATTACCAATCCTACATCTGATAGAGGGCTAATATCCAAGATATACAAAGTACTCAAGAAATTAGACTTCAGACAACCAAATAACACTATTAAAAAATGGGTTACAGAGCTAAACAAAGAATTTTTAACTGAGGAAATTCGAATGGCCAAGAAGCACCTTAAGAAATGCTCAACATCCTTAATCATCAGGGAAATGCAAATCAAAACAACACCACCTCACACCAGTCAGAATGGCTAAGATCAAAAACTCAGGTAATAGTAGGTGCTGGTGAGCATGTGGAGAAAGAGGAACACTCCTCCATTGTTGGTGCAAATGCAAGCTGGTACAACCACTCTGGAAATCAGTCTAGCGGTTCTTCATAAAATTGGACATAGCATTACCTGAGAACTTAGCTATACCACTCTGGGAATATACCCAGAAGATGCTCCAACATTCAACAAGGACATATGCACCACTATGTTCATAGCAGCCTTATTTATAATAGCCAGAACCAGGAAACTAATTTATAGTGGAGAAAATGGAAGTGATTAGAGGGTAATGGATACCAGAGATGAAGTGCTTCTTGATATTTAAGTCATATTCTTGTAGTGTTAATGTATCCTCTATTCCTTCTGAACATGAATAAAGATTTTCTTGAAATATGTGAGGTATCTGAGATTCTACCTATTATTTATTATGTAAGCTGGACTGATATCATTTGCAATCAACAAGAATGTGGAAAAGTACAGATTTAACAGTATCCATTCATTATACAGACTCCTACAATTTCAAGCTTTTGACAGCTTCCTACCATCAAAGTTCTTTGTTATATTGGGAAAGTAGAAATAGATACAATGAAGAGAAATTTCCAAATATTAAATTAATAATGGAATAAATTCCATGGCAAAAGATGCATTTCTAGTTCTTACATAAGCCAAATGTATCCTGATTTCTGTGTGGTTACATTGTTCCATTTAGTGTGATCTTAAGAGTCACTGGATAACCAAGCCTGTGAATGCTTATGTTCTCAATTGGTATATATTAGCATAATGACTTATTGATGGGATGGTGGGGAAATGGGGGTTTACGGGCCACTTCCACTCACTTCATTGTCATGTCTTTGCTTCCTGAAGGATCCTGCATGTAAAAACCATGGATACTATTCTTTAAGATGATTCAGTAATATAGAGGGTTTGGGCTATACAGCTCCATCAAAGATAGAAACAAAACGGTTCCCTGTTCTGAGGTGACATAAAAAGGAAGAAATCAGTACAGAAAAAACATTGCAACACTGTTGTGGGGATGCTGGATAGAAGCAGATACCAGAGAGACCAGTATTTCCTCAAAGGAGCAATAGATAGCAAGTGAACTCTGAAAAGATGCTCTGAGTTGGAATCTCTTGAAACATGAAAGAGGTTCAGGAGGCAAAAAATGTATTAATATTGATTAAATTGGTTAAAAGTTTCTCTAGATTTGGCATAATAAGTCTGAGTTTGTAACAAACAAAAACCCACATGAATTAGTCATATTGTATTATTATATATACGCATATTCGGTAAACAGTCTTGATGAGGCATTGTGTCTTCATGATTTCTCATCTTTCTCCAAATTCACTATATCTGAGAAACAACTTCTTTTGGCAGATAGATTACATTCATTTCACTCACTACTGAAACATAAATTCCTTGACAAATTCAATTGTAAACATTTCTTTTTCCTTCAAGAATAAATGTTGTAGCATATATTAAAAATTCATAGCATGTGACTATAAAATCACTACAACTAAAAAGTTAGATATTTGTAGTTTATTTGTAGTTTAGTTGGCACTCAAACATGATATATATATATTGATGCTTTTAGAAATTAAAGTTTAATAGTACTATATTTTCTGAGATTGTAAAGGAGAACTCTTTAGAACCTCCTAGCTTTAAAATTAGCCTATGTGGTCTGAAGAGATTCCCTAGAGGTTAAGTATATGGGTTGCTCTTCTAGCACCCTGATTCAATTTCCAGCACCCACATGGCAGCTCAAAACTGTGACTACAGTTCCACAGGAGCTGGCACTTGCATACATATATCCTGTACCATACAGACATGCAGATAAATAGCAATGCACATAAAATAGAAATAAATTAATTAAAAAATAGTAAAAGTGACATATGCTATATTTGACATATTAATAAAAGCACATAAAATATCACCATATTAGTTATTTGATATTCCCAGAAAGGTGTTGAGGCATGCTATGTAAACTGTGTTAGCCAGATAGAATGAAGAACTGTATGTAGGCAACTGAGAATATGGATAGAAGGATAACTAACTAACTAAATAAAGTAAATTAGTAAATAAATAAAGCAAAACATGGAATTCAAGGGATAAATCATTAGAATGTACAGAATGAGACTATGAAATCCACAGGGAAGAAAGATGAATGTCAACATAAAATGGAAAGAAGATGAGTAAGGCACTAGAAAAACATCCTTCTCAGAGGAGACTGAAAAGGAAGGCTGGCATTAAAGGAGCAACATGAGTTAAAGAATATAAAATCATAAAAATCCAGATGTTTTACACTTAATTCAAAATCAATGTCATCCTCTTGGGTGAGCAGCTGGAAAGAAACTTGACAACTAGATGGTCAATGGAAGCAATTAAGTTATACAGCATCTATACTAACAATCATACTCTGACTATGAACCAGAAATGATGGCATACTAATTAAATATAGTAAAATTAGAAAGGTTCCCTGACAATTAAACCTAAACCAATACAATGCAATATAAAGTTGATAACACTCTTAATTTGAAAACTGAGTACATATATTTAACTAATACAACAAGTGTCTATAAGGACCAGTAACACATAACACTAAAATGTTTCAAATAAAATTACAGAATGTTTAATAAAAAGAGGAATTTCTTTGACTATCCAGATGGAGTGATTAATAAAGAGAAGAAATGAGACCATCACTGGCCTGCATGTCTCCATGAGGTATTTCAAAACCACTTGGCATACTTGTTGGGCCTGACATGAGGTCTAAACTCCATTCCATCTTTACCCTTCAGTCACCTACACAGGTGGTGGGTGTGATAAACAGGGCCACAGGCCCTAGAGAGATTTGCATGCTAATGCGGTACCTGAAGGCAAGAGGGTGGAGTCAACTAAGCATTCCTCCCCAGCCCCTCCCCCTTTTTCCCTCCCTATTTAACTCAGGCCCGGCCTGGGTTTTGTGGGGTATGAATCCAAATCCATCCACCATCCTCTGTGCCAATAAACCGGTTTTGGAAACCCAAGGATTTCCTTGTGTGTTGGGGCTGCACTGTCAGGAACCTTGGAGAGGCTTTTAGTTAATGAGCAGCAGGGCCTAACTTCCAGCTGGAGGAACCCAGAGCGTTCCCAGCTGACTACCCACAGCATGGTGGGAGGAACCCTGGGTTCCCCAGCCATATTTTTCCCACACATACTCAGGAATAAGAACAATCATGACTCAAGAATTAAAAATTTACCAAAATATTGATGACAAAGACTAGATGTTTGATCTTTAATAACTAAGGGAATACTGTGCTCAGAATATTACAGATAAGTCTATCTACAAGTAGATTTATTCAATCAACTGACGAATAAAAACTTGTCACTGAAGAAAGAGGAGGGTATTAGACAAGTGGAACTCTGTAGTAGTGCTAAGTAGGAAACTCAGATTGGGATGATAACAGATACATTATTAGGGCCATTTTTTTAGTTTTGTTTTATTTTTAATAATTATTCCATTTGTTTTTGAGATTATAGTATAATTACATCATTTCCTCCCTTCTCTTCCAAAACCATCCTTCATGTTTTTCAACATAATGGCCATGTTTTTCACCAACAGCTATTAAATTCACAAATGGATAGCAAAGCCACTAATTGCTAAATATGCAAGTTGGAAGGAACACATGCCACCCTTTCTCCCCTTCTTTCTGTTCTCTTCCTGGTTTTCCTTTCCTAGCTTGCAGTAAGTCTAGTAAGTCGACGCTTATGAATGCCATTTGTGATAGAGAAAATGAATAACTATGGGATGGGCTCCATCGTGTATTGCTGCATAGCAAATTGCCATGGATGTATTGCTGCTGAAAATGTGCATTTACATTTTCTGTATGTCTGAAATCCATCCATGGCTCAGTGTGAATGACTTAATCAGAATGAACTAGGAAAGTTGTCTCTTCTACTAACACGGTATTAACATCATTCATTCTATAGTAGCTTTCAACTAGTCTCCTTGTCACACCCACTCACCCTACCATCCTGCTTCTGGTAGCTATTGGCTTGAGGCCAGTGCACATCCTAGAAGTTGCCTGTAGTTATGAGAAACCACCCAAAGTCCATGTGGTGTCTCTAACAACCATTTAATAAATTCATAGAAAGATTCTCTGCTGAGGAAATGAAATCTTATATGACCCTGTCACAGAAATGAAGCCTTTAACCTTTGTGTATTGTTAAAAAAAAAAAAAAGCAAGTCTTAAGTCTATAATCAAGACATAATGAATGTGTAACAGAGATGTAACTACTTGCATATCTCAGCATTCTGATCTTTTAAGGTACTATGTTCTGTACATATAAATATTCTAGGCAAAACAGGCATGAGTAAATCTATAATCAAAGGTGCACTATACACTGTTGTCCAATAAATTAGACATGCTATTGTCAACAGATTAGGAAATTTGCTATGTGATTCTGTCTCCTAGTAATCTCAGAAGCTACAACCCGTAAAGTCTTACATCACTGCCCAAACATGAGCTGAACAAGGATGACCTCAATGGACTTGCCAAAATTGATGAGGGAAGGCCCATAAGGCCTCAACCCTAAACAAAGAACCACAATCAACTGAGTAAGGCTGGGAGTGGGAGGGTTCTTCCCAAGGGAAGAGTACACTAATAGATTTTCTAGTGCTAAAGAATCTGGTGTGAAAACTATGTGTAAGTAATATTATACAGTGTGAACATGTATAATATGTATATTATATATGCATGCATGTGCGCGCACACATACACACACACACACACACACACACAATTAGTAAAAAACTGAGGTTATGATTTTGAAGGAGAGTAGGAAGGGGTTTATGGGAGTGTTCTGAGGGAGAAAAATGGAAGAAAAATGTAATTATAATTTCAAAAATAAAATAAAAAATGAAACGTCCTATTTAGTCATTTGGTTCATTACCTTCAAAGCTACTGTATAAATAAAACAAAATGATCATTTTTTATGTCACAGGGCAGGTAGATGAAAGTATTTCTTTATATATTCTGCTACTAAATTAAAAAATATTAATAATATATTTGGTGAGTCAACAATTTCCACTGTCACAATAACTTGGGAGCCCTAGGCACTGGATATGGGCACTTCAGAATTCACAGAAAAAGGGCGATACAGGATTGCTACACACTCTTGAAAACAAACAAAAAATGGAAGGATCAGAGCATACATGCAAGATGAAAATGAAGCTTAGAGCCAACAAAAGCAGGCTCACGAGAACTGAACAATTTGATTGGTCAATGATAACGATATAAATATACTAAGGCGAATAATTTTGCTTTAAGAAAGAACATTTGAATTGTTACAAAGAATATCAAAAATAATTAAAATTAATTAAAAATATCAAAAATTAGAGTAAGTAGTTAATTAAAGGACTGGATCTTTTTGTGGTATTTTACATAAAGAGACAGTCTAGCAATATGTTTGTCTGTCTGATTGTTTGATTTTAGTATTTGGATAATTATGTTGTCTCAACACTCTTGTTGTATAGTGGATTTACATAGGTTAAACAATACATGGAAAATTCTAAATTTAAGAAAAACCTGTTCTGGGATACATATATAGGGATTCTGAGGTCAAGTAAATTAAAATGGTTGAAAAACTGGAAGTCTGCAACCTGTTTTGAAATACATGTGGATAAAAAATCCCCAGGCATTAGGAGAACAATTTTTTCAAGTAAGAAAGGTCCGACTTCGAAAGCTGCATAATAGTGAAGACATGAAGAATGGAAGCAATGAATCTACAATAAGAAAACAAGAATAAAGGTTCATCTTTTGAGTAATCTGGGACTTGGTATGGGATTGCAAGGATTAACTAAGAAGATAACTCCTTTTATTTTCAAGAGACTCAATTTTGAGAGGCTTAACAATGTTCATTAGAGCAATATATTTCTACTCACATTTGCTAGTCATAACTGCCTCAGGAACAGTTAATTCTAAAAATAGCCATTGTTTATGTACTTCAAAAAAAAAAAGAAAGAAATTTACATCTATTATCAGCCAATATGTATTAATCAACAGCTTCGTGCTTGGCAGTGTAAAAGTATACATTGGCACATAATTTAGTGGCAAAGCTAATTCCCTTCTAGTGCATAAATGGAATAATGGATCGAGGCTGTATCTGCCAGAAACCCCAGTGGCTATAGAAAAATTTCTATTCAGTACTTATTGAGCACCAACCATGCATGATTCTCCATAGAAACGTGGACATGGTAATGTGCCAGAGAAAATGGAGGTGTTCCATCATCCAAAAGTCTCATTATAAAAGAAACAGAATTTTCTAAAGGAACTCGCACATTACCAACATTTCCTGCATGAAATGAACTTCTCCAAAGGATTCATCATTCTGTGTTGCAAACTTTAATTGAAACTCTCTTACATTGTTGAGATATATTTAAGAGCATGTGCTTTGTAGCTATATAAAGAAATTTGAACCAGCAAGCATCTTTAGTCCCATTCGTCAAGGTTAAGATGATGAGAAACACTCAATTTACCACAGGTAGAGTATAATCTCCATAACCTGAGTGGATATAAAAGTAGGAAAAGAAGAACCAGCCTTAGCACTCATGGTGCTCAGCTTCTGCTCTGCCACCAGGCACAGGTGGGAAGGCACACTGCGTGGGATGGGAGGACATAGGACTGGCACCCTCTAACCACATAGGACCTGATTTACAGAGAATCTTGTGTGGAGAGAAACACCATGGGCATTGTTATAATATCATAAACCTAAAATAAAAGCAAAAGTTCAACATATACCTGATGAAAGCACAGTATACTTTGTTAGTTTGTGTAATACATTACAGGTTATAATTTTCTAACAACACATTATAACATATCCATGTTTATTGCCACAACGCTACTCATAGGAAATGTTAAGATAATAATAGAAATTTGCTTCAATTTATAATTCCCTAGTCATTTTAAAGGGTATGTTTCACATGGGTAGAATTTGATAATATATTCTTTTCTCTTCTCCATAAAGGACATATCTACAAATATTAAAAAGACCATATTACACAATCCATGATTACAAATTGGCTGCCTATGATTCTATAGACCATCTATAGAAAGTGTCATTAGGTTGTGAGTGAAAAACACAGCCTCTTCATTGCCGCTGAGGAAACTTTTTATATAATTTAGCAGCCAAGTGGATGGGGATGAATTAAGGAACAACTGTAGCTCCTCCTTTAACTTAGCTCTCTAATGTTTAGATAAAACTCCCAGGAAGTATCATCAGAGAGACTAAGCTCTAAAATGCTCACAGCAAGATTTTCGGAGTTTTATGTAAGTAGTTCATTCAATATTGTAAGTCAATGGTCACAGAAGTCACATTACATTATCTATATATCTGGAAGCCTTGGTTTCTTATACATATATTATCATGAATGGCAACTCTTGAAAGAAAACTGAAATCTATCTGTCTTTAATCATTAATCTCAGTTCATATGTCAAAAATTTGCATTAGTAAAAATATGTTGGTGACCCAATATTTAAATATTTACCAGCTATCTACCCTGTACTCTATACATAAATTTCTGCCTGCCAATGTTCATCATTTGCTTCCATCCCCAAGATTCTTTCATGTAACTCTAAAGTAAAATCCTTAATTAGATTTCAAAATCTCTTCCAATACTCCTTAAAGATAACTATGTTTAAAGGACAGTTCACTAATGCTCAAATCTCTATATAGTTAGGACTGGGGAAAGTGCATCATTGAATATCAAAAAGTATAATAAAATCATTTTGAGCATATATACATTTCTGTTCTTAAATATGATTGAACCAAATATTGGTAAAAAGAAAAGACTAGTGAAAAATCATATGAAGATCGATGGATCTTTGACTAACAGACAAGATAAAAATAAACTGGGAATCAAGGAAAAAAGTTAAAAATATATATATGAAGGGAAATCAGCACTCCAAGTTAATGTTTCTGAGATGATGAAGAACACTTCCCTAAAAGACAGGAAACATCTGAGGTGAAAATGAGGTATCCTATGTTTACTGCTTGATGTGAGGTTTTTGCACAGTTGTGAAACTGGTTCCAGGCAGAAAGGAATGTTCTCCCTGATTGTAAGAGTTAAAGTAACTGTGCAGGAGGGTAAGTAAAGTGAAATTTATCAGTACACTGAGGAATAAAACACGGCATTAAAAAGAAAACAAAAGACCATCAGAAAGTTAGTATTAATTAGAACATACATTTTAATCATAGAAGTTCGCCCTGAAATGTTTACAGGAGATAGAATTGATAAACTTCAAATTTAAAAAAAAAATGTAGCTATTGAAGACAGTTTTCAAAACCTAAATACTTTCTATAGAAAATAACTAGAATATTTTACAAAACAAGAGAACATAGCTGTAAATGTTTTGAATTCCTGAAAACCACGTACACAAAGATGCACCTTATAGCATTCAGCAAGCACTAAAAACAAACAAACAAACAAACAAAAAAAAAACCAGAGCATAGTATATAGTACAATATTCTCAAGTCATTTGTGTGGACAACAAAGATAAAAATGTCAATGCTTCCAGACAACAGACACATTTCGAAGAAATGTACAAAGTTCACAATTTATTTCCCATCAGGATATATATATATATATATATATATATATATATATATATATTACAAAACTAAACTATATTTGGTTATGAAATATGTATTATCAATTTGAAATTATACAACTCATTAAGTATGCATTTGATAATCATAATCGAAGTTCATTGATTATCAGTAATATAAAAAACATCTTGATTATTCTCAAATATTTGGAAAGAGGCCATTACAATTTTAAATAATATACAGGTCAATATATAACCAAGAAATAAATAAAAAAATGTACACTCAGGTGAAGGAAACACACAGGAAACCAACAGAAAACAAAAATTGTGCAGGGTAAGGAACAGTTCTGTAGGCATACTGTAAGGCCTCAGGTGTGATCCCAGGTTTCCACTCCACAAAATAGAAAAGGAGGAACATGTAAAATCTTGACTAAGTGCAGAAGAAATGTCACAATGCAAACGAGCGACATGGCCAACAAAGCAATGTGAGAAAAAAAACCATTGAAATAAAAGACCTTTGCATAAAATTAACAAACTTTCATCATCGGTCAGGGATAAACATGGGACAAAAATCAAGTAATCAAAATGAATTTCTGTCATCACTGTATAGAGTTATATAAGGAAAGAGAGATATAGATAGATAGATAGATAGATAGATAGATAGATAGATAGATAGATAGATAGAATCATTAACAATGCCTGGGCAATATGGAAGAAATAAAATATTTAAAAAACAAAATTTCTAAGCCCTGCCGGGGACAGATTATTACTATAGCTCTTCAGAATTAACGCAAGTCTTTTATTTTGAGATATTTTTGTTACACAGAAAAGATAACTTCACTTGATAAGATTAATTCTACACAGATCAAATAAAGAAGTGCTAAAATGGCCCTCAAATTCAAACAGGCCAGTGTTGGAGTGATGTTTTTATGTTTTTATGATGTTTTATGTAAAAACTGTCTCTGTAGTATACAAGCATTGGTTTTTGAACAGGCAGATTAGAGAGATGTTTTTGTGTATGGTGTAAAGACTGGCTCTGTATTATACTAATGGCTTTTGAGCAGGTAAAGATATGATGAGCAGGCAAAGATATGATTACAGGTTGGATTTTGGTACCGTTAAGCATCCCTTGACTCAGTGTTATGTAAATACTCTCTCTCACCTTCTGATTGATTTAACAGACAGATTAATCAATGGAATAGAATCAGAGACCCAGATAAAAACCTACACACCTACGGACACTTGATCTTTGACAAGAAAGCCAAAACCATACAGTGGAAAATGGAAAGCAGAGTAGAATGCATCAACATATGTTTCTAAGTTTTGAAAAGAAGTTCAGTCTATTTAATAAGAGAAAGAATAGGGTTTAGTTTTTTTTTAAAAAAAAATGCTTCATAAATATCTTTTCTACATATATATATGATGAAAAGAAGAGAAGGAACAAAGGAAAACAAATATCATTCTAAAGCTCACTTCATATGTCAAAATTAATATAGATCATAAACCTCATGTAAAGCCTAAGCCATGAACTTAAATAAAACCAATATCCTTTTTTCCTTTGATGATGAAATGTCTTCTGTATGAGATCATAAGCACAACCCATAACAGGAAACACTGATACATTCATAAATCAGATCTTATCAAAATTAAATTGTCTATTTTTCAAAAAAAAAAAAAAAAGCGCAACACACTGGGATAAACTTTCAGAGCATGCCGGGCGGTGGTGGCACACGCCTTTAATCCCAGCACTTGGGAGGCAGAGGCAGGCAGATTTCTGAGTTCGAGGCCAGCCTGGTCTACAGAGTGAGTTCCAGGACAGCCAGGGCTACACAGAGAAACCCTGTCTCGAAAAACAAAAAACAAAAACAAAAACAAAAACAAAAACAAAAACAAAAAACCTTTCAGAGCACATATCTAGTTATGGAGTTGTATCCAGAAACAGAGAGAAAGTTCAAAACACAGTGATAATAAAGGAGACATATACCCCAGATGCTCACCATAAAGATCTGCAGACAGTTTGGAAGCTCGTGACAATATGCTCTGCTGTCAGTAATTCACCATTAGTAATCAAAGAACAGTATGTTTAAACCATGATGTACCATTGAAGCTTAGCTATTGGAAAGGCTCAAGTTAGAAAATAAGTACCACACCAAGTGTAAGTGATGAAAAGGAGACATTTACATCTATTGCTGATATCAATACTAAATGACACAAGCTTGGATGTATCTTAAGAGATGATCCACACTTGAATTTGAATATTAAAGATCATCATTTTATATAACAGAATTTCCTTGCCTTAATAAAACTTTCACTCTGATGATTATTGATTTTTTTATGTCGATTAACAATACCTACATAAAACAAATGGTTAATCATTAAATCAGTAAGTAAATCATCAGTCCTACAGGTTCCCCAAACAATGCCACTCACAGTAGAAAGGAGCCTCTTGTTAATGGGCTACTGGTCTGAGGCATCTCCACATAATTACATGAAGTGAACTGAAAGGCTGGCTGCCCTCAAAACACAGTACAAACCGCAGAATTGTGTTTATGTAAAATCTGAGGCTATGTAAAATCAGACATAATTACACACAGAGAATGATAATTTCCTTGGGGGCTATGTCAGCTAAAGAGGCATAAGAGTTAAAGATTAATAAACAGTCTTCTGAGAAGAAAACGCTGAAGATAAAGAATATGCTCATTATCATGTTGATACTGATAGTTGGAGAGAAATGTTCTTGTAAAAACATCAAATTACATCAACTTACAAGTACAATTTTACTTTAACAAAGCTATTGAAATTAAGAAACCAACCAAGCTAATACGAATGTGTTAGTTTCAAAAGTTAGTCACTTCAGGCCTAACATCTTTCTTTGGTTAATTAGAATTATTCAATGATTCTGAAATGTCAGGCATATTGATATAAAGGGAAAAAATGTTAGACAAAAGAAAGGAAAGGTGAAGAAGACAAGCAATTGTAGATTTCTAACTCAGGATGTGTAGGCTGGGTCTTAGTGTACTCCTTTGTAAAGCTTGTTCTTTATATTTGGATTTTTTAAAGCATTGATGTATTAGAAAAACCCGCTTCATTACTAATAAAGAAGAGAGCTTACTTAGGGTAAGGGACTCCTCAGTGTGTACACATATGTGCCACAAGAGTGAGGGTGGGAGCCTAGTATGGCTTTCCTCTGAGAGGCTCTAACAGTACCTGACCAATACAGATGCAGATACTTAGAGCTAACCATCAGACTGAGCCCCAGGATCCCAATGGAATAGTTAGAGGAAGGATTGAAGGAGCTGAAGGGGATTGCAATCCCATTGGAAGAATAATATCAACTAACTGGACCACCCAGAGCTTTCGGGGATTAAACCACCAACCAAAGCATATGTATGGATATATGGAGTTATCCTTGGCTCCAGCTACATATGTAGCAGAGGATAGCCTTATCTGACATCAATGGGAGAGATGGAGGCTTGAGGCCCCAGTGTAGGGAGATGCTAGAGGAGTGAGGCAGGAGTGGGTGAGTGTATGAAGGAGCACCCTCATAGAGGCAAAGGGGAGGAGGAAGAGGGAAGATGGGATGGGGAGGTGGTGGAAGAGTAACCAGGAGGGGGGATATCAGTTGAAATATAAACAGATAAAATGATTAATAAAAAAAGTGATGAACAGATAATATCTGTTATCCCAGTATTCCTAAATTGAGTTGGACTGTGGAATAGATAGAATCCCCAAAAGTAAAAGTCCAGCTAGTCTGGCAAAGAAAGTCGTGAATAACAGGAGACCATGTCTCAAGCAAGGTGGCAGGTGTATGACAACCATCAAATTGTCCTCTGATACCTATATTCACATAATAGAATGTGTGAATCTGTATGTGTGCAACTGTATGTGTGCACACACATACACACACAGAGACAGACATATTTCCTTTGTATAAGGGAGCTTACATATACCGAATATTAAAATCAAAGTGCATCAATAAACAAAGTGGGGAGGAAAATAAATAGTATCCAGGAAGAACTATTCATTTTGAATCTCACCTCAGAAATCTTGTTGACAAATGTGAATGTCTATGGCTGAACTAAGCCTCAGCTCCTCAAGTTGCCATTTGCACCTGCAAAGCTTTTTACAAGATAGAAAGAACATTTATGTAATCCTAAAACCTGAGCTATTTCCCCTGTTAATGGAGAGCCGTGTAAACACTGCTTTAATGGGCAAATGATTGTATTAAGCAATTCTGTGGCTTGAGTCATCTGTATCTCTACCAAGAACATTGAAAATATCACAATGAAGAAGAGCATCAGAAGAAAACCTTTGAGCACCTAAGATGCAGCGAGCACTGAATAAATAGGACATCTCCACGGAGATTTATATGCTGGCAAATCTGTTGCCTAAGCTCCCATGAGAAGCATACAAGAGAAGGCTTGAAGTTGGTGAAAAGTGATAAAACCAACTGCACATCTCCTACGATGTTTCATTTTGTAAATGAGAACAGTTATATAATTGCAAGGGATGAAAACTTAATAAAAAGCCAATTGTACTGCATTTTAAAATTTTTCTTAACCTGTGTACATATGTGCATGTGTGTATGAATGTGTGTGTGCTGTGCAAGTGTGTGTGTTTGTGTGTTTGTGTGTGTATGTGTAGATGTGGTTGTTAAGCATATCATAGTACATGTTTAGATCAGAAAAAAAACCTTTAGAGACTCTCCTACCATGTCACCTCTTGAGGTGATCTCTCAATATTTCTGCTGTCCTGATGTATATTCCAGTCTATCTGACCCATAAGTTTCAGGGTGACCCTCATGTCTCACATCTTGTCCTTACCATAAGAATACTGGGAAAATAAATTCTTGCTCCTACCCCTATATTTTGATGCCAGTTTGTGGAATCCAACCCTTTTATGTAAGGCTTACACATGTAGAAATTTTGCCCACTGAGCGTTCTGCCGTAACACCTGGTGTTATTTTTTGATTAATATGTTTTGGTGTGACAATTTTACATTTTAATCCCACTGAAATAGGTTAGGTAATTGGGAACTCTGTCTCTTGAAGAGTTTAATGGTCTCTATGCTGTAACAACATAGTAAAGTACAAATATTATCAGAACAATAGGGGAGCTGATTTGTCAGAAGTGCCTTTAATTAGAAGTTTTCCCAGGAATTGTTATATAAAGTAGAAAGATTTCAAAGAAAAATATCAGCCAAAGTTATGGTAGCTCTGTGATTTGAGGTTTAAGCCAAAGGAGTCCTGGAAGTATGGGAATAGAGCATTAAGTACGGGGGCCTGAGGAGTTCGCTCTTCTTACTCTTGATTAGTGAGTAAGGAAGAAGCAATCATCTAGGAGCAGTTGGGAGAGAGGAAAGATGATCACAATATATTGTGCGAACTTTATTTAATAAGAATAAATTAATATTGAGCAAACAACAAAACATTAAGGTAGCTAGGAGTGAAGTATGTACCTGTAGTCCAAGGACTTAGGAGGCAAAAGAATCAAAATCTTGAGTGTGAGGCTGATTATGGTTGTACAGTAAGGCCTTACCACCTAAGAACTGATGGAGCACATTCTTAACAGAATATCTAAATGCGACATACATGAAGTTAAGAAAGACTTGAAATTAAGAGAGGACAGAAATTGGTATAGTGAAACTTGAAATACACATACACACACACACACACACACACACACACACACACACACACTACACATACATACAAGCATACATATGTCTTGAACAGAAAGTATAGACTTTAATTTGGAAAATTTGTTTAGAAAAAAAAAACCAACAGATTTTGACTTCTATGTTTAGACCTGTATTTTCTAACACAGGGGCAACTAAGGGTTGCTTTATTTGTTTATTTTTCTATCCTCAAGAGAATTGTGTAAAGTGGTCTTTGATTAGATATAACAAAAGGAAGTTGCCATTATGAAGCATTCCTCCAAATGCTGTTTTCAAAGCATATGTCCACCCTGTCTGTTCATACCTTTGGCTTGCTAGAGTCTTTCAAACTGCGGGAAATGTGGTACACTTGTGTAATTTATCAGTTAACAAGAGCTACCTGACAAATTATCAGGAGAGACCTGCCAAATGTATTCACTAACAGGACATTACCATTCCTAAACATTAATGTTATCTCAGTTCACACAACTGATACTGACAGCCAGCAACAAAGAAAGTAGCAAAACTCCCTAAAAATATTAAGGAAAAAAAATGAGTTATTGTATTAGGGCTTTCTGATTAACTGCACATGTACTACAAGAAGAGACCAAGAAGAGACAATCTTTTAACAAAATGCTTACAAATATGAGAGTTTTTACATATATAAGCTCATCATTAAACCACTCCACACTTTATTTTTCCTTCTTTTGATAAGTGTGATGAGAATAATATTACTCCTAAAGAGTCTGAAATATAGTAGAATATATGAATAGAATTCAAAAGGCTTCTATAAATAAATATTATTACTAACCTAATTAATGACAGTCTCCGTTATAAAAGAATGACAGAATATATATAATACAAGTGGTTCCTGAAGTTTAGTTAGCTTTACAATCAGAATAAAGAGTTTTCTATAGGACAGCTTTTTAATATATTAATGACCCTAATGTAGTAATTTTACAAATAAGTACATTAAACTCATACATGTAGGTCATGCTCTAAATTCTCAGCCACTTTAATCTTTTTAAACTGAAGAAACAGAGACACCAAAATTCATAATCTGAATTATTCAGTGATATTAGCTTTGTAAAACTGACATCAAAATCATGAGAAAAGCATATTTCACTTGTGAGAATATATAGTATCAAATATTTATAAAGTAATTCTCAAATTATTAATCTTTTCATTGACAAATATTTTATAGTAGAAATAAGCTATAAACATGTCAGTTGTTATATTTTGTTCAGCCATTCATCATGAGAGTCCTTCACCCAAAATTAAAATTACCTATATCCTCAATATTTAATAATATTTTACATATTTTATGAATATTTGTGCATACTTCAGCATACTTATGTGCATTGTGTGTGCATAGGTGCCCAAGGAAGATAGAAGATGGCATTAGAACTCTTGGACCTTGATTTAAAAATAGTTTTGAGACACCATATGGGCCCTGTGAGTTGAACTTGAGTTGCTCTGAAGGGCAGCCAGTGCTTTCAACCACAGAGCCATCTTTCCACATCCCAGCCAGAATTTTACAAAAACAGCAAGAAAAATAATGGAACCTCTCTATGACAGATTTATATTATCGGCTGTGTGATTACATTCAGACATTAGTTTTGCAGGTAAAAAAGAATGAGTTTGAGAATTAAAGCATCATTATTTTTGTAACAAGGCTTCACAACATGAGGCCATGGTTAGCATAACTTTATTTTGTTCAGGACATTCTATAATAATGACCCAGTTCTTCCCAGGCTGGCTACTCTTGAAGTCAGCATTAGTATATACCATTTGCTGTATATGTCATCATTACTGTTCTTTTACAGACATAGCTATGTTGAAGGTTAGAAAGGCCATAATGTCAAAACAGCAGAAGTGGGATAAAACAGAAGCCCCAAGCTCTAAAGAAGAACTAGATAATCTTATTTTCTAAACTGAAAAATGGCTCTTTCACTAAAGGAGAAAGAAGACACTATGACATAATGCATGTGTGTTTTTTGTTTGTTTGATTGGTTTGCTTTGTTTTGAGTGACTTATAAAATATAACTCTAAAATTTCAGAAAAATTATTGACCTGTAATTAGGTAAAATATCCTTTTTGTAAGACTACATCTACACTGCAATAATGGAAGCCTCTGTTATTAGCCTTTATTGTAATGTCTTCTTTTAAGTCCACCCAACGGAAAGACCTACATGTAAATCAAGACTGGCTTCATTATAATCAAATATTTGTGGTGAACTGCAAATACATCCTTGGAAAGCAAGAGTGGTATGGATTCATCCTTAAATGCTGACTACATTTTTCAATATTGTAAGTTGATCATCAATCCAATAAACATATTGATAGCATATTTTTATATCACGTTTATATTTTTAACTTCTCAGGGGACACTAGCAATAAATAAAGTGACCCATAGACTCCTGTGAGACACACTGGGTCTTCATACTCAGCCACTGCAGCCTGAGAACACTTGCAAATATTATTCTGTTGTTTGTGTGTTCTGTAATGCAGAGAAATTTGCATTTGTCAATGAGGCTACAAACAAATGGCATACATTCCTTGCAGATCAAGTGCCCTTCTGAGACCCTAGGGCATGCAGGGCACACCAAACAACATCACATTCACCCATTGATTTCCTCTCCCTTTGTCTCTGCCCTTTTCACCGTATGTGTTTAAACCGCTCTAGCAAAGGTTAAGAATGACTTCAAATTTGCTAAAATTGACGGACATTTTTCTGTTCTTATCTTACTTGACTGCTCTGTAAAGACTTGATCTCTAAATATCAGTATCCTCACGGGTCTGAGTGTGACCTTCTTAACTTCTGTAAGTGACCTTGTTTATCCCATTGACTTCCAGCACCACATACTCAATGTCAATTGGAACCTCAATCCTGAGCAGTAAACCCAGGCAATTTATAACTTCCTGTAAGACATTTTTAAAGTCCAAACTTTCTACAGAAATATAGTTCCTAGTGACATGATGTTCATCCATCATCCAACCCAGTGTTACTTTCAACCGATAACTGCTATCAATGAAGAGACACAGGCTCACAATTCTCTTAGTGTATAACATAAGCCTTAGTTATATCCTCATGTACATATCCTCCTCTTGGAATTCTTTGTTCTTTAATGGAAACTTGTTCTATTTACAAATAGACTCCAATTTGCAAACTGTTCTTAACGTTGCTCATCACACACTACTGGGGACATATACCAGCCACAGACTGAAATGCACATAAGTTTGCCTCCTTCTAAACCCACCAATTGTACAAAGACAAAGACAAAGTCTGGAAGGATTTTCTTGGTTTCTTTAGGTATGGAGTTTACTATTATATGGAAATATATTATTAATTTAAAAGTATTTACTATGTTCAATATTAGCACTGATATTGGACTTACAATTAATAATATATACACATCAATTATGTAATTTGTAAAGTATATGGCTTAACTACAAAAGCATATGTAAGACTAGTCTATTACAATCACATTTTCTTTTATTGATTTGTTTGCAATTGCACTTCTCCTTGATGTATAAATTTGACTTTTGTAGTGGAAAAGTGTTCATCATTGCCCCATCACTAATAGCAACCATCTAACAAGCTTGTATTTCTTTACAAATTTCTTGCAAATTTGAACTGGTTCCCGGAAAGCATTCATCTTCTATATATGTTGAAATTCTTACAAGATCTCAGAAAATTCTCTTATCTTCTTTTTTTTTTAAGGTGAGGGGGTTCTTGAGGTAAAGTGTTAATGGATGATCATTCAAGAAGAAAGCTTTCTAATTTTGTCTTTAGAACCATGGCTTTTTAAACCAGAAATGTACAACCTGGCATCAACAGCAAGCAAGGTTCTGCCATCCATCTTCAAAAGGCCAATTAATGAGAGACATAACAGCGAAAAGCAAAGATTTACTTAACAAGCCTGCATTGAGAAAAGGAGAAAATAGTGAACTCCAATTGACACCCAAATCTATCTCTAAAGTCAAGTGTAGATTTAGGGTCTTGACATAAAGGCTTGGGTTTTTTATTTTACAGGCAAGAGGAATACATAGCGAAGCAGTCAGGGTCAAGATGGGGTCTAGTCCATAATTGTGTTTGTTCTAGACTGTCATTCATTGTGGTCTGTTAAGTCACAATTGCCTGAAAAATCTTGGCAGACAAATTGCCACTTTCCTTAGCACCATGACCCATCCTCTTCCCTCTTCACCATGAGATTTCTTGGAAAGTTTCAGTTCCTCAGAGTCGATTTTCTTTATGTTCTAAACCAATAAGTTGTACCTGGGGTGATTCTTTTTGAACATATTCACTACATTCATTAGAGTGTCTTTAATTGCCAGTCCATGTTCATTGATAAGCCAAAGAACAAGGCATTTTTCCACTGATAAGTAGAGAATGAGAATTATGATGTCATTCAAAATAAGATGAGTTAAACAATGGATTTTTAGAAAATTCTTACTCCAACTTCTCCACAGAGACCTTTTACTTGATTGAGTTTAGATTAAGGGCCTGGTATGCAGGCATCTCCTTTGCATGAAACAATTGCAGAATCCACAGCTAAGGAATTCATGATTAATCACAGTATTTGAGTGTAGGGAGAACATCTTGTGCATCGTATGGATGTATCACCTGTCAATTAAAAAGCCTATCACTTATGTCTCAGGCAAGACCTGATAGGTGGGATATCCTGAGGGACAAAGAATTCTGGGATAGAGTCAGGTGGGAGATTTGCCTGGTGAGATGTAGAAAGAAAGACACATGGTACCTAAAGACAGGTAACCAGCCATGTGGCAGAATATAGATTAAAATAAGTAGAATATTTTAAGTTATGAAGTAGTCAGAAAAGAGGCTAGCTATATAACCAAAGTATATGTAAATACAGTTTGATTCTGAGTCTTATTTCTTGGAGCATCAAGCTAGGAGGCAGAATTAGGTCCAACTTCTACATTTGAGTAACAACCACGTATATACTGGAGGTGTTTATTAAATAGAGGCAAATATCTTACATTTGAAAAGTGTTGTATCTACTTCCTTGGCACGGACAGACCATGGTAAAAAATGTTGTATTAATTTAAGGGCTGAAACAATTTGAGGAGAAAGTACTTCCAAAAAGGGAAATGTCATCTGCTTATTAAAGGAGTTCTGGTTCAATTAAAGGCATCTTTGTCTTTCATGAGTCACAATTTTAGTTCCCATATATTTCAAGATTCAGTAACATTCTGAGTATGGTTTCTGTAAAATCTGTCATTCACTGATCTATGAGTTCATTTGTTGATTCATTTATTCAATCATGCAGACATTTCACACTTACTGCCAGAAGCTGAGGCCCATGATAGGGGGACTCTTGATTGACAGCAGCAAATTGCTAATACTAAAATGAGACTGTCTTATGACCCAACTTTTATAGGATTCAAAACTTTTATTCATTTGTGAATGCTGCTGTGAATTTAACACCCAACCAGTAAGTTCCCTTACTGATTCATTGCTAACTATTACTGCTGGTCTCCTTTCCTAGGGCAGAGACAGTCAGGGGTTTATATGAGTCCTTGCTCAGATCCTTATTCTCTGTATTTCTTTCTATTTTCTTTCCCTCTTTCCTCTTCCCCCAGTTCCTCCCTCTCACCTACCTCCTTCCCTCTTCAGAGAAGGGGAGGCCCCCCATCAATATCAATATGCCTTAGTATGTCAAGTTACAGTGGGACTAGGCACATCTTCATCTATTGAAGATAGACAAGGCAGCCCAGTTAGAGGAAAGGGATCAAAATGCAGGCAACAGAGTCAGAGATAGCCCCTCCTACTGCTGTTAAGTGTCCCACATGAAGACCTAGCTGTACAATCATTACATATGTGCAGAGGACTTTGGTCCATCCAGTGCATACTTTCTAGTTGGTGGTTCATTCTCCGTGAGCCCCTTCAAGGCAGGTTAGCTGATTCCTAAGGGCTTCTGGTGTCCTTAACATCTCTGGAACCTTCAATGCTTCCTCCTCCTCTACCACAGGATTCCCTGAGCTCTGCCTATGTTTGAGTGTGATTCTCTTTATCTGTTTCCACCAGTTGCTGGGTGAAGACTCTCAGATGAGAGGTATGCTTGTTTCCTAGCCCTGCATATATCGTAGTCAAGACAAATCATGGGTCAAATGTTTGCAGAGGGGATGTTATTCCCATCCCTCCATTCCAAGTCTTGACTGGTTATAGGAGATGGTCTTGTCAGATTCCATATCTTCCATTGCTAGAAGTGTTAGGTAGGGTCACCCTCAGGATGACTATGTATTTCTTTGAGCATGTCTCCAGGTCTGCTATGGAAGAACTACAGATTGATGAAGTGTGTGTTACTGAAAGTATTGCAGTGACTGAATTATTCAGTCTGCTTCCATTTTAGCATAAGGACCAGTCCTGATATTCGCTGCCTGTCTTTCTATTTAAGCTATGTGTTAAAGGCATTTTATGCATATTACAAAGAGATGCTTAGGAACTAGATGCCATTTAACCTAAAAATTCAAAACATGATCTTTGTCGTGACCCCCTTCTCTTCACACATATATGTAGAACACACACGCCACATACAACACACACTTCTTTTTTATGTCTTTCTTTGTCTTTTATTTCTCTTCTTTAGAAAGACAAGTTCCAGCTCTGTAGTCACTATGCTATCATCAAAGTCAAGTTCCTCTTGCTCTAGCTTCCTCAGTGTGAGCCTGGGTGCACAGACACCTGAGCTAGGCATTGTATTATATTTAATGGAAATAATGTGCAAATAACATAGTCTCTTTGAAGGCTAGCACAGTGCCCAAGTAAACCATCAGAGGATTAATTTGGTGTTTCTTTCAACTTGATAAGTTTAAGTTTTATAGGTTTTAAGTATATCTATAATACATATATTTAATACCATGAGAGAGCAATAACTTCTTCCAGATGAAAACAGTTTTGATGTACCAAATATATTAACATTTTAAAACCATGTACCACGTTTCTAAAAAAATTAAAGATGATCTTGAAATAAGTATATTCTTTGTATATGCATAATGACTATAACTGCTTCATACACTATAATCTCCACATAGTAAAATAACAGTTTCAGCCAATAACTTACTCCTTTACAGACATGATAAATACGATGTGTATTACTATTACCACATGATAAATGACATCTTTTTTATTCATGAAGTTGGATGCCAGGCCCAGCTGAAAAATGGGTATCATATTCAATGTATTTATTCCAAGCCTTGTTTAAACTACCCCATTTGCTGGAGAGGAATAAAATAACAACTACCTCTCTATATTTTATGGATTAAAACAGCAGGAAATAATGGCTTTAAATTTTCTATGCTTACTGGTTTATTAAAAAACACACAACAAGCTATATACTTGATTAAAGATTTATGGAAGATACATTGGACTATATTCTAGGTAAATGTCATGATTTCATGGGAGACTGCTCACACATTGGAAATTTTCTGACAACATCCATCATGCACAGAAGGGTAAGTTCTAGGTGGAGTAAAACTATAGCCATGAAAAATAAATATAACACATAAGCAAAAAGAGTATGCCAATATTCCCAGAATACAAAAGTATAACTGTATTTTTGCTACACATGTTGCAAATTAAAACAGCCATACAAAACCATGAATTAATGAGGGTAAAAAGTTCCAGCTCTTAAATTAATTAGATGCTTCCAAGTTTAAAATTAAAAAAAAAAGATTTAAAATGCTATTCCAGTTTGTGCAAATTGAACTAATGACAAAATAATACCAAGCAGCATGCTTTCTAGACAATGCTGATAACAAGATGGCCACTGGTCACATGACATTACATGCATTTAAGTCATATGAAAATCAGTGATGTCAAATGACTAGTGACAGCTGTATGAATGCTGTGAGAACATTTCTTTCAATTCAGAAAGTGCTGGTGGACAATGGTATCCTGGAGGAACCAAGGTCATAAAACAAAATTGTGACTATAACCTGAAGAAGTCTAGACACCTAATGTCTTCTAAAACTGAGAACAAATTAGCATAAATAGCATGTGTATTTTCTGGCTAAATACATATTCCAACGTGAGATTATTATGTTTAAATTTCAAAATCCTCAGAGATAAATAACTTCATTAAAATGAATGATCAGAGAAATAATTTGGTTAACAGTATGAATTTAACAGTCCTCAGGATACTTATGGTTTAACCATCCCATCTGAAGCGTAATTATAAAGTCAGATAGTTCACCAGTGTCAATGACCTGGTGAAGCAGTCCTTTGCCCTTACATCACTAACTAAATACTTAGGATTGTAACTTTAAAATAGGAACCTAAAATGGCTTGGCCTCTCCACTGACCCTAACAGATGAGGATGTCTGAGTTGGAGGCCTAAGGCTATCTTTCCAAGCTCAGAATGATTTTAATGAGCTAAAGCTTAAGACTTCTTTATTGCAAAGCCTGTACACCTCGGCAGTCAGACAGCTAAACTGGAGTATTTAGAAAGAACCACACTATAGATTAGCATTTTCCTAATGTTTTAGCCTCATCAAATCATAAATTTGATGCAATGGGACACCATGGGCAATTGTTGCTGTTTCAGGGAACATGATTATTCCAAACATACAACCTTACTACCTCACTGATCATAATATTGCAACAGAGTAAGATACCCTATCCTCCTCCTCTCTGATGGTGATGGGAAATTCAGTACAAAGACTAGAAATAACGTATCATGATTTACATCCCAGGAGTTTTGAGCCGGGTTAACATGGCTTGGTCTCATGTAACATTTTTGTGAATGTTAGATTAGGAATGAAGGCAAGCTTCTGCAAGGATTTTGTATAAAAGGTCAAATAATTCATATTATAGGTTTGGGGAATATGTGGTCCACTGAATTATTCAACTGTGTAGCAACATAGAGAACAGCACAACAGCACATGTCTGACAAGGCCAGCTGTATTCTAATAAAGATGACCACTGTGGAAAAAATAGAGATAAACATGACACATGATAAAATAAAGATGCAATGTAGAGTTTGTTGGTTATGCAATTTGAGGTTTCTGTTCTCAGGAAAACTACTAATATTTCCAGAGAAATTGATGATAGAACTGTCACTTGGCCCAGCAATCCCTACTCTTGATACAGGCTAGAAAGGAAAAACACAATAGATACTGATGGATGGACTAGAAGAGACTGAAACAGGAGAATGGAAAGAGACAGAGGGGACAGGGGAGGGGACACAAGCAGTGACAGCTAAAAGAAATGGTTATTGGGTGTGTGTATGGGGGAGATAGAGTAGAAACCTAATAGAATAGAACTATTAGACGTTCCCTAAAGTATGTACATAAATGAAGGCAGCATAAATGAAATCACCAAATAACAGGAGAGATGGAGCCCCAACCTAGACATCTCACATTACCAAAGGAAACTTTGAGTTCTGGAAGTAGGTTACATCTGATTGAGTTGTTGGCCAAAGGGCTTCACGGAAACCCATGAACATACCTCGCTTTTTCCAAATCTATTGTTTGCTCTCCACAAAATGAGTATAAGTCCTATTGATGAAGACGGCACCTACACAATTCACTGGACAGAGAGAAGCAGAACTGGTGTCCACCCACAGCCTTTTCCTGTATTGACTAGTGTTAATATTACTGTAAAGTCTACTGCACAATACGCAGATAGAAAGGCAAACAGCAACCCAGCAGTAAACCATTTGATCCACAGTGATGATCTGCCTGAAAGATGCTCTCGTATAATAGTGGTACAAAGATGGCGGGCCTATTCAAACACTATCTGATTAGATTTAGAGCTCAGTCCTTAAGATAGAACCCATTCCTGAAGAACTTAAGACTAGATAGACCAGGGATCAAGGGGAAAACTAGATACTACTAGGAATATAGCAATAAAATGACTCCTAATGACATCTGCTGTACTTATAGAGCAGTGCCTTGCTCAACTATCATCAGAAAAGCGTCTTCCTGTAGTGGTTTGGATCAAATACGAATACCTATGTCTGGCGAATGTGTAGAGATAGAGAGACTTTGAAACAATAAATTCAAAATGATATATCTCCTTTAAATTACATCTCAGAAACCATGTGAAAGAGGAGATGAAAAGATTATAAGAGCCAGATGGTTTGAACCAAGAAAGCAAGGTCTTCTAGCATATTAGGACCAAAGAACATATAAACTCACAGAGACTGTGGCAGCTTTCACAGAACCTTCATGTATTTGAGCCAGATGAGGTCCCAATTGAGAGGATAAGTGGACACGATCTCTGATCCCTATTTCAGAAGATATTTCCAACTGATAACTGTCTCACAAAATAAAAATTAGTTTTCTTCAAGGGAATCTCATAGGGATACAAACCAGTGTTGTGTCTCAGGAACACACACACACACACACACACACACACACACACACACACACACACAGACACGCAAAATAAAAATAGGTCCTGACATTTTTAGTAATGCAGATGATCTTAGAAAGCATTATCTCCAATGAAATAGTACAGACATAGAGAGAAATGATGTACAGTGTCATATGTTAAATCAAAGAGAGAGAGATGAACTGTATAAGAAGAGGGGATTAACAGAAGTGAGGCAGGAAGCCATACAGTAAAGGGACAAAGATGTAACTATCTTAGACATAAGTCAGAGACCTCATGTCTCTTGTGGACTATAACTAAAAACACCACATCATATGCTGCATGTGTGATAAGAAACGGCAGTACATGATGGAAGAAGAAATCTCTTCAATAAAGTCCACATCTTTACGTGGGTATGTCTAAGGCCTGAGCACTTCTGTTACATCTATTCACCTATTAAAAATTCCTTTTCATAAGCTTCAATTTGCATCTTGCTTTACAAAATAAATAAAGCTCCTCTAGGAGATGACTGCTGTGTTTAATGTGCTTAATTCAGTGTGCACCATAGTATTGTACATATATATCATTATATACAATAATTATGTATATGTGTTTACTTTTAGTAAATTTTAGGTATGTGCATGAGGAGCTTTATTTACTGCAACAAGCCATAGGAGCTGGTCCACAGATGACAGTTTATCAAGACCTAAATGATTGTTTATTCTAATGACTGCACTTTCCATAAGAAAACTTTATCCCAAACCAAGTGAGGATATTAGTAAAAATAGCCAAGCCTATTAAAGGACAGTTTCACTTCATGATTACCTATCGCGTGAAGGGCTGACATAAATATAAGCAATTAGCTCTACCTAAAATCTCACCATTATTGCATTATCATATGATTGCATTCATTATAACTTAGTCAAGATGATATTGATATTGTACAAACATAGTATAAAGAAGTGTGGTTGCTTATGCTTAGACCATAGTTTTTGTTTTGTTTTAAATTGGGATTCATAGTGTTAAGGCTTTGAAATTTGAAAATAAAATAATTTTAATAGCAGAACCACAATATAAGGATATCACTAATGTTCCTACCAGAGGGAGTGGTCACATAAATGTGAGCTTCCTAGTATACACATGGCAAAGTTTGATTGATCTTGGTAGTTTTTGTTATTTCTTAAAACAATTAATTAAGAATTTTGAACTGAAAATTTCTTTTCGCCTGATAGATTCCTGGCAATTAAAGTAGCCACTTCGAGGTGAATTTGTTTCAGCATTAAAATTTCAAGGCATGTTTATTTATATCAACGTAGTTGGCTCAGGATCTTTAAAAGTAATGTAGGATAGCAATTATAGCTATAAAAGTCGATATAAATTAAAAACATGGCTTTTCTTGAAAATAAGAGATGGTGTATCCAATCTAAAGGGCCTAAATCCAGCCAATTTATTAATACCCTTATTCTATACATACATGATATCACATTCTTTCTTGATTTTTTTAAACCATTTTTTTTTCATTATTTTTGACTTTTAAGTACTGTAATTGTTAAACACACACCCCAGGAACTGCCACTTTATAAATTCACATTTAAGGTTTAAAAGTCTTTTTAGTGTCTAAGTACATATCTTAATGTTGCTCAACTTAAATAAACCTTCTTTTCCATTAAATGGTTTAATTATATACCAAAGTTTACCTGCCATCTTAGTATGACCACAGAAACTGTACCGTTGTGTGGGATCAATTTGCTGCCGTATTCACTTGATCCATGTCGGACTTGTGTACTGAGCCTACCGTAGTGCAGAGGCCATGGCTCATTCCTATCTTCTGAATGACACTTGGAGACTAAGCTACAGCACTCAAGGACCTGCATTTTTTTCATACAAAGCCTGCATACATAAACATCATCATTCAATTTATTCAGCTATGCGGGTTATCTGGACAGGTTTCAATTACCCTGTAGTTGACACCATTTTTTAACACTTGAGTCCTTGGGATACATTTGCCCGTTCTACCAGTCAGATAGTTTAAGGAGTCAGTGTCATTCTGCAATGAAAACACCATCAGTAAGTATGATTTGGTGTATTTCAAGGGATACATATTTCAGGAGAAAAATCATACAATTAAATGTTATTTGTGATAAAATTCTTATTATTTGTAAAATAAATAAAACTCTAAATTTATGCTTGTGATTCTTTTTTTTAAAAAAATACCTTTGGTACGATGACTAGTTCAGAGGCAGATAAATGCGTGGTTCTACAACGAGTGCTTATATTGAATTTTCACTTAATCCCGAAATAGCAGTCTGTTGCCAAACAATAGAAATAACAGAATAACTGAAGCTTGTCAAGTGCATCTAGGAGGTTGATTAAACCCAGAAATGGTTCTGTGTGAAATTGACTGTGAACTAGAATTTATGAACCCATTATGTTCGGCAGATACAACCCATATAGATTACTCCCTCAAGAAAAATGTGAGACTAGGAGACAAGCCACAGAAACAAGTAAGTGTTGCTCTTATAATAAAGGTTGAATAGAAATGAGTGTAAGTGTGAATCTCTAATGTTCTGTCTTATCAAACTGCCCGTGATCTTTTCCAGGAAGAGTCTAAAATTGGTTATTTACAATGATTGCTGTGTGGTGTATGAGACAGCCACTGGCAGGTCCTGAGTGGCTGTAGGTAATGCAATCTACATTTGCAAATACAATGTTATGCTTTTCTATCCTGGAATAAATAATGCTGGAAACAAATCACTTGATATTTTAATATGGAAAAAAATTGAGGACATTGTACTTTTAAACCTTTAGTTTCAGATTCTATTACGTTTTGAAAACAAACTGATGAGAATTTGAAGAAAAATATAAGTTCACTGAATTCCAGTAAAAAGTGTGTATGTGTGTGTGTGTGTGTGTATGTATGTATGTATGTGTGTGTGTTTGTGTATGTATATATATATGTATGTATATGTGTATGTATATGAATATATATGTATATACATACATATATATATACATATATATATATATATATATATATATATATATATATATATATATAACTTTATAAAATGAGTTTATGAAGTTAAGTTATTATGTCCATCATTCATATAACCTTACACATCTAGGGAGAATGTAAAGATTCCAAAGACTACTGTTTCCAAAATATCTACTCATCCCTCACTGCTATCACACAGTACTCTACTCTGTAAAACACACACTTCATCAAAGCTCAGCCACACTGGCTGATCAGAACATGACAAGGTCATTGACTCTTAAGCCATTATAATAACATGAGGTAAATCAAACCATTCATGAAGTGCTAATCAAGCATAACGTTGCTTAGCAGTGGGCAATTAATCCATCTCTGAGGAATGAGTGTGTTCTGCTGCTCCCCCTAATGCCAGTTCCTCCTCTTGACTTTGTGAGTGAGATTTCACCTTGTAGCCACTATCAAGCTTGAGTTCACTTTACTATTCAAATATACACATAGACTATGATAAATATCTGGATGTAAGTAAATAGAATAAGAAACCAAACTCCACAGCCGATTAATCTTAATTCATATGTATATAATCTAAATTTTGAAAAACACTCCCTTTACTATGACTTTTTTTTTTTAATGTTTCTCAAAAGCTGTAGGGTTTGTAGGTTCTGTTAAGTAATGTTTCTAGCTTTAACCTCCTACGTGTGAGCTTTTGAGACAAGAATGATGAAATAAAAATATAAGATCTTGACTACTGGAAAAAGTCTACAGGAAGCATTTATGTGCACAAGTTGAAATGCATGTGGAGGGAAAGACAGGTGGGAGATTAATCATGAGAAGCAGCTCCCATAAGACTGCAAACATTATATTTTAGATTAGGTGATTATGTAGAGATGACAGTCCTGGGCAATATCTTTGTGGGGCAACACTAGAGGTTTGAACAGTTGTGAAACTTTAATGGTAGGCATGGAATGAATTGAAAAAAAAACATAGGATTACAAAAATTAACTGAAGTCAGGGTAAATGATCAGGGTTTATTAACAGATATGTCATTATTCAGGTACATGGGCTCATATCTATAATTCAAAGAATTGGGAGTTGGAGGATAGGGGACTTCCATTTGTTTGAGGCCAGCCTGTGCTATAGCCTTCTAAAATAGCCTGAGTTGATATGAAACCCTACCTCAAAACAACAGCAAAGGCATCAAACTTATATTAAAATTACTAGCACACATTTTCAAACTTATGATTAATTTTATGATAAAACTCATAGAAATATATATTATCTCAATAAATATAAAATTACTATAAATGAAATGTTTTAAAGGTTCATATTTGGTATCAGTTTTCTAAAATTCTGTGTACCCTCACATGGACACTCATCATATACAATCGGAATTCTTAGTTAAAGTCCATTAGTAGTCCACAGAGAATCTGTAGTTTTTGAATGCACAGATAAGTTATTACATCTGTGTGATGGAATACATGGTGTGACTTACTTATCCCCTTTGGTAACAGACACCTATACCTGTCAACACAACATCAGAGAAATGTACCCAAAAAAATAGTAACAGCAAAAACACCACAATAATAAAAAAAAATCAAAAGCACCATTCAAATTACTGAAAGTCAATAGTGTTGAGCATATCATCTAGTAAATTAGTAATGTAAAGAACTGTGAGTATTAGTATTTGAGAAGTAGATCAAAGTTCAGGGCAAACGTAAGAAATATGAGGAGAAAACTGGTATGTGAACTACTTAAACACTGAAATACATAGGAAGTTTTGAAAGAAAGCATGGTATTAACCATGGGCAATGTAACTTGGAAATCTCGAACTAAAAGAAGACTATTATTGCATACAAAATTGGTACTATTGTTTACGCAGGATCTCAATAATTAGCTCAGACAGGGATAAATTCATGACTTTAGTGCATCAGTTTACCAAATGCTTCCACTGCAGATAGGTGCCTCTATACCCACATAAGGTGTTTACAAGTAAAATGCCACTGGGGAACCTAAAGAGAATATGGCTAATACAAATGATCATCCGTAAGAATAATTCCATCCTGACAAGTGGCAGGCAAATATATGCACACATATATTCAAAGTACTTGGGACTCTGAAGCCAGGGGACTGCCATTAGTTTGAGGCAAGCCTGTGGTACAGCAAATACCTTCTAAGATAGCCTGAGCTGGTATGATATAGTGTGTGTGTGTGTGTGTATGTGTGTGTGTGTGTGTGTGTGCTTGTGTGTGTGTGTATGTGTGTGTGTTTCTGTGTGCATCTATCTATATACATATATGTACAAAATATATTATAAAATATATCATATATAAATATTATAAATATGTGTATTATATGTACAAAAGCCAAAACAGAGAAGGCACAGCATAGGGACTTGGACATGTGACAGTAGAATGTATGTTTAAAGGTAAAATGAGAGAGCAAGAATAGAGTAGGCAGGGACTATCTGTGTATTTTCTCTGCACAATGGGTAAAATTTAAAATGTATTTTGACCTCATGAAAAATACATGTAGAAAAGATGATATTGACAAATAATAGTAGTAAAAGAAGACTTTTATCTTTATCCTTTATTCTTTAACTTTTATCATCTATATAACCATGGCTGATGTTTTTAGGTTTAAAGGTGGCCGCTGATAAGAGATCTGCTTCATAACTACATATTGAACAATAAAGTAGGTGAGAGCCAAGAGCACAAATGATTCCTGATTTTCTTCCATTTTGTACAATAAACTGTCTTTTAATATTTTTTCACTATAACAAAAAAATATAAAATCCCAATTCCCATTACTGACGAATTAAAAGCTTACACACACACACACACACACACACACACACACACACAGACATGTACACATGCTTTTATACACTAAATCATCTCTTTAGCTCAAACACAAATATCTTTATAGTAATTTTTTATTAAGTGTGAAATTCATCTAAAATTGTAACCTCTGTTTTAGCATGTGTTCTGTCTCAAGGATATGCTGGACTCACAGATGTGGTGAAGCAGTGTATTTGTTCTGGTGCCAATCATGTTACACAAGTTGAGGTTACTCTGTGTTTAGAGATTAAATGAGGAAAAAAGTAGATGAGCTCACTTCTCAGTCACATGTAGTACTTCTAAGACATATTTTCTAGGGTGACTTTTCCTAGGCCTGAAATTTAGTATCTCTAATGTTTTATAAAGTATTATACACAGGGTACAGATTCCAAATAATTCCAAGTAATTCTTGAAACGTAACTCTTCAAAAGGAAAACATTTCTAACCATCACTAGTTTCGGGTGTAACTACAACTAACCAATGTACTCCGAGGTCAAACCTCTGTTTTCTCTCATCTCACTTTAAATTGTATGAATTACAGAATGAAGAGTATTGATGAGAGCAAGCCACTAACCTGCTGAGACACTGTAAAACACCAATGAGCACACGGAGCAGGGTGTTTGCTTATCAAGGTCACAAGATGTGTCAGCTAATATCCATTTTTCAGCTTGACAGGATTTGGAGTCACCTAAAAGGCAAACCTCTAGCTGTGTCTGAGAACATTTACAGAGAGTCATAACTGACAAACCCTACATGTAGGTACCACCATCCAATCAACTGTAGTCTGGACTAAACAGAAAGATGAAAAGGAGAAATGAGTGGACCATTAACACTCATTCCTGACCCTGCTTCCAAATATACATAGACAGTAACCACTAGTCTGAAATCTTTGTGCTCCTAAGCCTTCACTAACATGATGAGGAGTGTGTATATATATAAGCCTTTTTTTTTCTTAAGTTGCTTTTGTTATTGCAAAGAGAAAATTAATGAATAAACATGTCTGGGCAAGAAGGAGAAACCATTAAATAATGTGAAATAATTATGTCTTCTTAATAACTTCCTATATTACATCTATTTTAATGTATTTTTAATCTGAAAGGCTATTCATTCATATTCCCTGAAGATTCAACTGCATGGCCTTCAAGCTTCAAAGAAACTCTTACATGGATTTCACTGAGACACTTTCAATGAACATAAACATAATTAGTTCTTGCCATCACCAAAACAGTGTTTTACATGTAAATATGTTTATTTTCCACATAAAACTGTAATTAATATAATTACCCTTAGGTAAACATCAGCAGCACCTTTTCTAGACACAATGGAGTAATCAACACGAATATGTGAACGTTTTTGATAATGAGGAAATAGATCTATTCCAAATGGAAGCAAATACTGTCTTTGTACTATGAAGAACTACATGAGTCCTGAAGCTATCAGTCATATGCTTATATTATTCAATATATGGAAATTAAGAGTAAGAGTCTGATGAGATGCATGTAGGCAAGCATTATATATTATATAGCTTAATGGCAGAGCTACCACATAAACATTATATATCATATGTAGGACTTTGAATATTTCATGTTATTACATTGTAAGTAATTGAGGTGATCAGGCCTATGTTTTATTATTAGTAATAATATATTGATTTTGTTTTATTGCTATCAAGATAAATGTGGATCTATACAATAGATATTTTTAACATGTATATATGAGTACACATACATTTTCTTAGTGAAACAAAAAAAGATTTTTAACCAGCATTTGATGTTGGAGCAGTTTAATAATATAACTACATGTCACTATTATGATACAGACTTATTATAACTTACCTAAGAATTATCAATTCCAATTCATGTTCTTCACACAAAAGATTCCCTTTTCTGAACCCATATTTTGAACTACGTGGAACTCATAAGTAATCATTTTTATGGTAGTTGGCTGTTTTACACAAATGTAGATTAATTTTAATGTATATATTTATTCATTATCCAAAAACTCTATGGGTGTTTCAGTTTTAGAAATCTTGCCTAGCATTTACAAAGTCTTGAGTTCAATGGCATGCATGCACAAGGTTGTCAATGTTACAGTGAATTTGAATTAAGCTGAACGGCTTCTATGTAATTGCTACCTCTTAGAAGTAGGGGCATTCATGGAGCTTGGAAAGTGCAGGTCCCTTTCTAAGAATCACACTCAAATCTGAAGATCCCTCTCCTCTACTCTCACCTCATCCCTTCACTTCCCATTTTCCCTTTACGTTATCCCTTCCCCTCTATCTTTGATAAGATCTCATTATTTATGACAGGGTAGGCACTCCTGGGTAAAAAGCACTTGTATAAGTCTGAAGACCCAAGTTGAATCTCTAGAAACCATGGCAGAAGGAGAAAATCAATATCCAAGGATTTTCCTTGTGTATAACAAGGCATGTTGTGATATGCTATAACAAATAAGCTATATTACAGCTTATTATATGTTATAAGCTATATTAACAAATACATACACACACACAGAGGCACACACCAGGCACACACACAGCAACAATAATCGTGAATTTAATTTAATTTAAAAAGAGGTCATTATGTCACCCTAACTGACCTTGAACTCGAAACCTTCTTGCATGTTCTCCTAAGAGGATTACAGATATGTGCCCAATGTGTGGCTAAGAATTGCTACATTTTTTTTATTCAGCAGGAAATCTCTTTTCAAAGGCAGATTCAGTTGCTTGCATTCTTCCCAGGAGATTACTCTGAACAACTCTCTAATCATAGTTTATATGGTTATTCTTGCCTGGCTAGTTTCAGAGTACTGTTTTCTCCTACTTGAAAGTATCAGTCTTCAAAGAAGACAGTGTTTAAAAGGCTGAGGAGTAGACAGGAGAATAGAAACTTACTTATGTGAAGAGAGTGCAGCTGCCTGAAAGCTGCTCTGGATCATGGATTTATATGACAGTGTTCAGACTTTGGTATTGGCAACAAGTGATACCATCTTATATTTATTTTTTTAAATACACAAAATATAACTAATACAGTCAAACAACTATCCTTTACAGATTGAAACAGCAAAGTATGATGGGAAAATCAGCCTACAGTGCCTCAGGTAGACCAGGACTGAGGAGTACACACATTTCTATATGCCACCAACAGAGAGTGTCTGAAATTGACATTTCCAGATTTCCAGGTATGACCTTTCAGTTACTATCCCGTGTGTGTGTGTGTGTGTGTGTGTGTGTGTGTGTGTGTATGTGTGTGTTTCAGTTTTTCTATTTTAAATTAGAACAAAATTATATTTTAATAATTTTTCTATGATTACTTTTAGAACTTATATCCAGTCAGTAGTTATAACTACTGACTCATCCCAGAGTTTATCAAACTTGAGCAGTCAGTTACCATATTAAGTCACTGCAAAGCTCTAGATATCCATGATACTTTTCATTATCAAACACACACAGTAGCTTGATAGTATTGATGCATCATGCAACTGTTATGTACTAAGGGTCTGGAATTATTGTAAACACATTTCTTCTTGTGTGGCATGTGGACAGTGCCACCTAAAGAACTGACACAGAACTGGGAAGGTAGAGTATGTTCAAATCCCGGAAAACTCAAAACCTGAGATTTAAAATCTCATCCTGAGACTGGCAGGAGTGGGACTAACTCCCTCTATGTTTCTGTGCCTGCCTGGTGACCCCCACCAAGAGGTCACAGGTACTCAGTTATCTAGCCCAGCACTCAATGTTCTTTCTCATTCAAATAGAGCACCAACAGCATCTTATCCTCAGCCAATAGAGAGCAAACCCCATCCTATGTCCCAAGGTTTATACAGTCTCTGTCCACATGGAATAAAAAAACACAGGCTAGTTCACGAAGGATCTTCTGAGTCTGGCTGGTTTTACTGAGCTGTAACACTTGAGGGAAGCCTCTATCCCTGGAAACAATCATGCTTGGACCCCTAGAACAGCATGCCTGGCCATGTTCCAGACACAGACAGAGGCTTGCATCAATGAGGAGTGCAGCCCCACTCTTTCTGCCCCCTCCTCCTGAAATCACCACCTGACTGGGCACCTCCACTGGCCTGAACCTCTTTACTCTTTTTCTAAAAGCTTTAACACTACTTGGGCTTTCCTGGCCAGACAGGAGTTCTGCAGACTCCATTAGTTCTGGACTCTGCTTCACCCCTCCCAAACTGGTGTGCAGTGGCATCTGACTCTCTGGAAGGAGGCATGTAGGAAAAATAAAATAAAAACACTGCCAGGGAACCACAGAGTCTCTCACACCACGCTGTGTGTAGTAGACTGAGAACGCCCTGGGTTCCTCCAGCTGGAAGTTAGGCCAGGCTGTTCACCAGGGTTCCTCATGGTTCCTCACTGCATGGCCCTAACACACCAGGAAGTCCTTGGGTTTCCAAAACCAGTTTATTGGCATGGCGATGGTGAATGGATCTGGATGCACACCCCACAAAACCCAGGCCTGACCTGAGTTAAATAGGGAGGGAAATAGGGGTGAGGAGTTGGGGAGGAATGCTTAGTTGGCTGCACCCTCTGGCCTTCAGGTACCTCATTAGTATGTAAATCTTTCTAGGGCCTGGGAGCTGTTAGTCACACAGTCCACTTGTGTACACAACTGAAGGGTAAATGTGGAATGGAGCTTAGACCTCATGACAGAAACCTGGGTTCTGGGGACACGGCCAAACCCACAACCCAAGAACCAGGACACCCTTCCATGGCCTGACAGAGGGGAAAAACAGATTGCGGACCCCACCTGTTCCAAACTTTAACCAGTCCTCTCCAAGGTGGTGTCCAGATGCTGTTCAGACCCACCAAGAGGAGAAATACCATACAAATCAGAGATAATTAGAATCAGTTATAGCAACCTCTAGGCTAGCTCTTTTTCTGTAGTTGTTGCTAGGAGAAATGCTCACAAAACATTGTCAACCATGCCAGATAAGCATTCTCCCTCTCATCCTGTCCTAGCCCTGTTTTCATTTTTCTTTGAATTTTGATATAATATCTAAATTGAAATCACTCTATAACCCAGAATGGTTGTAATTCCCAGAGCACTGGAAATTACATGCTTGTGTCAGCAGGCCAATCTCCAAATTTTTATCTATTCAATAAAACTATAATGAACATTCCTTTGTGCAATTATATGAATTACAAATCCAAAATTTTTATTCTAAATTAAATGATGTTCACTGGTCCCTAAATGATCTTATGGAAGTATATTTATATATCATATTTGTTGTTTGTATGTACAATCCAATGAACTGTTGAATATGTATAACAGAGTCTCAGTCTCAAACTGGTCTGTCAATCTTTCCTGGGCTAATGTTACTCCTTCCCACTTCTGCCTCCCATCATGGTAGGATTATTGGTGTTTCTACTGTATCTGGGTTGCTCCATTCTCTTTATCCCACAACTCCATTTCACTTTCTTCTAATTAGAATTGGACTCAGTTCAAGGCCAATTATTCATTAAGAACAGACTTATTTGTTCATTGGGCAGTATAACAATGAGCACAGACTACGTACTTTATATAGCAAGGTATAGCTTCCAGTAGAGCCAGAGGGTAGAATTTCAGGACCAATTCCATTCTACCCTAAGAGTAAAAACATAATTGTTTTAAATCAACAATACTCTTACTGTTCAAGTGTTTACTAAGTTAAGTAAAGTTTAGCTATGGTAGTTCACAGTTCAATAAATAAATCCTTGGTCCATTGCTCAAGGCACTGCATGTCATTCCTTGGTTACTCCAAGTGACACACTTGAAATGTATCAGACACACACCGATAACTGCAGAAGCATATGCAATGGCTGGATGTGTGGGTGGGTTCAAAAATGTTATGTTCCACGTCAATGTCAATTAAAAATAAATTTAAGATAACTTTAACTTCAATAACTACTGGGCTTCTGAACAAGGATACTACAGTGTATTCTAGGATACTGTGAAATGAAATTAGTCACAATATAGCTGTACAGGGAAAGCTGTGACATTAGACTTAAGATCAGAAAAGCTACGTAAAGTAATGGTTAACAAGTAATTAGAGAAAAGTTGGGGAAGAAAGAAAGAGAAAATGAGGAATGAGAGAGAAAGTACATGAGTTGCACAGTTCAAGAGTTAATTACTTAATAAAATAGGTGCAGAAATACATAGAAAACTCATGAAATCACTATGTAGTACTTTAAAGGGAGAATGCTAAAAATGCACGAAAGTAAAAATTAACAGTAGTAAAAACATAAAGTATGAACAGAAATTAAGTTGAAACATTTTGTGTAACTCAGCAACTCTTTCAAACAAATGAATTTGAATTCTCTTCTTTTCATGTTGTTCCATGAGGCAAAAGATATTGATAGGAGAGATGATCAAGTTGAACTGGGGGCATTTATCTTATTCCATCACTGAGGGTCTTTCATTGACTCTAGAGCTCACTGGTAGACTATTCAGGCTACTTTATGATCTGTAGGGGGTCCATCGATCTCTCCATAACTCTCATCTCTAAGAGTACATATATGTGACATGACACCTGCCCTTTTACAAATGTATTAGTGACTCGAGTGTGAGTATTCATGTGTGTGATAATGCAAACTGAACCATCACCCCACAAAATAACACTCAAATATCAACAGGCATCATCATATGCAGTTTGAAAACAAAATATGCTTGAAAAAACATGCTATCTTCATAGGCTCGTCTACTCTGTCACAGGAGAGCTGAGCTGCACTCAGTGAATGAGGCAAGATCAATCCCCACCGTAGGAGGTTGCTTTTTTATGTTGAAGTGTATTTGCATCTAATTATCCAGATTTCTTGCCTTTAAGACCACTTATAGTTCAAGACACACAAGAAAATATTCAAATGCCCATATGCACTTTTACTCAAGCCGTCTGAGGACATTCCATTCATAAACTATTTAAGCATCTATTACTTAATCTGTGTATGAAGCAGGCAAACCAGGGAGTTTGGTAGTTTGCAGGAAGTACCATAAATCTCCCTAGAATGATCAATCTTAACGATTTAAAGACTGGACACCATCCAAACTGAAGCAAGCAAAAGTTTCCCTGCTACCTCTTCTCACAAATGTCTTACTCAGCAGAAGATTTTCTTTAAATCTGCCAAATACTAGTAAAAGTGTTTCATAAGCTAGTATTGTTTTATAAATGGCATTATGGTAGACTGCAAAGTGAGAGAGTCTGATTCACGAGTCACTAGTCATGGTCTAGGCCTTCCTTAATTTTCTCTTCTTCCAGTCTTTAAATTATTTTACTCTCAAAACAGGATACTGCTGTGATCCTTTATAGATGCTTTCATAGATGGGAAACCACTAAGAATGTCTCATTAGTGACAGCATGTCAAAGAGGGATGGGACACCATGAAGAATTCAGGATAATTCTAAAAAAGCCAGAGAAATCAGGCATTTTGGTGTGCCCAGGAATAATACAGTGGAGATACAGTGACTGCTGATGGTATAAAGGCTTTCATTAGATCACTCACAAAGAAAGACTGTAAGTATACAGGTATGAATAACATTGTCTTTTCTTTTCAACAAAGGTTTTTTTCTTCTCTGGCATCTGTTTCAGAGGAGGGCAGGAAACATGGACTAAGTCATCTATTTAAGCCTTAAGCAATCTGCATATGCAGGGATGATAAACACAGAGTCCTGTATCATCCACTTTCAACTAGAAGCAAACACACAAGGACAGATATCCCCCACAGATCACAGAATGTCAAGTCACTATGCTACACAAAGCAAGCAGATAAATGTTAATTGTGAAAAATCAGTTTGAACAATGTTCTAATAATGTTTAAAGAATTGATGCACTTCTGGAATTGACTGGAAATTAATAGATAGTTGTGATAACTGGATTATTTTTAGTTTTGTTTTAATTGACTGTAGCTTTTAGATAAAATAAAACTCACACTTTAATTTTTGAGTATTTATCAATAAAGAAAACAAGGCTTATTATATAGACACTAATTACCAATTACCCTCTTGATCACTTACCTTTGTGTGTGGAACTGTGTGCTCCACACTAAGAGTATGGTGTTAAGATTCCATTTTAAGGTCTAGATGTCTATGAGTCTTGGGGACAAGCAAAATTGCTTAAAACAGTAGGTATGATTTGAGAGAAACATGGCAGCATACACAGGTTCCATCATAATCACAAAAATAAGACCAAGATGAGAAAAGAAAATATGAAAATAAAAACAATACAAATTTCTATGTTAGACACTAAAGAGCTGTAACACAGATGCCTCTTGGTAATATACCTGCATCTCCCTATAGGACCCTCATCTTGCAGCTCTGTTTTCTTCCTATACCTTTTTTTCCTACCTAGGAATTCCCAAGTATCCTTCAGATCCTCTGAGGAGTGCTTCCTTATTTTAAATCTAGGGCACAGATGATCTTCCATGATGCATAACACCCCCTCCCCCCCCATGCAGTATACTTCTTCGGTGGTCTCGCACAATTCTCTACTTATCTACTCATCTGGACCTTTAAAATGACACATCGGAAAACAGTGAGTAGAAGGAGCAAGTGTACCTTTGGGAGTCTGGGCTCCCACAATCTCTTCTGAGGCACTACACCTCAGAAGTAATTTTCTCAACACTCGTTCGTTACGTACTTTAGCTAAAGGAGAATAAATCTGATTAGCTGACATAATACATGTACATTTTAAAAATGGTAAGCAACAGTCACTTCAACGTTAAGTATAAGAAGATACAGTGTATATGAACTTACTGGTGATGTCTCCGGCCAGAGAGAAATGATGTTAAAAACAAAACAAAACCTTCCAGGTTTACCAACAGTGAAGTCAAAGAGAACCTGGTACCTCATCAGGCCAGCCCTAAGCTGACTAAGCTGGGTTTTGTCTTCTTACATCTCAAAGTATTAGCAGTTGGTAGCAAACTATTAATGTATCACAGATAAATTCTAATATTTCCTTTGTGATTTGCAAGCTAGTCATCTACCGTTATTTGCTTTAACCCACAATAAAAATAGATGAGTATTAGATCAGTCTTGGAAAGTAACCAAACCAAAGCAAATATTATATTCTGTCCATCTGTTTGGTTTGTATTCATTCACTACTACACACCGGTTCTACTATTATGGAGAACAAATGTTTCTTTTTAGTAAGAACTCTGAAAGTAGTTTTGTTGACACCATATGTGTGCTGGTATTTAATGGGATGATACTTAAGAAATAACTGACACCAAAACAGAACACATTTTAAATACTATATACATTGAAGATTTTATTATTGTTGAATAGAAGGTATGAAGGACATTTTAATTTTAAAATATTCTTTACTCATAGGTATTTTATACAACTATAAAATGGTTTATAATACCTACTCCCTGTTTTTGTCCTCCAAGTTACCTTGTATTTCCTCAATATGTCCTCCCTCCTAACCTCATGTTGTCTTTTTCAAGAGTATATGAAGAGCACTAACTGAGCTTAATAAAGTATTCAAAACAAAAGCAAAACTCTTCTCTGCTGGTGCTAGTTCCTCTTTATTTTATAGCTCACCAATGACTATCAACATAAGGAGGAGAGGACCTTTCATCTGTCTCTGTAACTTTTCAGTGACCAGTTAGTCAGGACTATATCACATAAGAAAGACAATGTAACTTAACAGTTATAGATTAGCCAAACAGATGTGGAAGGAAGAGGATGCAGGGTGCTGATTGTTGGACCATGAGTTAAAGTCCTTGTCAATATCAGAATAAGAAAAAAATGGCACGTGTACATGTAAGTCCAAGCAGTGCACCACAATTGAAAAGCATCCTAATACATTACTAACAACAGCATATAGTGCAAAAAAATTCCTGCATGTAGCACATGAGTAAAAAGGCAACATCCTAAATCATGGTTTTATTTAACACAGATCAACTATATGGGGAGGATATTTTGAAAGTGACAAACTATATACAACAGTATATTTATAGAACAGCCAATGAAAGTTGCCTCTTAAACGGCCAAATTTAGCACCTACATGTGTGTCTCATTAGCTAGGAATCTGAAAAATGTATGTCACTGTTATACCTTAGTATTGTTATTAAATAATGATTATCACGCGGATGTATTGGGATTTAACCAATGCAAGTGAAGCAACTAGCACAATCACAGAATACAATGAAAATATCTAAATGTTAATATTTAAAATGCACTAAACCAAATTGTGTTGGGTATCCTTCTTTAGGACAGGCACTATTTTCTTAACTTAAGTTGATTGACGTCAGAAGAGTCAAGTGGCCTATTGGCTTGAATATTTTACTCCTCTTCTTTTATAACTGAATTTATCAAACTGTTTGTTTAGCATGTTGTTCTTGTCCTTGTTCAGCCCATGTTTAGGCAGTCATGTGGGTGAAAGTTTATGAGTGTATCTTCTGACATCACTTGGAGACGCAGTCTTACAGTAAACTACCAGATCCTATAGCTCTTACAATCTTTCCTTCCTGTGAGCCTTAGGTGTAGGACATGTCTAGTAGATATTTGTATCCTAAGGTAGACAGTGAAAAGCTAAGAAACTTCAGCTCCACACAAAAACCTACAGAGAAGCAAAGAAAGCTGAGAGCAGGAAAAATAGTTTCTCCAGGAAAGAGCAGAGCAATTGCTTATCTAATACCAGATTATCACCCTTGAGAACATACATACACGTAACATTATACAGACTGAGGAGGTTCTGTTTATATATTTAGGAATATATATGAATACAGATATATATATATATATATATATATATATATATATATATATATATATATATGTATGTATGTATAGAAGAACAATTAAAGAAGAAAAGAGTTCTTGTGTGTGAAAGCAAGCAAGGAGAGGTACTTAGAACTATTTTGGAGGGAAAAAAGGAAGAGAAAAAAGATGTAATTATATTATGATCTTAAAAATTAAAATAAATAATAAAAATTACTTGACAATAGAATGTGGAATAACTTCATGTATAAGGATTTGAAGAATTAATATTTTTAAAAATGCATTTATTTTATTTATATGAGTACACTATAGTTATCTTCAGACACACCAAAAGAGAACATTGAATCCCCTTACTGATGGTTGTAAGTCACCACGTGGTTGCTAGAAAATTAACTCAGGACCTCTGGAAGAACAGGGAGTGCTTTTAACCAATGAGCTATCTCTTCAGCACTCAGAAAAATTAATTAATATTAAATTAATATTAAGGCTACAATTGTGCAGAAACTGATCTAGAAATTTAACAAAATATCTATCACTATGATTCTTAATTGAAGTAGGAAATCAAACTCATATAAAAGCACAAAATAAACCCAAAATCTATAAAACAATTCAAGTCCAAAGAACAATGATAGATGGCTCACAATCCAAAATTAAAATATACCACAGAGTCATATTAAAATGTACCAGAGAATCATAGAAATTGTGCCCTGGCTTTTACATACAAATGAACATAGAGGCCAATTAAATATAGTGTAGAAGCCCTAGACAATATCATTCATATAGAGCCATCAGATTGTAGACAATAATATCTAAACACATGTCCAGTAAAACGATGACCTCTTCAAAAAGTAAGGCTGTAAAGATGCTACATACTCATGCAGGATAATGAAGTCAAATATTTGTTAATCATATATATAAAAATTGCCTATAAAGGAATTTAAGCTCTTAGTATAAGAGCTAAAATTTTGAAAATCCTAAAGGAAAACATAGCAGAAATATTTGACATTTGCATGGGTATAATCACACAGTTGATGTTTAAAATTCAGGAAATAAAAGCAAGAATTCATAAACGACGACAACTTGCAATATAAAAGAACTTCCAGAACAGCAAATGGAGGAAGAAACAGAAGACATCCTTCTCACTGATGTTAAATTTTGCTAGCTATTTATCAACCAAAGAATTAATATATAGACTGTAAAAATCTCAAAAATCATGAATAGCAAAACTAGCCCAACCTGTAAATGGATATGTGAACAGAACTGTCCAGATAGCTGACAAGGAAGGGCAAATAACTAAAATCTGAATAAAGAAATGCCCAACATCTTCTGTCATCAGGGTGATGCAAACCAAACTACACCAGGATTCCACTTCACCCCAGTCAAAATGGTTATCATCACAAAAGTAATACAAGTACTATTTAGGCTATGGGGAAAATGAACCTAAAGATTAACTTAAGAAATAAAAAAAAAAAAAGCTTTATTTATTTACTTATTTATTTATTTATTTATTTATTTATTTTTTATGTATTCACCATTGGTCTTTCCAGACACACCAGAAAAGGGCATCAGACCCCATTGAAGATGGTTGTGAGCTACCATGTGGTTGCTTGGAATTGAACTCAGGACCTCTGAAAGAGCAGTCAGTGCTCTTAGCCACTGAGCCATCACTTCAGCAAATATAGGTGGTTGTGAATACACATGGGTGCTGGGAAACAAAGTCTGGTCTTCTGAAAGAGCAGCAAGTGCTCTATAGTGATCACAGGAGTGATTATAGAACTTTGTTTATTGTCTTGCTTGTTCTTTGACTATATGTGTGTATTGTCTTGTTTGTTCCTTGACTATTTTCATCTGTTGTTATGCTAGTTCCTCAACCAAGAACTGACCTCAATACTTCCACATAATTAAAAAGGTATACAAGCAAAAAAGAGGAGGAGGGATGGGATAGGGGTTAATTCATGGGTGTATGGGGAAAGGGGATAACACCTAAAATGTAAATAAATAAAATATCCCAAAAACCAAATGAAAAATAGTCTAGGAATAACACCAGAATCCTACAAAGTATTAAAAAGAAGACATCCATATGATCTAGAAATTTATCTCCTATGTATACTCCTGAAGGAGAACAAGCCAGCTCACTATAGAAATAGCATATTTTTGTGTTTACAGAGGTATTATTTATATTTGTCAAGACATGGAATCAGTGTAGATGTTAGTCTACTGGTGAATAGATATGGTGTATATACATAATGGAGTATTGCCCAACCATAAAGAATAATATTGTGCCATTTGTGAGAAAGTGGGTGGAAGCAGAGATGATTCTATCCATCTTTCTGTCTATTTATTTATTTATTTATTTATTTATTTATTTATTTATTTATTATTTATCAAAAGAAGACTGACTTGAAACATACCTTCTCTCATACATGAAACCTAGAGCAAAGATAACTAAATATGGAAGAAAAGTTTAAGGGGGTGATTACAGGCAAGAGAGAAAGGGCAAGGGGGACATTAAATATAATGCAGACAAATATGTTCAAAGCATGTATTACCAGTGTATAAATTGTAATAGGACCCGTAACATTCTACAAATAATACTCTACAAATAATATATACTGAAATTTTATTTCAAAACATGAGAAGCTAGAATTTTCACTGAAGATTGCAAAATTTGACTAATAGTAATTATTATAAGAAATTCATATTCAAATCTTTTCCTGACTACATGCTTCTCTATAGTTCACTTATGGCTTTACCACCTGCTTGCCCTAGGGAGATGATTGACAGAGATTGGTACAGGCCGCTCTGTGGCTGTCACTCACAAGCTTATGACTCCTTAGGAATGACTGAGTTGTAATGTGTACATGACAAGTGTCCCCAGGGAGCATAACTTAGCACTGAAATAAACAGATTAATATCTCTAGCCTGTTACTAGTGCTCCAACAGCATACATTTGGATTCTGTGAGCACACCAGAGTGAAGGCAGAGGCTTGGACCAACTTATGGCATTAAGGCTTTGGTGAAGGTGAGGCTCCCTGCTGATTATGCATGCAAATCATGGTTTCAGGGGATACCCTGGACTGTGAAACATTATTCTATAACTTGCTCAAAGGATGAATATTAAACTACACAATTTAAGGCCATATCTCAAGGATTAGTTTCCTTCTCTTCCAAACTTAGGTTCATTACCATAAACTATAAATGAATTGAACATTGGGGAAAATTGCCTGCTATAAACTGCTTCATTTAAATGGAACATGCTGCAGAGTCAAAATCCAAATCCAAATTTTCTTGTATAATTCTAACTCTGAGCAAATAATGAAATTCCTGAACTTTTATTATAAACTAAAATTGGTTAGTAATACAAAATAGAACTGCATTCTTGGGAGTTCACACATGATTCACTGCAGATAGAAAATGGTTCCTTTATTTTCCATATCGCTCTGATAAATGCATACCCTTGAAAATATCAGATTTCATCTTTGTATTGTATTTTTAAAGCACAGACAAACAAATAATCAATGCATCCACCTTAAAAGAAGATTAAATGGTTGCTATAGTTTATATATGCTTGGCCAATGGAGTGGCATTGTTAAAAGGTGTGGACTTGTTGGAGCAGGTGTGTCACTGTGACCATGGGCTTAAGACCCTCACCCTTGCTTCCTGAAATTTGATCTTCCACCAGCAGCCTTCAGATTAAGATGTAGAGCTCTCAGCTCTGCCTGCATCATGCCGTCCTAGATGCTGCCTTGCTCCCACCTTGATGATGATGGAATAAACCCCTAAACCTGTAAGCCAACCCAATTAAATGTTGTCCATACAAGAGTTGCCTTGGTCATGATGTCTCTTCAGAGCAGTAAAACCCTAAGACAATGGTATTACTGTATAATGAATGAGCAGAGTATCTCCTAAATAACATACATAGGTTATTTATAACAAAGCCCACTGTAGTTATGAGTTGCTTCTTTTTGAATCGTTATTCAGTGGATTCACATAGCCCCTCCTCAAACAGTATAGGTTACCCTCTGGAATTTGATGGTATGTCCCTATTACTGAAGATACCATTGACTTGAATAATAGCACACGGGAAAGCAATCTGGTATGGACCTGGAAGCCTTGTTCTTACTGGCTGGCTTTCAGTTCTTGATGTTTCTATCTATGCTTCTAGGGGAGCAACGTCTTCAACAATCTTACCAGCTGTGAATCCAGCAGCTGCAGTAACAGGCCTAGTAAGATAGGAAAACTAGTGTAATAACACAAATGCTAAAAGTTGTGACCAGTCATTTCCTAAGTAACTTTTTATCATGCTTCAAAGCATAGAACCCTTACTTAGGACCAAAAACTGAGCCAAACACTGTAACTGTCTAGGACTTATGCCATAGATGCTAGGAGAGAACTTCATATTCTTTGTTCTGCTAAATGGACAGCTTATTAAATTCCCACCTCAGTTCTTATCTTCCTACCAACTAATCAGTTTATCTTTCAACTGAGAAATTTCTTTCTATGGTAGATGAAGATTAATACAGAGACCTACAACTAATAAGTTTGCAGAAAATAGAAGACTATGGAATGTTCATCTCTAAATGACACGTTTATATCACAGTCGTTCTAAGTATCAGTGATCATCATTGAAAAGAGGAAGAAAGCATTACAAGAGCCAGAGGTAGTTAATATTTTTAGTAAAACAGTATTGGGAGAACATGACAAAACCTGGAACACATCAACTCACAACACCTATGACTACATACACAAGAAATGTGGAAAATCAATGTGACTAAATATCCTAGGAATGAACCTAGTAAAGGTTCAGGAATTCCCACCACTAGTTGAGAAGCTACTGGCCACCTATGGCTGCTGGTTGAGGAAGAGTAAGGTTATTTTTTTTTTTTTTTGAGTATATGAGCTCTGAAAAACTTGTCTAGTACATGTTCTTACACCCAAGCATAAACAGAGAGGTATTAAGTAGACACAATGGGGTTAAAAACAAAGCAAACTACATGATATTTTTAGAATATTTTAGGATAAATTTATAATAAGTATGTCAGTGAATTATAGGGGAAGGAATGAGTTTTTGGTGTAACAGTATATGAATGTAATAAACTCTCAATTGATAAAGGGTAAGTGATATAAACCCTAATCTTGATGTTTGTGTTTGCTGATTTTTGTCAAAGCTAATAGAGAGACTGATCAAGCTATCAATGTTTTCATTTAGAATCCTTGGTATATTACCTATAACTGAGCAGGGACCTGAGAGTAGTTACTGTCATGAGTATCATGTTTACTTTTGGAAAAATGTCTGGTGTAAACTGTGCACAGTATGTTTAATCAGGACTACAGTCAAAGGAATGTTCTTTGCTGCCATTTTCCAGTCCGTCATTCCAGAGTTTATCTCAAGTTTCATGATGTGATTTTAAAAGCAGTACTGTGGCATGGCTACTGGAAATCACAAGACATGTATTCCCTGTAATATTTGGCTACAAAGGTTCTAAGGAATTGGTTTACTTTTTCACTGATTCTGGCTTTAAAATAAACTTTTTTTTTATAACATCTTGTCATGAAAGATAACAATGGTATCTCTGAAAGGGCAGTAAAGGGTAGGAAGCAAGGAAGCAGGACCCTAAGGGGTCATAGTGAGAGGCTGAGTGTGAAGTTTTCAGAGAAGTCTTTGTAGAGGGTGTAGCCTCAGAAAGAACTGGGTAAGGAGAGCAAGCAGTGATAGAAAGGGGTTGGATCTTAGTAGTTCGAGTGGCAGTATGTACATCAAATTGAAGATGTCAACTAAGTTAAGATACCCAAAAATGGAGGTAAGAGAGAGGCAAGGGAATAATGGCTGAAAATACCAATCAGGAAATAATCAGCAAATCCTGACAATAATGATCATGTCAGGAAATGATACGGTCATTGTCAGCTATCAGTTTAGTGTGAATAACTCAGGCCAAGACCATAAGGCCTATGCCTTTCCCATTGTAAGATGTTAAGACAGTTACCTCCAGTAATGACCTGTCCCCTGAACCTTCACCCAGCCTATACCTTGTTCTGGAAGATAGCTGTACTCCCCTTAAACACCTACACTCCTGTGTCATCCCCTTCCCCTCACCCTGCCTTTTTGTGTTCATATAAAAAAAATGGATTCTAAAAAAAACCAAAAAACAAAAAACAAACAAAAACAAACAATAATTAAGCTTAAATGAAATCAAAAGAGTATGAAAAAAAAGACAGTTACTTTGGCTCTGTGTAACACTGCCTGGACCCACACAAAACAGCATGAGCTGTTCGGTTCTACCACACAGAACCTACCATTTTCTTTAATGTGTCAACACTATTCAGACAATCAAAACTGATTTTCTTAACTTGAATCTTTGAAACTTCACAGTAAATATTATTCCCAGATGTGTCTTTCATTATTTACAAAAATACAGAAGTTCAAATAAGTCTTTTGAAAGGACGGAAATGGGTAAGAATAAGGCAGTAGTAGGTCTCTATAATTTTTCCATTTGCCTGAATATTATATCTTCAATGCTGGAAACAATTCTCTTCAAAATTTCAGAGTACCTAATGGGCTCATTCTTCCCCACAGACCTGAAATAGGATTACAGCATTTTTTTGTCTAGTTAAAAAACATTTGGCAGCAGAATTGTGTATGTTATTTCAATGCCTTCTCCATACAGTTTCCAAAGTGCAGAAAAAGCAATTCTAGATCCTCTGAAAAATAAATAAATAAAAATATCCTAGAAATACTAATTACCCCTGGTTATCCAGGTGTACAATGAATGTGGGTACAAGCCATTTGAATACTTCAAGCCAGTTGTGACACAAAGGTGAAAGCATTAGACCTGTAGAATGTGCCCCGAATCATATCTGACTATGTGTTTTGTGTTTATTGCATAATGTATTTCATCAACTGATGGCACATTTGGTTACATCTGTATAGCACTTGGTCTCACCATTCCATCTTCACAAAGGCACAGCATACACTTTGTTCAGAATTAGCCCACTGCCCTGTAACATCTCCTTCTCCCTATTATTCCTGGCTGCTGCCCTCCTTTCAATGGACTCCTTTCTATTTTTACGTCTTCTATACTTGTGATTGATATCTTACTTAGTATAGAGATAACTTGTTTTATGATAACATTTTCATACACACACATGGTCAGTATTCATGGCCCCATCCTATAACCCCTCATGCCCACAGCTTTTCACTTTTTTTCATCCAACAGGGAATTCTCTAATATGAGGCTGTATGCATGAATGTGGATACAGAGATAGAGAGTTAAGTTCTGCACTTGAGAGTAAATAGATATTTGTCATATATCCTATCTACTATTTTCTCTTGTTCCTCCTGTCTTCCCTTCCCATCTCTTCCTTTTCACTCACATTATCCATTCTATTATCCTGTTTTCATATTGAAAAAGTCATAAAAATCTATTCCCCCTCTCTATCTCTCATTTATCTATTTGTCACCATTGAGTTACTCTCCAAAATCATTACTCTTATACATCTTCATAACCCACTGACAAACACTGTGTAAAGCTTCAATCTTTGTTATGTAATTCTGGAGTCCTTTAATAAGTACTCAGAAGACTGTACAGTGTAGAGACCTCACCCTTGTTTACCTACTACTATTAATTAAAAGAAACCACTGTCTGAAATATTAGGTGTTAGGTACAAGAAACATCTCAAACACAGTTGTCAGACATGAGATTAAAATGTCAGTTGTATGCTAATAAAGAACAAAATATAGCCAGCAATTCAATAATTTACACATAAAACAATGTGGTTTATAACAACTTCTATGAATTTTTGTATTCTATATAGAATTTCTAACTTTTAATATGTATTTTTCAAAGACCTCAATCTGTACTTGGATATAACTAAACAAAGATTTAAAGAGCAATTTTTACAATTGTATTTATGAAACCAATTATTGGTCCACTTTAATGATAGGGCATCTGAAATGGGCACAAGTATATACAAGTCACAGTTTGATTGTTTGTCTCTCATATTCTTTCTTCCATAGCTCTCTTTACTGTCTCAAATTTGACTTATTTTTTCAAATAGAAAGAAACTTTACTGGAAACAGACCACAGCATTACATGAAGCTCAGGGAGTCATATCAAAGTATTGTAAAAAGAATTGAGGAACCAGGAAGGGATAGGGACTCCATAGAATGACCACCAGAGTGAACTAATCTGGACACTTTGGGGCTCTCAAAGATGGAACCAAGAACTAAAGAGCTTACAAAGGCTGGACCTAAGCTCCCTGCACATATGTAACAGATATGCATCTCAGTCTTCATGTAGGTCCCCAACAACTGGACCAGGTGCTGTTTTTAAATCTATAGCCTGCCTGTGGCTCTTGTTTCCCTAACTGGGCCACCTTGTCTGGCCTCAGTAGTAGAAGAGATGGCTAGACTTGCTGCGACTCAAGGTATCAAGGCAGGCTGGTATGCGGGAGGGGGGGGGCGTCTTCCCTTTTCAGAGATGAAGAAGATGGGAGATGGGGTAAGGAACCATGTGAGAGTCAGAACTGGGAGGAGAGGGGCATGCTACAATCAGTAAACTGAATGAATGAATGAATGAATGAATGAATGAATAAATAAATAAATAAATAAATAGAAAAAATGACCAAGTTACAAAGATATGTGTAGGAGTAAATGTTTCTTTCCTGAGAAGATTTGAAAATAAGGAATGCATCATCACAACTTATGTCAGTTTCTCTGTACCTTGCATGCAAAACATTAATCTATTAATGTTCAGTCTCAAGTCTCTGAGTCTCTCCGTTTTGCCTGCTCTCTTCTCTCTCTTCCCAGCCCCTGTCTCTCCCTCTTCCTCTCCTATTCTTTTCCTGTCTGACTCTGTCAAATAGTGACCTTATTTTATAATCTCATTTCTTTTTCATAACTTAGTTTTACATTTTAAGAATTGTTTAAAAAATTGGTTTGAATTTTTTACATGAATTATCACATTTCCCTATTTTTGGAGTATTTTTAAACCATGTTTATTTCTTTTATTAAGAAAGCTTTGTTTAAATCTCAAGCCCATTTTTAATTGGATCATTTTGTTCCTTGACCATTTATTTCTTATATATTATGGCTAGTAATCCTTTGTTAGTGTAAAGCCAGCAAGATTCTCTCCCAATCTACACATTTTGTTTTAATTTCCTTGACTATTATTTCACTGAATACAAATATCTTAGTTTTGTGAGGCTCCAATTGTCAACTGTAGCCTCTTTCCCCTTAATTTTTTTTCTTTTTTCTTTTTTCCCAATCTGCTTTTATGCCATTTTAATAAGTATTAAGGTCAGTTCTAGATTGAGGAACTAGCAATACAATAGATGCAAATAGTCAAGGACAAATAAGACAATAAACACATATAGTCAAAAAATAAGCAAGGCAATAAACAAAATCCTGTGATCACACCCATAATCAATGTTTCTAAGGGATTATCAGGATGACTAAAATATCTGAGCCTACTTTCCTGTACTAGCCCAAAGTCATTTTCATGTCTGAAGTCTACTTCTTTGTTCAAGCCTAAGATTTAGATTTCTGCCTAAAATTACTTCTTTGTTCTAGCCTAATATCAGATTCCTACCTAAAGTCCACTTCCTGGTCCTTAGCCAATGTCAGATTCCTGCCAAGCAGCCCCAAAAGCACTCTATGTCTCCTTCTTTTTTATTTAATAAACAACATTCAACCTGTCTTAGGTCTTTCTGACAAGAGTGCTTTTCTTACCCATCATGGAATATGCATTATCAAAAGCAATGCATTTCTGTTTTAGATTGATAAGGCTCTGTGCAGAATCTTACTCACCACTGGCTTGCCAGCTTGTTAAATTAATAACTCTGACTGGGGATACATTTTCAGTTTCAAGCCATGAACTTTGGCTGTCAACATGCTGATTTTGCTAAAGACAAGCTTGAACATGATAGGTAGGAATAAAAGTATTCCCAGGACAAAAAGAACTAACATGAACAAGCTATATATGCCATTCTTATGACTTGACAAAAGTGGAAATACTGACGTCAGGTGATAGATAATTTTATCAGCAGTATCTGCAGCATCAAACTTCAGCACAGCAGCATTCTTTAAAATCATAATCTCACTATGCAAAGTTATAATATCCATAGAGTTGTTAAAATTATGCCAAATACCCTGGAAGTGTCTTTAAACTTTGTCCTAACTATAATGACTATCATCATAAATTTCAGAAGTAAACACAAAACCATTGGTATTTGACATGACACTTGAGATGGCTCCTTACTCTTAAACACTGTACTTCCTTCCAATAATTTGAATAGGATAAAGAGCTTCAATCTATTGTTTCAAACACCTATCTAATCCTCTTGTATACTCAACACATTAGTAACATTTTTTTGCTAAATGATTAGCAAAAGTATCTGTCTTAACTTCTTGTGTCAAAGCAATTGCAGAAGCAGTGGTGTTAGCAATCAATGTAATTAAAGCTGCTATACCAGCAATAATCAAGCCCACTACCCTCTTCCTTCTGTTTAAAGCCTGACTCACTTCTACCAGTACTTGCAAGCCTTCTTCAGAATACCAAAGTCCTATAGTACTCAGGGTAATAAAACAAAAGCCGGTTGATAGACCCCTGTAAGAGACACACCAGGTTTCAGCATATTAACACAAGTAGAACATGTATAATCAATACAACTTCTATTAATACTGTAGAAGAAACAAAAGTAATTTTAACATGACAATTAAAGGAGCCTTAGCACATGCACTAACACTTGTTTGAAATACAGGTCCTGTCCCAACTTTATCTCTTGCTAACATCAGAGAACTGCAGCTAACTTCCAAATATATCTCTGAAAAGTGTTCAGAATCAGCCTTCCAAAATGAAGACTGTTATTTCCAATATTGGGTTGATTTCTAGACCAGTCCATGATTGAGTCCGAATAAGAGGTCACATTTAAGAAAAATACAAGAGTCATTATAGCTTCTTTTTTTGATTTTCTGTCCCACAGGTTCTAAAAACTTGAGGCAAGGGAGCTTGTCCCATCTAGGATATAGGCAAGCAAAGGTAGGTCAGGAACATATGCCCAATACAGCTTCCCATTCACTATTGTCAAGGCACACAGAAAGCTCAAAGCTCAGCATCATTCTTTGTCCCCAAATCAGCATGTCTCACCAATTACTCTGGCAGCCACCATGCTCCTTCAGCATCCTGCAGAAACACACACACACACACACACACACACACACACACACACACACACACATACAAACGTGCCCTCTTCCTCATATTAAATACCAGATCCAGTTCATGTCATATGCCAGTAAGTGCATCCTTCTTTTTCACCTATGATTAAGTATACCTACCTGTATGGTACCAAAGACACTCAGTAGAAAATTCCTTGGCATTTAATTTTGTTAAAAAAAATAAAATAAAAAGAACATGATTTAAATAAATTTGTGGTGAATGGGGATATACCTCCTCCTTTTTTATTTTATGAAGATATTCTTTTAAAGTTCCATGGGACCATTCCACAGTACCTTGTCCTTGAGGATTATAAGGAATCCCAGTAATTTCAGTAATATTAAATTGTTGACAGAAAGTCTCAAATGCTCAACTGCAATAGCCAGTTCCATTATCTGTTTTATTTGTTTGTTTATTTTTGGTTTTTATTAGATATTTTATTTACATTTCAGATGTTATCCAATTTCCCAATTCCACCCCACCTTTTACCATAAAAAATATTGAATTTTCTCAAACGTTTTCTCAGTATCTAGTGAGATGATCATGTGGTTTTTGTCTTTGAGTTTGTTTATATAGTGGATTATACTGATGGATTTCTGTATATTGAACCATCCCTGCATTCCTGGGATAAAGCCTACTTGATCATGATTGATGATTGTTTTGATGTGTTCTTAGATTTGGTTTGTGGGAATTTTATTGAGTATTTTTGCATTGATATTTGTAAGGGAAATTGGTCTGAAGTGCTCTTTCTATGTTGTGTCTTTGTGTGGTTTAGGTATGTGCTTAATTGTGGCTTCATAGAACAAATTTGGTAGTGTTGATTCTGTTTCTATTTTGTGGAATAGTTTATCAAGAATTGGTATTAGGTCTTCTTGGAAAGTCTGATAGAATTCTGCACTAAAATCATCTAGTCCTTGGCTTTTTTTGGTGTGGAGACATTGAACAACTGCTGCTATTTCTTTATGGATTATAGGACTATTTAGATGGTTTATCTGCTCCTGATTTAACCTTGGTACCCAAGATCTGTCTAGAAAATTGTCCATTTCATCCAGATTTTCCAGTTTTGTTGAGTATAGGCTTTTGCAGTAGGATCTGATGATTTTTTTGAATTTCCTCAGTTTCTGTTGTTTTGTCTTCCTTTTCAGTTCTGATTTTATTAATTTGGATACTGACTCTGTGCCCTCTGTTTAGTCTGCCTAAGGGTTTATCTATTTTGCTGATTTTCTCAAAGAAACAGCTCCTGGTTTTACTGATTCTTGGATGGTTACTTTTCTTTCTACTTGGTTGATTTCAGTCCTGAGTTGGATTATTTCCTACTGTCTACTCCTCTTGGGAGTCTTTGCTTCTTCTTGTTGTAGAGCTTTCAGGTGTGCTACGAAACTGCTAGTGTATGCTCTCTCCAGTTTCTTCTTATAGGCACTTAGAGATATGAGTTTTCCTTTTATCACTGCTTTCATTGTGTCCCATAAGTTTTGGTATGATGTGTCTTCATTTACATTAAATTATAAAAAGTCTTTAATTTCTTTCTTTATTTCTTCCCTGACCAAGTTATCACTGAATAGAGCATTGTTCAGTTTGCATGTGTATGTGGATTTTTCATTGTTTTTGTTGTTATTGAAAACCAGCTTTTGTTCGTGATGATTTGATAGGATGCATGGGATTATGCCAATCTTCTATCTGTTTAGGCCTGTTTTGTAACCAATTATATGGTCTGGAGAAGGTACCATGAGGTGCTGAGAAGAAGTTATATTCTTTTTTTTTTTTTAAGGATGATATGTTCTATAGATATCTGTTAAATCCATTTGGTTCATAACTTCTCTTAGTTTCTCTGTGTCTCTGTTTAGTTTCTGTTTCTATGATCTGTCCATTGCTGAGAGTTGGGTGTTGAAGTCTCACACTATTATGTTGTGAGGTACACTATGTGCTTTGAGCTTTAGTAGTTTCTTTTATGAATGTGGGTGCCCTTGCATTTGGAACATAGATATTCAAAATTGAGAGTTCATCTTAGTAGATTTTTCCTTTGATAAGTATGAAGTGTCCTTCCCTATATTTTTTAGTAACTTTGATTAAAAGTTGATTTTATTTGCTATTTGAATGGCTACTACAGCTTGTTTCTTGGGACCATTTGCATAGAAAACTGTTTTCCAGCCTTTTACTTTAAGGTAGTGTCTGTCTTTGTCACTGAGGTGCATTTCCTGTATGCAGCAAAATGCTGGGTCCTGTTTACAAATCCAGTCTTTTAGTCTGTCTTTTGATTGGGGAATTGAGTATGTTGATGTTAAGAAATAGTAAGGAGAAGTGCTTGTTGCTTCCTGTCATTTTTGTTATTAGAAGTGGAGTTATGTTTGTGTGGCTATCTTCTTTTGGATTTGTTGGAAGAAGATTACTTTCTTGCTGTTTTATAGGGTATAATTTCTCTCCTTGTGTTGGTGGTTTCCTGTGGGGAGCCAACAGAAGGCTGCTATCATCCTTGCAGCCATCTTGAGCCATATACCCTGACAAGAGACTTATTTACAACAGCTGAATATACTCTGATAACATCTTGCTTTAGATACCCAGGATCTTCCCTTGGGTGTGTGAGACTTAAAGGTGTGTGACTTAAATTCATGACTTAAAGGTGTGATTTAGAGACAAGACTTAAAGGTGTCACTTAAAGGAATGACTTAGAAGTGAGACATAGACAAAGCAAGAGGCAGATGGAAGACTTGTAACTTGGAAAAAGGAGTTGGACTAGCAACTTGGAACTGGGAAAGAGGCTAGCAAGTTAGAACTGGGATTAGGACTTGAGACATATTACAGCTGGAACTGGGACTAGGACCTGAGACTTGGTACTTGAGACTTGAGACAGAGAACTTGGAACTTGAGACTTAGAACTTACAATTGGTAAAGAGACTAGCAATTTAGAACTAGGATTAGGACTTGAGACTTATTATAGCTGGAACTACGATTAGGACCTGAGACCTGGTACTAGGAACTAGGGATTTGGAGAGAAGAATAGAGACTGAAGAATAAACATGATTGAATCACAGTCTGTCTGGTCTCCATTCTTAGCATCCATCCTCACTCTCTCTCTTGTTGAACCCCAACCCACAGACCGGAGCTGCTTGAGGCAGTGCAGGCTCTAACAATTTAGCCCCCAAGGCTTTTGGCAGTTCAGGTTCCAACATTGATAGAGCGGTCCCTGACATTTTGGCCCCCAACATAGGGTAGAGCGGTTCTTAACAGTTTTCCTCTATTATCCTTTGTAAGAATGAACTTGTAGAAAGATATTGTGTAAATTTGGTTTTGTCATGGGATATCTTGATTTCTCCATCTATGGTAATTGAGAGTTTTGCTGCGTATGGTAGCCTGGGCTAGCATTTGTGTTCTCTTATGGTCTGTATGACATCTGTCCAGGACCTTCTGGCTTTTATAGTCTCTGGTGGGAAGTCTGTTGTAATTCTTATAGGTCTGTCATTATATGTTACTTAACCTTTTTCCCTTACTGCTTTTAATATTCTTTCTTTGTTTTGTTCATTTGGTGTTTTGATTATTATGTGGTGGGAGAAATATCTTTTCTGGTCTAGTCTATTTGGAGTTCTGTAGGCTTCTTGTATGTTTTGTCGAAGATATTTACTGGCCTTTTACCTTGGGAATCTTCACTCCCTTTTTTACTTATTATCCTTAGGTTTGGTCTTTTCTTTGTGTCTTGGATTTCCTGGATGTTTTGGGTTAGGAGATTTTTGCATTTTGCATTTTTTTGATAGTTGAGGCTATGTCTTCTATGTCATCTTCTGTACCTGAGATTCTCTCTTCTATCTCTTTTATTATGTTAGTGATGCTTGCATCTATGACCCCTGATCTCTTTCCTAGGTTTTCTGTTTCCAGGGTAGTTAGTCTCCCTTTGTGATTTCTTTATTGTTTCTACTTCCATTTTTAGATCCTGGATGGTTTTGTTCAATTCTTTCACCTGTTTGGTTATGCTTTCTTGTTTTTCTTTAGTGAAATTTTGTGTTTCCTCTTTAAGGGCTTCTACCTGTTTAACTGTGTTCCCCTGGATTTTTTAAGAAAGTTATTTATGTCCTTTTTAAAGTCATCTGTTATCATCATAAGAAATGATTTTAAATCTGAATCTTGCTTTTCCAGTGTGATGGGTTATCCAGGACTTGCTATGGTGGGAGAACTGGGTTCTGATGATGCCAAGTAACCTTGGTTTCTATTGCTTATGTTCTTGAGCTTGCCTTTTACCATCTGGTTGTCTCTAGTGCTACCTGCCCTCATTGTCTCTGACTGGAGCTTGTCTCTCCTGTTATCTTGGCTGTGTCAGAACTCTTCAGAGTCCCGCTGTCTCTGTTATCCTGTGATTCTGAAATCCTGGGTGTATGAGCTCCTGGGAGTCAGGCTGCCTAAGGGATCCTGAAAACCTATGATCCTAGGTGTGTTAGATCTCCCTGGAGTTCAGCTTCCTCTATGATCCTGGGAACTTCTGGGGGTCCAGCTTCCTCTGAGTGTTGTGGAATTGGTTGCAGAGCTAGGGCCTAAGGCCTGCTCAGGGCACTGGCCAAGACCAGAAGGAACCCACACCAATGAGTCAGGATATGATGTCTTCACTGGAGCAAACCAGCTAGGAGTCAACTTCTCTGGGTGCAGTGGATCCACAACTGCTCTGAGTGCATCATATCCTCTGGGAAGGGTCAGAATATGGTATTTTCATGGGAGCAGACCAGCTAGGAGTCTTCCCCTGAAGAAAGTACGAGGAGGAGGGGGCAGAAGGCGAGTGGTATTCAGGAGAGCAGGGTTTTGGTGGGTGATGAATCCCTATTGCACTGGGCTCACAGCTGCAGCATTGTCGGGGAATGTTCTTACCAACTGCTCAGAGTGCAAAGAATCCTCTGGGATGTGTCAAAATATGGTGTCTTCATGGCAGCATACCAGCTAGGAGTCTCACATTTCCGAATTTTTATGTATTCATCATAATATAGAACATCTGAGGAAGACTGCTTAATATTCTCCAGAATTCCAACTTTTCACATTCATAATTATGAGATGAATGCCAAATGTCTAATATAGATCTAATAAATATCTCTCAAATAGCTAAATGAATTAATTGAAATTAATATTCTGAAGGATGATGTACAGGCTATGAAAGCTCTTCTGTAAAAGGTCAAATAATGTTCAATATACTGTACTTAGTAAAAATGGGTGATTAAGTAATAAAACCATAATACAATATTCAATGATAAGTTGGAAGTGATTCCTGAGTTAACCTTTTAACTTAATATTAAGCAGGAAATTTGATTAGGTAACATAATTGATGAGAGGCACGAGTCAAGTAAATTTTCCACTAGAATTATCTTATTCTTATAGGCAGAATCTGTGGCAAGATTAGAGAAGCGATGAGGAGGTGCCAGTGGCATTAGCAGTTCAGGTCTCCTTCTAGGTGTCTGTGGTAACTGTTCCATGGTGGCAGGATTACAGAAATTCTATAAGTTGAGGGATGATCCAGGAATGTCTATACTAGCCTATTTTCATAAAACCTGTGTTTTCACTAGCAGGCATAGCCCAGGACAGATTTACTTCCGTGTATTCTACAAATATTTTGTGGTTAGATGCTTCTACCTAACCAAAATAAAAGTCTGACAGAGCACAACAACAACATGTCGTCTTGTTCCATGTAAGCTGCAGACTTAAAAGCAGCAAATAAGAAGAGTATAAAATGTGCTGAAAGGTGATGCACACTGTCAAAAGGAAATGGTGGGGAAGGTTACAGTGACTGTGAGTATCAGGGCAGTGTCCCACAGAAACTTCTGTATCAATAGAGAAGTTCATCATTTTTTTTTTTAGAGCAAAATGGGGAGGTGCTAGACATGTTCCGTATGATCTTAAATTAATTCTCTGAGAAATTATTGAAAACCATGATATGATCTGAACTGTATCTTATGGGTTGAGCTTCTGAGTCTGCTGAGAAGAGTTTGGACAGGCTACTGTAGAAGTGAGAACAGTCAAGAGGCTAACTGCCATTATAAACTTGGGAGAAATTGATGGCAGAGGACAAAGTAAAGGAAGCAGCTGGTCCTGTTTTTTCAACTCATTGAAATTTATGGAGGTGCTTATGGAAATTTCATTTATTCATGTCTATAATTCAGTGGAACTAAAAGCATTTATAATGGTATAAAAATGTCAATGACTGGGTTCTATGATGCTCTTCTCCTGTACAGATAATATTTAATCATTAAATAATCACTCTCTCCCCCATTCCCCAAGTATCTGGAATTAAATTAAGTAGAAAATAGAATAGCAACTCTTATAATAAGTCTTGACCTGCTGGTATTCACTTATCAAAATGGAAATATTATCTTCAATTCCTCACAGATCTTAACAATATTGTCTCCTAGCTCTTGGTTTTTAAAATATTCTTATAGGAAAGATCTAGTGGTAATAATCTCCCTTTGTATTTGTTTATCAGGTGATGCCTTAATTTCTCCACTAGTTTTGAGTACAAATTTGCTAACAATAAACATCCTTAGCATGCTTATTTGGCACTGTTTGTTTTGTTTTTGTTTGTTTTTTCTGTGTTTTGTTTTAAGATTTGGAAGACAGAAAACCAAAGTATCCTAGTATTTACAATGTTGGATAAGAAATTTGCAGGGAGTCAAATTGGGTATATGACAAGTTGTTTTTCACTTATTGATGGTTATTAATCTGTCTGTCATGTTAAAACTTAGTATAATGTGTCTGTAAGAGTATGAGTTTATCTCCCATGTGATTCTATTTTTTTTTGGATATTTATTTTGTGTCTTTTGTCAGATTTTGTAAGTTTCCCATTATTATCTCATCATGCACCCTCTGACTTTTCCTGCTGATGCTGTATTATAAACCTCTTAGATTCACATCACTTTTCTTGGGGCCTTCAGACCCCATAGTTTCTATAGTCCTATCTTTATATTTGTTGGTTGTTTCTTCTGTTTATGTATTTTGTTGAATCCCTCTTAATAATTTTCAAAGAGTTGGCACACATTTCTGCTGCAATATTCCAGCTTGTTTTTGGTTTAGGGTATTTTGCAATATCTCTAATTATTCACACATTGTATTATTTTTGCTCATGCTTGGCTTTAGTTCTCCAAGTAACTTCAAAGCAACTATTTTAAAGACTTTGGTTAGAGGATCAGCCACTAGATTATTTTTATGGACACTTTCTACTGATTTCTATATTTTCCGTTAAATAGGCTATAGCATTTTTCTTTCATTTCACACATACAAATACACAAATACACACACACACACACACACACACACTTGTCTGTTCATATACTTGTCTTTGATGTAACTGTTGGGAATTGGTTCTAATGCTTTGTCTACATTTGGCTCCCAAAGCTGTGCTTTAATATCTGAGTGTTCCTGCCCCAAGCTGACTTTGATTGATAATAAGGAATTGTGCAGCCAATGGTTGGGCAAAAAAACAAAGGTGGGGGGAAGGGGCCAAGAGATAGAGGAAAGAACAGAATCACCATGACTGGAAGTCAGTATATCTGTTGAGCGACAGGCTTACAGCAATAGACAAACTTTCACGGACAAAGTGGCAGTCTGCCTTTTGTCTGCATGCATCAGGTCTGTCACCTTATGGCAGAAGTTCTTCTATCCACCCTGACTTTCAAAAACTGTGCACAAATGATCAAAATCAGTTGCCCAGCTTCTTGGTATGTTTGTTCCTAGGACAACGGGCAGCTGCTAAAAGCAGAAATGGACTATAGTTGATAGTATCTGATTATTCAAGCCTTGTCTCAGAAACTGCATTCCCTCACCAGACTACATTTGCATAAGAGTTTCATCAGAGAAAAAAAAACAAAAAGCAAAGAAAAACAACAATGACAACAAGAACAAACAAACAAACAAAAACACTAATTCTTTCTAAAGGCACAACAGTTTCCTCAGACTCTTCAATATCCCTCCACACTCCACTGACTCTGGATTCTTATTGAATAAAAGATTGCTCACCTAGATGGGTGGACATCTAAGAATTGTAAAGCAAAAGAATCAAGAGAAGTTTAGTCTGTGAAGTAATGACAAAAGTGAGTAGTGAGACAACTATTTCACTGTTTCCTGCTATACCTAGATAACTATGTGACAACATCAAGTAGGCAACTACCAAGAGAGGAAAGCTACAAAATAACACCAAACTAGGTACAAATCCTTTGTTCTATGATGGTATCTTGCCTGGAAGATATTACAGCATTCATTCACAAAGGGAGTAGCTACTCAATACCTTACTTGATTTAAGGCTCACTCCACGAAATGGAACCCAGGTACCTAACACTGTTTGAAGGACCAAGAACCAGATACTACACAGCCAGAGACTTAGAAGAAAACTAAATACTACTGGTTTACAAAAGAAAACTAACAATAGAATGAGTCCTAATGATATGCTGCTCTACTTACATATAGGTTCCTTATTCAGCCAATACCAGAGCAGCTTCCTTGTGCAGCAAATAGGAACCAATACAGAGACCTACAGCAAACATTACACTCAAAGAGAGAAACCTTTGAACACTCAGCCCTGAATGGGATGACTCCAAGAAATATCCTATCCAGGTTTTTGTTGTTGTTCTATTTAAAAAAACAAAACAAAACAAAACAGTGCAATGTCTCAGTCTTCCAGGATTAAAAATTCACTTCATTTAGATGAATATTCCAAATGAAAGTGTTGCATTTTATTTGAAGATCTATGTTTCTCATATTGTTTATTTAGTGTTATCTCTCAGGTCTTTTGCTTGTATATTAAAATTTCTAGTATTCTGATTTTATGTGATTTTGTGTGTATGTTTCATGTTTCTTATGCATTTTTGTTTTTTATTATGTTTCTATTTATTGTTTCTTTCAAAAGAAAGAGAGAAAGAAGGTGATGAGACGGGTATGTGGAGAGATGAGGATGATCTTAGAATAGCTTGAGAGGGGGATCAAAAAGAAACCTTGATGAGAATATATTGTACAAAAAGGTCTTTTCCATAGTAATAAAAAAGAAACCACAAAACTTAGTTTACACCTGTTACAGCAGTACCCATGAGCCACAAAAATAGCTTGCTTGAAAAACTGAGATGATTCTAGCTCTAATATGCAGAAGAATTTCATATTTTAAAATTAAGTAGTGTGTGTCGAACTATGACATAAGCACAAATGGATTTGGGGAGGAGGAGCTAATATTAAGAAATGGCATCATTTCCATGACAGAAATTGAATTTCTTATGAGACATGGGAGGTGAGAGACTCTCAGGTCTCAAAGGGAGGAACCTTAGATGAAATGCTCTACAGTGAGGAAAGGGAACTTGTAGAGCCCACCTCCACCTGGAAGACAGGGCATCAAAAGTGAGGGCTAGAGTTGCCATCCCACAGTCAAAACTTTGACCCATAATTGTTCCTGTCTGAAAGAACTGCAGGGACCAACATGGAGAAGAGCCTGAGAAAAAGCATCAGGCCCAAAGTGGGATCCAGCTCAAGGGGAGGTTCCACGGCCTGACACTATTACTGACGCTATGAAGATCTCACAAAAATGGACCTAATATGACTGCCATATCATTGAAGACCCAACAAGCAGCTGAAAGAATCAGATGCAGATGTTTGCACCCAACAAATGACAGAAGATGCTGATCCCTGTGGTAGAATTAGGGAAAAGCTGTAAGAAGCTGAAGAGAAGGGTGACCCTGTAGGAGGACCAGCAGTATCAATTAACCTGGATGTCTGAGATCTCTCAGACACTGAACCACCAACCAGGAAGCATATACCAGCTGATATGAAGATCCCAACACATACAGCAAAGGACTGCCAGGTCTGGGTTCAGTCAGAGAAGATGCACCTAACACTCAAGAGACTGGAGGCCCCAGGGAGCTTAGAGGTCTGGTGGGGTGGGGGATGGAGGGGGAGGGGACATCCTTGTGGAGACAGGGTTGGGGAGGAGATTTGGGATGTGGGACAGTTAGAGATTTTTTTTATACTAGAATATAAAAAATGATTAAATGAAATTAAAAAAATAAAAGAATTAGTTGCTGTTTCTCTTTGCAAGTGCAAAGATATATACAATGTCTATGTCTAAGATAGTAGACACCTCCTAAAGAATGACACCTAGGTTTTCCCTAACCAACACACACACACTACAAGAATTTTATTTTTATTTTTGAAATAAGTTCTCTGATGTTATTGGAAATATAAAGACAATAAGAAATATTACAGTGAGCCAAATAAACATTTGCCACTGTTATGAATTCTAGTGGAGAATACAGGAAAAAATCTTATTTTTGCAAGATTATCAACTACTCCTCTATTAATCTTGTCACCAAAATATTAAAAACTATACATTAAAATTATTTGATATTATGGCCTGTGTTCTCCTAAATTAAATCAGTAAACACAAAAGGCTAGGGCTAGATAAGTCACTATTAAAACTCTTCAACAGCATTCTTATAGTTTCTATAATTTAAGATCTTAAACTTCCTTCAATTCCTTGTAGTATTCAACTAAGTCAGCAAATTAGCCTGAAGTTGGAGACTAATTGAAACAAAATCTATGTGGAAAAGGTCATGTAGTAAAGTCATGATAAGGTCATTTCCCCTAAGAATTTCACACTTCTTTACTGCCCTTTGTTTGAAAGGACCAGGTCATCAACACACTAATTACTGGTGCAAACAGACAGCAGGCATCAAGGAGAGAGAAGAGCCTTAGACAGCCTTGTATAAAGCAGGTCATCCTTGAGAGCACATCCACGAAGGGTCAGTTTTTAATATACAAGATTAAATTTTATATTCATGCCACTGCTCAGTGTTTCATAGCATCAAAACACACCATGCTAACTAAGTTCATGAATGTACATCAGACAGCTAAGTTCAATAATCAAAATGGAAATCTTCTGATATTGTGTGAGAAGTATCAACAAATACTCTGAGAGAATCAATACTTTGTAATAAATGTGGTATTCTTTCAAAAGATTAGAGAAGATAATGAAACAAGGTTTGTTTTTAAAATATGATTTTATTGTTATATTATAAAAGCCAAGTAGGTTACCATTGACAGGTAACAAAACAGGATAGGGTTAGTGTCTGTGAAGAGACACCATGACTAAGGCAACTCGTATAAAGGAAAGCATTTAATTGGGTCTGGCTGAACAAAGTCTAAGCCTGGCTTTTCTGAGACATTTTTGTCGATGCAATTAATGTGATTCTCTAGATGTTAAACTTAGCCTGACAAACTCTTCAGATGTGGGCAAAAAGTAGCCACATTTTTCATCAAATTACCACAAAAACAGTCTCTAGGCCACATACTAACATTCTTCTCTGAAACTTCTTGAGACTGGCCCCACAGTTCAAATCACCATCATCACCACTCTCTTCCATATTCCTACTAGGATGGCTGATTTACTCTCACTTAAAGAATTCCACTGTTTTTCAAATCTAAAGTCACAAAATGCTCATTCCTCAAAACAAAAACATGGTCTGGACTATCACAGCAATACCCCAGTCCCTGGTACCAACTTCTGTCTTAGGTAGGGTTTTCATTGCTGGGAAGAGACACCATGACCAACGTAGCTCTTATAAAGGACATTTAATTTGGGCTGGCTTATTCGTTCAGTCCATTATCATTACGGTGGGAAGCATGGCGGCATCATGGCAGGCATGGAGCTGGGGGAGCTGAGAGTTCTACATCTTGTTCCAAAAACAAGCTGGAGAAGACTGGCTTCCACAGAGCTAGGAAGAGGATCTGAAAGCCCACACCCATAGGGTAAGGCCACTCCTATTCCAACAAGGTCATCCTTCCTAACAGTGCCATTCACTCTCTGGGCTAAGCATATTCAAACCATCACAGTTAGTGAGGTAAACTCTTTCACAGTATTTCTTCATTCTTTAAAGGGCTCTTAGAATTCTCATTTGTGTGATCAATAAACGCAACGGGCATTGACTAAAAATATTAAAAGTGTTGGCAGTCTATTCAGCAATTGAAAAAATGAGAGGTTTTTCTGAAGCATAAGTTGTCAAAAGACAATTATATACACTACTGTCAGAGAAATGAAAGCTATCAGCTGTCCATGTTTTACATGAGAACATAAGCACTTAAGCATGATCAATCAAATCAAAAATTTAACTGTTAGAAAATATGTACTAAAATCTTCATCAGTCACAAAGATCTTTTTTTAAAAACTTCACAAAATTCCAGCTTTCTGATCTGTAGCATAAGTGTTACAAGTTCTATGACATTCTGACATTAGCCCAAACCTAAGCGTTCTGATTCCAAAATATCTAAATAAAAAGGATTTGTAAACTTTTCTGGTTTGAACATATTCAAATTAATTAGGAAACTGTACAGCACATCAAAATTTGATGCTATATAATATTCCTGTTTCAATAGTTGTCATTGACTCTTAACACTTAGCATTTAACAACAAACACACTTGAAAAGGCTCCAGGTCTCTGAATGACTTCCATGTTGCCAACAACATTTAGTCAGAGGCTACAGAGAAGCATTTCATCGTCATACTTTTAGAAGCCAGACTGACAAGTGTTATAACAAGAGACAGCATCAAATAATATCATACTTACTTGTGTATTAAAGAAAGAACCTTCTACTTAAGAATATAATCGGTTAAGTCCTGCTTAAAAGTCAACCATATCACTATTATAATCCATTGCTATGTAGCTCATCTCTTTGTACACTTTTATAAGATCACCAAATTCAATATTCACAAAAATCAACTAATGTTTATGACAAAAAATTCCTACTGACTATTCTGTATGACAACAGATTAGTTCTGGTTTAACAAAATAAAATCAAAACGTACTAGATTCTTAAGAATATCATCTGATAGCTAAATTTTATAGTTTCTGGATAAAATAGTTTTTCCCATACTTCAGGTAACAGTAAACAAAGCACTTGACTTAATTATATTTATTGCATTTTGTCACAGTGAGAGGCAATTGGAAAATTATAGCATGATTTTCTGTAATCTTTATTTATTAAGACAATTACATGGTCCTTGCTTTCAATTCACTCATTATAAAGTATATAATCAGTTTGATTTATTTGATCTATTTTTAGATTTTTCACATATTTGCAAGAGTAGAAACACCTTTTATCCACTGAAACTTATTAATATTGCCCATGAAACCACATCAATGAATACTATGTTATATTATAATCAATTATTTGTAGGTACAAACATAGTTAGAGATGTATTACACTGGAAATAATACCATAATTAGTCTTAAAACTTTGTAGAAGACAAAATGATAAAAATCATGAAATGCATAGTAATGTGGTGTAAATAACTGGGCAAATTGGTATGTCTCTGTCATGCTGCCTAAATGATAAAAATATGTAATTATACTTTCCATATCCAAAATAAAAATGCACTAGAAATAAAAATTTCACTTGAAAATAATGCCTTTCACCGTCTCTTCTCTTTTTCTGCCTGTATCATTGTCACTCATTTGCATAGATTCAGAGAGCAAAACCTTACAGGTTTAACTCTTAAGAGGCAATGACGAAAGCACCGAGACTGTTATTGTTTTTATTCCAACACACTGAGAACGAAGAACATGCCGCATGCAGTACCTTTGGATACTGTTTCACAGGAATCAATACTCTTTCGGAGAGCTTTATGTTTTTGTTGCTGATAACATCAAGATATTTCTTTTCTTCGTCTTCCTTTTTCCCATCTGATCCTTGAAATTTCTCAATTTCTGAAAGAAAGGAATAATCACAAAACCAAGATGAGTGACATGAAAAAAATGAGCCATCCTGATATGATAATTGTGTGTACTATTGCATATACAGTTTGAGTGATTCTGTAAAAGGTGGAAGCTGCACCTTGCAGACAGCTTTCTGAATCCCAATACAAGGCAACCTCTATTAACAGCAACTAAAAAGTGAAAATAAAACAGGAAGAAAGGATGTGATTCACTTAGCTGTTGTGTGTATCTTCTGATAGAACGGAAGAAAAATATATCTTGCTGTGGGGTGGTGGGCTGTGAGAGACAGCATGGTTTCTGGTCGAGCACTGGCTAAAGATGGCCAGAGAACCAACAGGACAACATGCGTTTTGCCACGCTCCTAGACTGTAGGCTCCTGACATGAGGCAGAAATCTCCATTGATTCTGCCTTTCAGGCACATAGGACAATGCCCCTACCAGGCCCTCCACAGGTAGAGGGCAGGACTACAGGCCACAGAGCCTCAAGACATTTCTATTTTTATGAGTTACCTAAAGGAGAGAGGGTGTAGCCAATTAAGCATTCATTCCAAGACCCTCCTCCTACTTGCAAAAGGTATTTAACCTCAGGTCCGCCCTGAGAACATGAGGTACAGTTTCATCCACTTTCCACCATGACAATAAATGTTTTAAGATCATGGACTTCCTCTTGTCTCTGAGGTCCACCATGGGGAACCGTGGAAAAGGTCCTCAACTACCGAGTCACTGCCTAACATCCCGCAGGATCTCTCTACGTTCCAGCCATGGAGGCCACACAACTAAAGCAAGCCATGACCCAGCCAAGCCAGTCACCATGACCTCATTTTCCCCACAGGGCACCACCAGAGCTCATCTCCTCCTCAGCCCTTTCCGGCTATGGGTCGCTCTAGCCCATATGCCCTGTCTCAACTCTTCCACGGCCTCTCATCTGTGCCTGAGAGCCCAAGGATCTAAGACCAGTTGATCCCTGCCCAACTTCTTGCCTGGGGGTCCCCAACCCAAGAGCTCCAGCCCCCACAGGACCTCAGACTGGGATCTCCCCACTCCCCTGGACTGCAGCTTCATACAAACAGCTTTCCTTGGAAACAGTGCTAGAGGAAAACATACTGCACATTTATATATTTTATTTTACATAAAATTATTTCTAAAACATATTTTAAAATAGTTATTCAGTTCTCCAAAATATAGCAAAAATAAATTATATGTTTTATATTATAAATAAACTATTAAAAGAATCATATAAAATATAAAAATTTTAATTAGTAAACATTAAGAATAATGGTTATTTTGCCTTTTAAGAATGTTCCGACGTGGCTATTTGAAATATAATATAATTATTCATTCTTTCATTTTAATATTTTCATGAAATATGTGGATCTCTACTATGAATATCAGAGAAAGAATAAAAATGGGAAAGGGACCCGGTTTCATTGCATATGTATTCTAATGAGAAAAACAAACCGAAAATATATGCTTATATGTATGAGATGAGAAAATTCACAGCATGAAGCTACCAGGTGAGCAAAAAAATTAAAACGAAATGAGAATAAACACAAGGGATATAGTGTGTGCTTAAGACTTCTCGGAATGTTAACAGTTCAGTTATATGTGTACTGTTTACTATTTAGCGTGGTAACTCCAGATTCCTTCTATCTACTCTAGTATTAAATATATTCAATAGATTAAGAGGCCATTTAAATCAACTGCTTTACAAACCCCAAGATGCTCCTCAGCTCTATCCTGTACCAGGATAATTTCCTGCTACTGCTACATTGTGTATACAGTGGAGCTCGGTGATTGGGTAGTATGAGAGGTAGGCGGAGTGAGGAGTTGGGAGAGAGGAAAGGGAGGAAAAAAGGGAGCAGTCCTGGGTAGCTACTTATCAAAAAGTTAGATATTGGGTAACAGTAATTGTGTGGGCATCTTGTTATTTGAGCGTTTCCAAATGTATAAATCCACTGGATAATCTTTAAGCTTAAGCATCTTCATTCTACCAGGTACCAAGAGAATGGCAGATATTGTTTGTGGTTCAGCGGAGCTTTATGGATGTAGTGTGCTTGATTGCCAGAGCCATTCCCCATATTGACTCTCGTGGGTCTAGCCGTGGCACGCTTGTCTTCTGGTGTGGAATATGGCTGCCAGAGCTAAGCAGAGCAGCCCTGCCGATTAAATAGCCAGCCTGTGCAGAGGCATTTTCTAAATATTTCCCATATACTTTCTCTATCTTGTATCGTTTTACAAGCAGAACACTGGTAACTACAGGTCAATGCTATACTTCTATACTCTGGTGGTGACAATGAACTTCAGATCACTGCCCTTCAGACTTGCACCTATCCCACTAACCCCCTGCACTTTGCTTCCTACTCTGTGGAGGAAACTGTAGCATGAGACACACAGAAGCTCACTCTAGTCCCATTCTGTTACATGAAAAGCTTCTTTGTCGATCCATTACAAAAAAAAAATTGAATTTGTCTGACATTCTTTGCCTCCCCCAAAACTGGAAGCTAGACTTTTTTAGACAGTTATGATTTGATCGTTCTATGATTAATTCTAATAACATTCCTATCAAGACGGAGAGCTAAATAAAATTCCATTTTCACTGTTCTTCCTGTTCATTTGTATAGTTTCCCTTTGAAATGCTTGCTATTTCTTTCGGCCTCTTGACAGATTCACACAGTCATCTTTTCTTCCCTGACATATCTGCATGAGCAATAGCTCAGAAGTTACATGTCAAGTGCAGTGCCACAAAATGTTAGAACCAACCCTTGTCTAATTTCAAAGCCAGAGAATTCAAACTTACGTAGCTCATTTCCTATTTTATTGTTGTTTTAAGTGTTTTTAATTTTCAGATACTTAAAATAATTATTTGGTTATTGACTCTATAGTTAGTTGGCTAGTTATGGTGTTATGGATTGATCCCAGGACCTTATACACAATACTAGGCACACGCTCTATCACTAAGGTATATCTCTAGCACTCTTTCCTTTGCTCATTTTTACTTTAAAATATGATCTGTAAGATTCTCACAGTGAGCCGGGCGGTGGTAGCACACGCCTTTAATCCCAGCACTTGGGAGGCAGAGGCAGGCAGATTTCTGAGTTTGAGGCCAGCCTGGTCTACAGAATGAGTTCCAGGACAGCCAGGACTACACAGAGAAACCCTGTCTCGAAGAAAAAAAGATTCTCACAGTGAACTGAACTCACTCTGTGTTACACAGTGGCCTTAAACACAAGGCAGTCTAGACTCTCAGTCTCCCAGGGAGCTTAGGACATGGCCTTGTATCACCAGGAACAACTTAGAATGATCGTTTCTTTTATTGCACAATTAAAGTATGTGCTTTGTAACATCTAGAGAGTACAGTTATTCATAAAGCTCCAAAGGTGCACTCATTAGAATGTACTGTGTAGAAAATCAAGTCGTTTCAGGTTACCACATAGCATCAATTTAAATCTGGTCACTACATCATGATATATGCTACTTAATAAACTAGAGGTGATTAATCTTGAAGTATGTCCTCTATTCTCCTTCCATTTATTTATTAGTGAATATATTCATTCAAGAGTTTCTAATGCTAACACTACAGAACCTATGCTACATGAACATTCAAAGGAGCCTTCCTTCGTCATGTCAATGGCCACTTAACAACTGGCCAGATTTAGAAGAAGTCAATATGAGAAAGTAATGCAAAGGGAATTTTTACTTCTGATTTATTACTACATTTCATCTTACAGCCATATAATTTCTTTAAATGTAATTTTCTCAGGCTTCGTTACACTTTATAAACATCTTTAATTGTGTTTTAATCTGTTTTTTTTAAATATTTTAAAAAGAAAAATGCTTAGTATCTGATATTATATATGCAGACTAATTGTCTTTCATTGGAATTCTGTTACAGAAATTCTGAAATTTCATTTCCTTTTCTCTAAACATTGTTAAGCAGCATATTATAGAAACTGAGTGTGCCAGATTCTGTTGATTAATGTCCATAGTAATTTCTTTTAAAATGATTTTTTTTATTTGTTACTTTTGCATTTTAGAACTCAACTATGGATTTCTTTGTAGTTAAAGTTTACATGACTCAATAATGTTTCATGACAATGGTATATATTCTTTGTTGTTAGAGTCAAGAGTAGGATGTAAACACAAGAGACAGCCCCACCTCCCAACAGATACCCACAAACATTCATAAAATGTGACTTGGGATAAAGATGTATGTGAATACTTAAAATATGTACTCAACAATAGAATGTTGTTTACATACTGTGTAATTAATTAAAAGAACTAAATTAATCTCTGCTATTTGGGTTTAGAAATTACATTGGGCCCATTCGAACAGACAAAGGATGATTGTTCCAATGACCATATACTCCTCACATAGGGATTTTTTTTTTAACTCTCTACAAAAGAAAGCAGAATCAAAGTGGTGGCACTGAGAGACTAAGTGTTGAAGATAGGCTTACAAACCAATGACAGAATAGTTATTATTTTAAAAATCTAGAAGCTTTAGTAAAATGTAATAAAAATCTGAGAAAACTCTGAAAGAAAGAAGGACTCTGTTAATAGTCCTTGGACTAGTAATGAAGACTTGTACAGCACAGACATCTCAAAACCGATCAAAGAGAACAATGCTGGAGGCAACACAGTATCTGATGTCACAATATCTGACAGAGCCATCGGAACAAAACAACATGGAAACACAAACAGGCAGGCAGAATGTAAAAGAACATAAGCATGAGAATACAGTTACAGCCCTGATTTTTAATGAAGTTACTCAAAAATACTTCCAAAAAGAAAAAAAACATCTCTCTAAACTTTAGTTCTAGGATGACTGGATAAAACATATAAGAGAGTGAAAATGATCCCCTATCTTAAGTCTATGAACAAGTTAAATCAAAATGGGTGAAAGATCTCATTGTAAAACCTGTAACTCTGAAAATGTTAGAGAAAAAAAAAGTCATCTGGCTTGTGGTTATTAGCTTAGGCTAGGATGTTCTCAAATAGATGTTAGTAACTCAGAAAATAATATCAAGAATTTATTTATCACATTGCATGAAGTTAAATGCAGTGCTGGGAAAGTAACATACCTGGTGAACAAACATGAGCGACTGAGTTTGTATTTCTTTGTGTTTTCATAAAACTGTAATACCAGCTCTGGGGAATGGGATAAAAACAGTCGGGTATGAGGGGATTAGTGGACTGCCAGCTTAGCCAAAATGATGACTTAAATATTTACTGAGAGATGCTGTCTAAAAATAATCCGGGGAAGCAGTTAAAGAGAATATCTAAACAATCTCTAGCCTCTTCATGCTCCTTTATGGGCAAGGTGACACATGTATATCCATAATATACTATATATTATATACCTTCCATAGAGACAGAGAGAATGTATTAAATGTTCTAGGATTGGAGTTATGGCTGCCATGAACATGGACATCTATACTCATATGCATTTACCATTGCACACTACTTGCAATATTACAACATGTAAAAAGACTTCAAACAATCATATCTTCTGTTCTCTTTCTTTAGTCATTGTCTTTATAATGCTTGAGGAAAATGTCGTGTGTGTGTGTGTGTGTGTGTGTGTGTGTGTGTGTGTGTGTTTACTTGCTTGTATTAGCCTATATGATATTTTATAATTATCTTATAAACATGATTAGTAAAAGCTGGTTCAAAATCATCTACCTCATAATTAACAATAAAATGTTACTTTCCATTCCTTTAAAATTATGTATTGTTTTGCATTAGAAATATTACTCCAACAATCTTACAATTGAAAATTGAAATTTTATTTAGTTTCAATTTGTAGTTTGTGGAATTAAATATGATTAGAAAACCCAGGTTTCCTAATTTTTAGATATTTGATCTGAAGAAGGGGCATTAGACTCAGGTTTCCTGTATTTTAGTGAAAGTAAAGCTATCAAAAATAGCTTCGGGTTATCATCTTGTATTCTCTGTCCCAAATTTGTACTGACTTAGCTCTATAGTATCTCATCCCTGTCTCCCTCTACTTTGAAATGTCTCAATAATTATTTCATTTTACATTTCTTTATAGCCTCTCTCCCAAGCCTATAGATGACAAAGGCTGAGGAAAAACTATGGCCTAAAGTTGGCTTCAAACACAGAAAAATAAAATGGGTAGCTACTTTTAAAAATATATCAGTAATAAAGATAATTATTGTATATGTGAACAATGGCTAGAAAAAATGTCGTGTGTGTGTGTGTATGTGTGTGTGTGTGACACAATAACAACTCTTTCAGATTCATGGTCATCAGGCAACCAAACACCTGTCTGATTCACAAAGCACTTAGAGGTTGGAAAATTGGTTATGAAAATGAGATAAAATTGATCATTCATGGAAACCATGAAAATGTCTTATTTGTTAATAGTGATAGTGTCAATAGTAAATTGATTAGGTAATACTATTTGGAGGATTGGAAGAGAAAGATTGGCTGCTACAAGTGATTTGAGGCATTGAATGAGTTGGGCACTATTAAAGGAGGAAGGACCTCAGCAAGAAAGGAGAAAGGGGGATAAAGCAAAGAACAGTGATACAATGCAATGCATGTTGTTGTCCTAGTTAAACCCATTACATTGTATGTTAATAAGAAAACAATGTAAAACAACACGAGGACCAGGAAGATGGCCAAGCAGATAAACAGTCTTGCCACAAATGTCTGAGAACCCGAGTTCAATAGTGAAGAGAGAAAACTGACTGCTGCAAGCTGTCCTCTGGCATCCACATCTGTCCTGCCTGTAGGATTGTTGACACTGATATAGATGTAAGTTACAGAGGGGATGCACATACAATGTTCTGTGTTTCCATGTGCCCTTCATCACATTAACCTCATTACACATATGCTAATAATATGCAAATTGCCTTAAATATAAAAGGGTGAGAATAAAATAGATTGAGAAAAATTAGGCCTCAATGATGATATAAAGAATATGATACATTCTTGGTTTGTGAAATACATCTTTAAATGTTTATAAGTATTTTGAATAGGATTCTTAACATTATACACACAAATACAGTCATTCTTCACCAAATGAAGAACAAACTTTGCTGATTTCTAATTGTTACACACTAGCCACAGATTTCTATGTTTAATGTTAAGCATTTTAATTTGGAAAAAATAGGGTCTTGTATTGACCTGGGTTTCTTGTTCACCACGGGCACATCACTTTGCACGGATTTAAGTTGTATTCTATTGTCACCTTGCCCTGCCACTGGCTCTCCTGCTCCGTTCAACTTCCCACTGTGGACATCAGATCCAGAAGATCCATGTGAGACTTTCCTACTTCATCACCATGGTGATTTTAATACAAACATATGACATATTCGCCATGTCTTTCCTTTACTTACATTGGTGTTTGTTGTGTTTATACCGTGTCTACACAAAGTACTTAGAGTACCAGTACTACAAAATATACCAGACCCTTACTGTCTAAAGATTCAACATCTAACATTTTCCTGTCACTGTTCGATCAACCATCCCAATCTTATTCTTGCCATATTATAATTTTGGTTCCTGGCCTCCTGAGACAGAAAGGCTGAATTAGGTCCTCACACCCATCAAGTCTACACACCAAGCACATGAGCAGAGGTAGAATATATACATACTTTATGGCAACTAAAATACCTTTCCAAAATATATCTTTAAATACATGGTAGTAATAAAAACAAATCATCCTAACGACAAGCAGCCGCTCCGGTTTTCTTGGTTTGCATGAAATGAAAACACTTCTTGTCTGAGCCTTAACTCTGATAATTATATAAAATTAAGTTTATTCACCATGTAGACTTAAGTTTACAGAAAGTTATAACCAGATGTGCATGAATTTGTATTAATTCATCTTCAAGATGTTTAGAAGCCTAATTACATTAGACATTCCTTGAGTTTAAAAATACATTTCCCTGAACTTTCCAACGTATGTCATAATTCATCAGAAAAAAAATCAAATTTTACAATTTCTACTTGTCATCACTATTTTTAAATATAAGTGAATATGATTTGCTTCATATTCATCACACTCCATTAAAGGAATCTGGCAATTTACAACCAAAAAAAAAATGCTCATGCCAATTGTTGACTAATGAATATGTTAAGTATTACTGTAACTCCTTAGAATCTGACACTAATTCTTTACTGAGTGAAAAATTTAGAGACATTTTAAGTTGTTTTCATATCCTTAGTAGTATTTTAAGCATAGAAATTCTGATTTTGATTTAGTATTGTTGTATGATATATAAGTGTGCTCATCTTTGTCATAACATATTAGCTGGTTTGGGCCTCTTGGATTCCATGTGAAGGTAGACATTAATTCTTCAATTCATGTAAAATGAAACAGTATTTCTGGAGGCATTTCATTGGCTCTACAGTCTTGCCCTCTGAACAGTAATTTATCAAACTGTAAATACGGGCTATACTTCCAGTTTTATAGATTTTCTGTATGGCATTCCTATTGTGTCCTGTAGCTGTTAGCTTATAGGCTTCCTGGATCCTCTTTTTTTCCTGACTGGCTGTGTTACTCCACAGTCTTGTCTAAGATGGAAAGCAACACCTGATATAGGTCTCAATTTTATTTGTAAACTTTCCTTTTTAGTTACTATGCTCTTGATGCAAAGAAATGAAACCAACAGTGTATGACTGAACCTCCAACACCACTGCTGAATCTGTTCTTCCGTTTTAACATTTGTGGGTTGAGTCTTCAAGACTTTCTGTAGCCATTCACAGTTGGACTCTTGCATTACATTGGACTCTCAGTAATAATTCTTATGTTGCCTCACAAAGTTTTAGAAGTAAAAGAGCACATTACATTTTTTCCTTTTAAATCAACTAAATTTGTAATGACACAAATTCAAACAGGAAATAATGCTTAATTGAAATTTTTCATCATCATTAAGAAAAATCTCTCCCTTAGGAAAAAAAATACATTTATTATAAAACACAACTTAATACTTTCTTTATTCTGAGAGAATGGAAATTAATACTGAAAATAGTAGCAGCACTTGTCAAATCTTTTCTAAAAAAAGAAAAGCTAAAGAATGAATCAAAGGCCCTTGGGAATGGAGCACTCCATAAATCTCCAGTGATTGAATGCAAAATGAATGGCATGTATAAATACATCCACTGAGGCTAGTTCAACTAAGACCTCTCAGTAGATTTCCCACCTCACTAGGAAATGTCAGTGAAGAACAGAAAACTGGTAGAGGATTTGGATAAAGCTGGACTGAGATAATTCAAATCAACATCACCTGACTACAAGGAGAAAAGATGAATATGATTACACATTAGAAATTACTTCCTATTAGCCTTAATCCTTGTTCTCAAGTGTTCTTCCTGCCTCCACCTCCAAGCATCTAGGACCACATACAAACAGGACACCAAACACTGAAGAGAAATGAACTTAAGTCCTGCTTGACAGGAAGGATACCATGCTTAGGACTAGTAATCTAAACAACTACCCAAATCTAGTGAGGTCATGGATCTTAATGGAGAATCTACTACTACCAGTTTTATAGACCCACATAATTCCTAGCTGTCTAGAATATCTATAATATATTCTTATACCTATGGATAAGTGTAGCCTTCATCTCTCATTAAATAAGTTTCTCTTTCCAGCAAACATAGACCATTTTAGAAAACCACAACTGACCATAATGCAGAGATCAAGAGATCACGGGATGCCCAGCACCAATGAATACATCTCCAGCACAGCTCTTCCACCAAAGGCTTATGGAAACTTGTGGAAGAGGGGGCAGACAAATTACAAGACACAGAAGACCAGGAAGTCTGCTAAGATGTTCCCTAGAAATGATAGGAAAGCCTTACCCATTAAACCTCAACAATATGGCTGCTCAAACAAAACCCAAATGGCAATCACAATAAACAAATAAGCAAAAGAATCACAATAAGGAATCTCTTTGTATGTTAGCATGTCCCTGCAAAGTCATCCCTTGAAACAGATTGGCCATGGGTATATACAATTCTGATGTGGCCTCCATAAACTAATTTGTTTGAATACTTGGTCAATAGAGAGTGGCGGTGTTAGGAGCTGTGACCTTCTTGGAGTAGGTGTGGCTATATTGGAGGAGCTCTGTCACTAGGGGGTAGGATTTGAATTCTCAGAAACTCAAGCCAGCTCACTTCCTTCTGCCTTCAGAACAAGATGTAGATCTCTCAGCTCCTTAACCAGCACCGTGTCCTCCTGTGTGCTGCCACGCTTCCTGTCATGACAATAAATTTCTGATCTATAAGTTAGCCCCAGTTAAATGTTTTTCTTGATAAGAGTTGCCAAAGTCATGGTGTTTCTTCACAACAATAGAACCCTAACCAAGCCTACAGCAGGCCACAGAAGATCATGGAGAAATCTCACCAGGCAAAGAGCTCAGAAAAAGCCCCTTTCATGTAGGTCAGTGAAGAACATAACTGTGGCTACTTGTTTTTCTACACTTTATCCTGTAAGGAAAAATTTTCACTAAAAAGACATTGTTAAACAATTATAAGACAACTATTTATGTTTGGGATTTTCATGAAAAAGTTGTAGAATAAATATAGAAGAAATGAAACCTTCCCTCCAAAAGTGTTACATTACTTGATAAGAAACAAACTGATCATACACAGAAATTTCAAGTCCCTTAGGATGTGTAACTAAATTGAACAGTTTCGAACTGTCATGAAAATTCCATCACAACCTAAGGCAACCATGATAATGTTATAGACCAAGATATAAAGTTAAAAGTTGCAAACTCAATTTAGAACACAGACCAAACAGTGCTTCTGCCAAGCTGTATTTTACTGAGAAAAATCTGTGGTTAAAATCTAATCAGCATGATTTGTAACTGGTATCATGCAATACATCACCCAACATTTACTGAAAATGTTCCTTAAGATTCCTCTGAGAGCAAAGCTGCTAGGGATAATGGGTCCTGAAGGAGTTTACCCTTCTCATAGAACTTACAGCCAACTCAAATATTGATCACATCAAGCATTGAAAATGTACTTTCGTGAGGCATGCACGCTTTCAGACTAATAGACATGAAAGCTGTCTGCTGTGTATAGCAGACATAGCCCATGAATTTATAAACACAGATTACAGGACAGTCATAAGAATTTAAATTCTTGTACAAACAGATGACGAATGTTCACATAAGCATAGAACAGGAAGGATTAATTCATGTGTGGCCGACGTGAGAGGCCTCTCTCTCAAAGTTTCAAACGAGAAGGGGTCGTGAATTTGAAACATGCTGAGGACAGCATTGTGTAGCTCATATGGGTGGTTTGAAGTATCATTCTTGGAAATCTACTAGTTTACAAGTGACAGTAGCCCGTGAGCTACAAATTGGAAAAACATACTTCAAATAAAGTAAGTACCTCTGAAAGCCTCCCTTATCATTAGCTTTGAACAAATGAACTAGGATAATAATATATTCCATTCCTCAAATGTGAATATACTAGAACAGTTTAATTACTTAAGATCTATTAAATTACTTTAATAGCATTAATAAATTTAATCTATTAAAAATAACTAATATTGAGTCATTTTAATTTTTATACATTTTGAACTTAAGTATTTCCATCAAAGTAAAGCATATTTGTTTAAAGATCTTCAGGTCTATAAAATTTCAGATATATATATATATATATATATATATATATATATATATTACATATTTAAATGAACTTTAGAGTTAAAATTACAAAATTAATTAAATGTATATGCAATAAATATTTACCTGTTAAAAGATGCAGTTTCCTATACAATATGAAAAATCAACCATTTTTTATAGAGAAATTAGAAGTAGTTATACTCTGTGCTGTTTCAATTATATAGCATAAAATAAAAATTTATCTTATAAGGAAATAATGCACTAGTAACAACACGTTATAGCATCACATATGGTAAATATGAATATTGCCATTAATTAAGAATGTGTTCTTCAATCTCCTATATCAATCAAGAACAACATTATCTTTTGAGTCACCACCTTCTACTAATCCTCAAATGTAAAAACTAGGTCACTCCAGGTCTCTATTGCATTGTCATATCTTATATATCTGAAATATCAATTTTTCCAGTATCCTGCTAGTTCTTTTTAACTTTATAAACTATATTATTAGAATATTACATAGCCTTATTAGTGATGGCCAGAAGCTGGAAACAACCCAAATGTCCCACAACAGAAGAATGGATACAGAAAATGTGGTTCAGTTACACAATGGAATACTACTCAGCTATTTAGAACACGGACATTCTAAATTTTGCAGGAAACGTATGGAACTAGAATATCATCCTGAGTGAGGTGACTCAGACCCAAAAGGACATGCATGGTATGTGGTATGTAGTCACTAAGAAGTGGATATTAGCCAAAAAAAAAAGTACAGAATGCCCAGGATACAATCCACAGAACTCAAGAAAGTTAAAAAGTTGAAGTGCCTAAGTGAGAATGCCTCAATCCCACTTGGGAGGAGAAGAAAGCAATCACAGGGGGCAGAGGGAGGGAGGGACCTGGGTGGTAGAGAGGACAGAGAGAGTAAAAGGGCAACATGATCAGGTATGGGATGGGTGGCAAATCAGGAGTAAAGCCCTGAGGACCAGCATAAAGAAACAGGCAATCTCAGGATGTAAGAGGTGGGGGAACCTTCTAGAATGTACCAGAGATCTGAGAGGTGAGAGATTCTCAGGACTCAAAGGTAGGGACCTTAGATGAAATGCCCAAGAGTGAAGAGAGGGAACTTGTAGAATCCCATCCAGTAGAAAAACAGGGCATCATGCAGAGGGATGTGGTTGCCATCCCACAGTCAAAAACTCTAACCCAGAATTGATCCTGTCTAAAAGAACTGCAGGGACAAAAATGGAGAACAGACTGAGGGACGGGAGGTTCAGTGACAGGCCCAAATTGGTATCCAGTTCAAGGAGGGCCTCTAGGGCCTGAAACTATTACTGATGCTATGGTGTGTTCACAGACAGGAGCCTAGCATGACTGTCCAGCAGGAGGCCCAACAAGCAGCTGAAAGAGCCAGAGGTAGATACTTACACCCAAACAATAAACAGAAGCCAGGAATCTCTGTGGTTGAATTAGGGAAAGTCTAGAAGAGGCTGAGCAGGAGGGCGACCCCATAGGAAAACCATCAGTCCCAACTGACCTGGACTCCTGTGATTTCTCAGACACCGAGCCACCAACCAGGCAGCATACACTACCTGATATGAGGCCCTCAGCACATATACAGCAGAGGACCATCAGGTCTGGACTCAGTCAGAAAAATCGCACCTAACCCTACAGAGAGTTGAGATCCAAGGGAGGGGGAAGGTTTGGGGTGGGGGGGACATCTTCTTGGAGATGGGGGAGGAGGAATGGGATAAGAAATTGTTGAGGGTGGACTGGGAGGATTATGACTGGACTGTAAAAAAATTAGAGAATAATAATAATAATAATAATAATAATAATAATAATAATAAATAACACCAATAAAATAGGCATTAATGCTGAAATTAAGCAGACATTTAGAATGGTGGTTCTGAAACTGTGGAACTTTACAGTGGATTTTTGCTACCACATATATTTAAAGCACTTACTCATTACCCAAAACAAAAAGTCCATGATCCAATTACAATGAAAAAGGCATTAATTCGTTTATATCCTCCTCCACAACAAATATTTCTTGTAACACTTTCTTTAGTAACTAGTTTTATCGTTTATAATTAAATTTGTGCATGTCAGTATGTGTGTGAGTATATACAGAAAAATGAAGAGAAGAAAGGTATATCCAAGGGATCGACTTGGAGCTAGAGATATAGATGCCTGTGAACAACCCAATGAGAGGCTAGGAGCTGAGTGTGTGTCCTTCCAAATACAATGAGTTCTCTTAACTGCTGACTCATCCTTACTGCTCCCTGTGGTTATTATTCGTTGAGAATCGCATGCAGTAACTACAGTATTAACAGTGTCTCTACTCCTCCGTCTCTCTACTCCAGTTCTGCCCGTGCCCACCCAGTTCCTCTCAGATATATGACCTCCTCTTCTTTCATTTTATCATGAATTAAAGTAGACCATTACAAAAAGTAGTGCAGTGGCCACACACTTCCAAGAAAAATCGGCTTCAGGAACAGGACATATGTGAGAAAGAGAAGGGTGAGTATTAACATTGTGCAGATGTTGCAAGATAATCCTTGTCAGACGACTCGCTCACTTTCCTTCGGATCTTGTGAGTACAACACTAAATGCCTTACTTGTTAGCAGCTCTTCATAGGTATTTCTGTAGCCATAACCTCAAAAATAGTGAAGCATTTCTCCCTAGGCAATATGTACTTATTAATAAATTAATAATAAAATTATTTGTGGGAAAAATCCAGTCATTTTACTCCCCGTGGTAAAAGATCCCACATTCCTAACCTTGGTGCCCTGCCTCTAATAAAATCTACTGCCTTTATAGTCAAGATGTGGCACATTTCTATCACCCTGTAGGAAATGAAATAAAGGTACCAACAAATATGAACACTTTTTCCCTTGCTCCTTCTCTGAGAAGAGGTAGGTCTTTTCTCACTATTCACAAAAATGTAACAAGATAACTTGGGCAAACTACAATCACTTGTTAGAAATAAACTCAAGCCCTTTACACTGTTCAGTGCTCTTAGGGTAAACAATAAAAATACGCAAATCTGTACTTAATCACTAGATCTGAACCCCAAATTTCTTAGGATGCAAGAATGGAGCTCATTGTTTCCCATAACCCTGGGTTTATTGGGTTCAATAACTACAGAGATGTCCCTTGAACTGCGAAACACCTATAAATCCAGATAAAAGTAAATGGAGACCATACAGCAGGGAAAAGAGGAGGCAATCTGTGCATTATAATAAAAAGGGCAGAGATGCTCAGATACCCAAGAATAAAAGGCACAGGAACCACAATAATGGGGAGTCTTAACTCTCAATAAGTTTCCTACTTCCATGTACTGAATAAAGCATACATGGCCTATTTACAGACCTTGGGGCATGGAAGAGAAGTGTGTGGTATTATATTAAGTACTGTTAATTTCTGGCCTAATGGTAATGATATTAGCTGGAATGGAAAATGTAAATGTAATATTAGGTATGATAGAGTAGGAGACATGATTGAGCTCTGTGAATCTGAAATAAGTTATGATGCTGACTTATTCTGAGAAGGAAAAGTAATTAGTCTGGGAATATTTGTATCTAAAACTCAGGAGAAGAACCTAAATAAATAAAGGATGGAGAAATAATACCTATAAGTAAACATTTAAGATTTATAGCAAAAGCACAAGTTGCTCTATAGTAAGAGATTGGAAGTCATGGGTAATTAATAAGTAATAGTAGGTCTTGGGGACAACAATGTAGTTAACAGAATTAGAAAGAAAGGATCAGAGTAATGAACTAATATTTTAGAAGCCAGGAAGCAACATGAACTTGAAAAGAAATGTCATTGACATAGTCAAATGACTTGGTCCAGCTTTGGACATTAGTCAGGGCAGCCAGATTGAGTGGTCTAGAATTAAAGGACTTGCTGAGAAAGACTATGAAACATACCCTAGCATGCCTACTGGTCAATAGCATAATGGATTATGCATGAAAAATAATCAGTGATGATTGCTGTCTAAGATATAGTTCTGACGCGGTACAGCCTAAATGTGGTGGAACCCATCCAGAACATCACCTTTATTATAATCAACATTTTCGTTCATGAAATTAAGCCCAAATTTAGGATACTTATTATACGGCTTTAGAAAAATTCATGAAGTACATCATAAGTTGTCTTTTTCAACCCACATCATGAGGCAAGAGAGCAAATGTATATCTAGGAATGTTCAGAAAGGACAACTATCTTACTGTAGCTTCTCTCCTGGGTGCTTCCTGAACACAAAACACATATTGATTGAGCCATGTATTGACCGTAAGTGAATGCTATCCTCAGATGCTTTTATAAATAGAAACCACTTGTGCTTAAAAATCTGAAACACTAATATTGTGTGGCATCCTACATCTCCCCAAACACTATGGCATATTTCAGTTTATCGATTTAAGTGGCTACCTACTTTCAGTTAAACTGGGAAATAGATTTGTCTGTTTATTCCTGATAGAAACACAAATAAAACAATGAAAATGTATAATGAGGAATGCTTTTGCAGAAATGTACAACACTCACAAAATTAATTCCTGTTTATAGGGTTATTTATTTTTATGACTGTTTTCCTGTCTCAAATTTTTTCTGTGTCCATATATGTCACATACATATCTGTTAATGAAGATGCATATGGAGAGTATGTGTGGACAAAAATGAGGAGGAGGATTGTCAGAATGTTATTGCTAATACTGGTGACAAAGAATTAAATTTGATTATCTATATGTTAGCTTGCTTTAATTTGTAAAATGAGTCTATGGATAATTCTTAAGAACAAAACTGTCTTCTCACTTCAAATTGTTCACATGGTACTTATGGACATGATTCTGTGTAAGCACATGTTGACAAACACCACCTTGGTAGTCTGAATGAGAGTGGCTCATGCATTTGGGTACTTGGTCTCAGTGGGTAGAACACTTTGGGAAGGATTAGGAGGTGTGGCCTTGTTGAAGGAGGTGTGTCACTAGGCTTTGAGTTTTCCAAAGGTTTGTGGATTTCTCAGTGTTCTCTTTCTGTCTGCCGCATAGTTGTGAATCAAAATATGAGCTCTGAGCTGTTCCTTTGCTCATCCATCATGGACTCTAGTCTATGATGTGGACTAGATGTAGACATGATTGGATTGTAAGTCAAATGAAATGCTTTCTTTTGAAGTTGCCTTAATATATGATGAGAACCAAGCCCCAAACACACACACACACACACACACACACACACACACACACACGTGCACACACACGTGCACACACACATACAAGGATAATACATGAAAGAAGCAATATATTTTAGTAGACTTTAACCTTGTATTATGCAACTTTGTAGGCTTAAATATACAACTGTAAATCTACATTGCTCTATTTTATCTCATTAAGTCAATTTTAAAATGAAACATGCTGCATATACATATATTTAACTGTAAGTAAATTAGAAATAATGTAATTTGCAAATACATGAAAATAACTGGAAAATACTATACTGACTTAGGTAACCCAGAACCAGAAAAACAAACATAATGTGTTCTCTATTATCTGTGGCTTCTGGCTCATAATCTGTACCTGTACGACTGATTCTATAGGAATTTCCATAGAAACCAAGAAAAGAGACAAGAGACCAATTGATAATTGGGGAAAAGCTATAGAGAGGATGATAGTTGGACACTAGTGCTTTGAAGAAGAAGTGGGGGAATAGGGATGGGAAAAATTTATTGAAGAGTAGGAATGGCAATGCAGAAGAAGGGTAGAGGAAAAAGAAATAACACTAGGAGTGTTTGAAAAAACTATAGGGAGATGTACTATTGTATAACATTTCTTAATAACATATATTACATAATATTCATGCAAACATGACAGAGTGACACACACATACATAGAGAGAGAGAGAGAGAGAGAGAGAGAGAGAGAGAGAGAGAGAGAGATTAATCAGGATTAATCAGGGTTACCCATATATATAGAAAGAGGAATAATGTCCCTCCCAACTTCCATAAACTATCTCATAGAAAGCTCAGTACCAGACAATGGATGTCTCCCATTGAGTTGTTGATCAATGGAGTCCAAGCAACTCCCAGAGCAATACCAGCTATGTAGTTTTCCTTTGTGACCTCTACAACTTGAGGGACAAAACATTGTTACTGAAAACATTACATACTTTGTCATAGGACAGTGAAAAATGAAGCAGGTATTGACCTGGAGGAGTCTTCTCTGAAGGCTCCTTTCATTGTGCCAAAAGATGGAAAGAAACGTGAATGGAAGGAAAGTAAGCAAGTCTTACCTAGCAATGAGCCTAGCAAGCTACAATTACAACAAGCCTCGGTACAAAGATCCGGTATTGTGAAACTGGCACCGACATCTTGAAGCGAATCAACAGGAATCTGACGCATTAAAGCTTCACTCAATAACTTGGAGGGAACTCATGCCTGATACTGCAAACCTAGCCAAGAAGGCACGATTTGGAGAGTCCAGGGACATTAGAAGAGAACCTATTACTACCATTTTACCAAATTAAATTAAATGCCACTCTCATGTCTTATCAAAGAAGAACATTTGCTACAAGTGTTGGCTACTACAAAAATCCACTACTTGTCAAAGAGCAGATAATAAATAATCATAGGATACCTACCCTAAATCGAACTGTATCATAACCTCCACACCAAATGCTCATGGAACATTAAAGGAAAGGAAAAGAAAAGTTCGTCAAGAGCCAGAGGACCAGTAGAACTGTTGGAAGATAATGTCTTGGATACAACAGAAATGTTATATCCATGAACTCTCAACAATATGTTTGCAAGCACAAGACCACACCAGTGAACATGCCAGTACGGATGGGGGAAATATTCACAAAGTCTTACATGTAGTTGAAGAGCTACAGGTATTCAGTGGCTGCTGGGGGTGGAATTCAGTTTTCTTCATGGATAAGCTCCCTGATAGGCTGCCCAAGCATAAGCAGTCAGCACTGAATCTATGTATGAGACACTGTGCAACAATAACTCAACTCTGTAAGGATTGTGTGTGTCTATCAGTGTGTGTGTGTGTGTGTGTGTGTGTGTGTGTGTGTGTGTGTGTGTTTAAGGCAATAATAATAAATAATTACAAGACATGAATTTGTGATGGGTGTGACGTCAGAAATGGCACATGGGAGGAGTTGTAAAGGGAAGAAGGCGTGAGAGTTATATAAATATAGTCAATGTTCTTATGTATAAAGTTATAAAATAAAACTGGTTCATGACTAAAATAGTTTGACAAAAAGTTATGAAAAATGTATCTTGTTCTACACCAAATTCTATAAGCTCTAAAGCCAAATCGTGTCTGTAATGAGAAAGTTAATTGAAAATGTGCTAAAGATTCTATAAATGACAAACAGTTAAAATGGGAATGTGACATACATGCATATAAAATTCATAAAATAAGAATGACTTTATTTATTTTAAAGGGTATGTTTTCCCATTATATACTCTGTAATGTAATTTCAGGACTTACTTTATGCCCAAAGATCAAGGCCAGTGTGGTTTACATGTTTAGCACGAGTCCTGACTCTGTCAGCTTAAGCTTAGAAAGGATGAAGCCAAGGGAATCCAAGCTTGTGACACCCACTCCTCCCTGAAGGCCAAAGAAGAAACCCTTCTGAACATTCCATTCAAAAGCTTTGCAACAAATGAAAGATGCACAAAGAAGAAACAAATGGAGCTTTAAGTGGATTCTGCCAAGCTCCTTTGTGTTGTGCAACATTATTCTTAGACGATTTTACATTTATCTTCCTCAATATTCTCATTCAGCCAGGCGCAATGCACTCTGAGGACCATTCTAGGCACACAGTTTTCCAAGAAAAAAATTCTATATACTTGAGATTTAACATGTTATGGCACATATTTAGACTTCAAAACAGCAACTATAGTGAAACAGGTTAACACACTGAGTTTCATTCAACTGTTCCTACTTTTACAAAGAGAGTCTGTAAAATCCGTAAATCTAACAAATCCACCACAATATGTTCTTACCTACACCCCTCATGTTATACATTAGCTATTCAGATTTGTACATGCTTGCTTATTGATATATATAAGATACTTCAGCTTATTCCTTTCCCGCTTCAGATACAAGGTGTCCACTATTGGATTCTCTGTGTACATCTTTGTCTTTTTACAAAATGTTCCTTTGGTGAGACAGCATAATATTTTTTCTTTTGCTTCTAGTTCCTTTCACTTAGGAAAATATCCTCCAGGTTAATCAATGTGTGGAATAGTACAGGATCTTACTTTGCTTGGAGTTAATAAATACTAAATTGTGTATATCTCCCACACTTTCTTTATCTATTCATCTACTAATGTTGTTCCCACAGCTTGCTTATTGAAAACAGTGCTACTTGAATAGATATGAATGTCTGCTGACACACACATACACACACACACACACACACACACACACAGAGAGAGAGAGAGAGAGAGAGAGAGAGAGAGAGAGAGAGAGAGACTTAGACACACTCACTGCCACCGAAACTGAACAATATAAAACAAAACATCGGATTCTATATACCCTAAGTAAGTGGGAAAAATGTGTTTTTATGTATCTCCTAAAAATTTATGATATCAAGCTATCTATTTTCTTACTAGAGTAATAGTTAACATGAAGGTACCTTTAGAATTCTCCTGTTGAATAGTCAAATATTTTTCTACCCCTAGGGGGTCTTTCTGTTTGTATCCTCACATCCTTCCTTAAGCCTTTGCATGCACAAATTTGTTTACATTAGTGATTTGATGCACCTTAATTAAAGTGCATCCATGACCCATGTCCTGTGCACAAAGCTTCCTGTGAGACTGCTGATATTCTTTATTTTAATCAACCATGTGTAATACAGAAAAAAATTACATATCCAATTTAAACTATCAAATCATGAGTACATAAAGTGAGGTGAGCATAAAAAATTAAAACATTATAAATTTAAATAATAATAAATAATATATTCCCAAACTGTTACAATTTCCTAAGTATCATAACATACATGAGCTGTACACCTTCATAAATACTATCTGTTGATAGCAGTTGTCCTTGTCAGACCATTTATCTTTAGACATCACTAAAGAACTTTAGAGATAATTAAAAGCAGCTCGTTGAAAGCATGGTAAGAATGGAAATCATTTACCCATAACTCACTCACAGTGTTTCTGATATTCTCTTGGATTCACACTACAACTGCACTATAAGACTCTATTGCTGAAAATATCACACATAATTGCCAATTAGACACAGAGGAAAGTAAATTTAAAACTAGAAATACTGTTAATGCTATACCACTAAATACATATCTGACAAAGGCACATTGCACATCTGTACACACAAACACACACACACACACACACACACACACACACACACACACATACACA
>JANHMN010000017.1:33733130-33756630 GCA_030674055.1 Rhabdomys pumilio
CACACACACACACACACACACACACACACACACACACACACACACACGATTGAAATTATAGACATCAGAAAAACATATGTGAAACCCAAAGCTTTAGTTACTGTTCTACAGCTATGAATAGACACCGTGAAAAAGGGAGTTTATAAAAGACTAATTTAATTGCAGACTGCTTAAAGTCTCAGAGAGTTAGTCTATGGCCATCATGATGAGGAACACAGCAGCAAGCAGGCAGGTATGGCTCTGGATAAATAGTTGAGAGCTTAAATCTTTCTGATCCATATATGGGAGGCAGAGAGAGACTTGGCATGGTATGTGTTTCTGAAACCCCAAATCCCACTTCCAGTAACACATCTCCTCCTCCTTATATTTGTTAAACAGCACACCACTTGGGAACCAAATGTTCAAATATTTGAGCCTATAGAGTCATTCTTAGACCTCCATACCATGTTGTTACAATGAATAATATATTACTTAAATGCATACGTGTTTACCCTTATAAACAGATGTAGGCCTTCTAGGGAAGGTTTGTAAAGGTTTCTTTGTTAACAAAACGTGTAACTTAATTTACAAAGTTTTTTTTCTTTTGTGTCTGTTTGTTTTGTGGTATTAAAAGGAGAATCCAGGCTATAAGCAACACTGCTACCATTGCCACTGGGTTCCACTGTCACTTGTAAATCCTGCCTGTTTGTTTGTTTTGGGAGGGTTTGCAATGTTAACCTGACTACTCTTGACCTCTGTCCTCTGTTCAGAAAAGCATTGAGTTATGATTCTCCTGCCTCCACCTCAGATACTGGGATCACTGGCCAGCCCACTGGTTTAGCTTCCATGGTTGCTTTAAGTGCTAATTAAAAAAAAAAAAAAAAAACAAACAGAGATGCCTTCCAACCAGGTAACTTATCTGATATATTTAGAAGTCTAGAATTAAAGCAGGCCATGAGGGAACTAGAGGCCACCATCAAAGTATAACTAGGTCACAGTGAACTTGTCTCTCAGCTCTGTCCCCCGTTTACCATCATATCTTGTCTCAGCTGCTATGAGAAGCTTGAAAGAGAAAGAATCTCAAAGAGGGTGTTGGAATCCTGCTTTTCCACAGACCTTTGGCAGGCTGCCTTACTCTCCCTTCATAAAATGTAAATCCTTTTGCTATAAAGATGTACATGCAAGGAGAACAGAGGTACATATCCAGTATTCACTGGGTACTTTATAAATGCATGCATTATCAAAGCATTGGTGAGAATATAGTCTCCTTGTAAACTGGATCTGCATGTAGAATATTCTGAGCAATCTTGATGAACACAGGTATCAGTTTATCAGGGCCCATCATTCTCTTGGCACTGATAATCTCATTTCCTGATTTGAGCAGTGAGATGTGGTGATTTCAAAGGAATGTTTCAGTGGCCTTAAAATTAGATAGATAGATAGATAGATAGATAGATAGATAGATAGATAGATAGATAGATAGATAGATGGATGGATGGATGGATGGATGGGTGGGTGGGTGGGTGGGTGGGTGGATGGATGGATGGATGGATGGATGGATGGGTGGATGGATGGATGGATGGATGGGTTGGTGGATAGATGGATACATGGATGAAGGAATGGATGGAAGGATGGACAGATGGACAGACGGACAGATTTTTTTTTAAAAAGGATACATTCAGAGCTCATTTAAAATTGCTGCTCTAGGAGGGAGAGTTCATTCTCTACAGCAATGTAGCCCTGAGAGATCACTCCAGGGCCAATGGATTGTTTCCCAACCAAGAATATATCAGCAGCACTAAGAGGATGCAGTCAGATTTAAAAAACATGAGGGAGAGATACATGAAGTTAGGGGAGAAAAGGAATGGAAGATATTAGAACAACATTCTGATCAATGGAGTGAAGAAATACTTAGAGATACAAGATGGTTTTTATATAAACTTAAACAATATTAGTTACTATGTTGGCCTTACATTACCTTCTGTTTTCTGTGTTTCTTTCTTTATCCCTACTGTGTGCATATAACAGTATGTATCTAAAAGAGTTTCATATAAAATTGAAAAAATAATACATATAAAATACTTAAAGTCTTAACCCTTCCCCAACCCACCACCAAACACAAAAGATCAATGGCTCTGTAGACAACACTGGCCAAAGCTCAGGTCGTGGCAGAGAAAATGAGCAGCTGCAGCTGAACTCCGAAACTGTAAATTAACAAACTGTGCTGTTTGACATTTTTTAGAATCAGTAACTCAGAATGTTGTTTTATGTGAAATAACACATCAAAATGATTCTCATCTATGGAGAAGAAATGCATTATGTAATGACTCATGATCTATCTCAGAAATAATGCTGTACCCGGGACAGCATACTTCCTCACCAAACCATGGCTCTTTTAATTTCTGTTTTATTCATTATTTTCTCCTTTCAACAGGCTGCCATTGCTTTAAATGTTCTGCTTTTTACATTCAAGAGACGCCCATAGGATCACATGTGCATTTTAAAAGTGTATTGTAAAGGAAGTGTCTCTCAGGGTTATCCTTTTGATTTTACAATTCTTAGTACCGAGAATCTGAAATGGTTCCCGTGAAATAATATTACAGGCTCACATTTACTTAACGATTAGGAGGCTTGATGCCAAGGTCCTCTATTAGGATATAATTTTATATGAATAAAAAGCCAAAGCTGTCTAAGATTTAAAATAATGTTTAAAATTACTGAAGTCCTGTCTTATCAATATCCACATAAATAACTGGATTTGGAGGTCAACAGATTTTAGGGTGAAGTAGTTTACTTGTTCAGTAACGTGCAACATTTGACATGTGACAGTAGGAAAATAATATAATACATTAGTCTAAGGATAAAGTAATTAGCAAAGACAATTACAAAATAATGTTTTTCTTCTTTTACTTAATTATCTTAGTTATTTATATTCTAAATGCTGTCCCCCTCCTGGTCACTCCTCCCAGAGTTCTTCACCCCTTATCCCCTTCCCTTTACCTCTGAGAGTGTGCTCTCCCTCCCCTTATCCTGTAGTCCCCTTTTCGAGGGTATAAAGTCTCCACTGGATTAGGCTCATCCTAGCTCTCTATGGCCAGTCAGGGCAGTCCACTGCTACATATGTGCCAGGGGCCTCAGGCCAGTCTGTGTATGGTCTTTGGTTGGAGTCTTAGTCTCTGGGAACTAACCCAAAGATCTGGGTTGGTTGACACTGTTGTTCTTCCTATAGGGTTGCTATCCTCTTCACCTACTTCAATCCTTCCCTTAACTCTTCCATAGCGGTACCCAACCTCAATTCAATGATGGGCTGTAAGTATCTGCATCTGTCTCAGTCAGCTGCTGGTAGAGCCTCTCAGAGGATAGATATGTTAGGCTCTTCTCTGCCAGCACAACATAGCATCAGTAATAGTGTCAGGGTCCCATGTCACTGGTTAGCCTTTCCTTCAGTCTCTGTCCCAGTTTTTGTCCCTGCATTTCTTTTAGACAGGAACAGTTCTGGGTCAAAATTTTGAAGATGGGTTTGTGTCCCCATTTCTCCACTGGGGTCCTTGTCAATCTATTGGAGGTGTTCACTTCAGTTTCTATCTCCCCACTGTTGGGCATTTTGGCTAAAGTCACCCTCACTGAATCATGGGAGCCTCTCTTATCCCAGGTCTCTGGGACTTTCTAGACATTCACCCCAATCTCCAGTAACTGCATATTTCCAATAATTCTCCTGGTCCTCTGGCCTTCTCTCCTGTCTCACCCCATACCTGATCCTGTCCACCTTTGTCCCACCCCCAACCACTTCCCTCCCTCCTTCTGCTTCCCATGATTATTTTGTTACCCCTTCTAAGTGAGATTGAAGCTTCCTCACTTGGGCCTTCCTTTCTGTTAAACTTCTTAAGGTCTGTGGTTGTATCATGGATATTCTGTATTTTTGGCTAATATCCACTTATCAGTGAGTACATACCATACATGTCTTCTTGGGTCTCAGTTAACATAATCAAGATTATATTTTGTAGTTCCATCTATTTTCCTGCAAAATTCATGATGTCCTCATTTTTAATAGCTGAGTAGTATTCTACTGTGTAAATGAATCACATTTTCTATATCCATTCTTCTGTTGAGGGACATCTGGGTTGCTTCAAGTTTCAGTCTATTATGAATAAATCTCCTAGGAGCATAGTGAAGTAACTTTCCTTGTAGTATGGTGGAGCATCTTGTGGTTACATGCTCAGTAGTAGGTCTCCAAATTATAAATATTGTACAATAAATAAATCAGTAAAGAAGGAACAAGAAAATGCAAGAGCTGTTCCCACTCGAAGGAACACACCAAGAGGACAATACTAATACAAAAGGTATTGTACTTTTTAAAACACCACCTTTATTTCTTACAGATTGATAACCACTGTACCAATATACTCAGTGATACATTACTTTGCATCTCAGTTTATTAAGTGCTACGCAAAGAAATTCAGTTTGCTAGGTACTGAATGTCTTGGCATTGTTCCTGAAGGCCTCAGGAGCAGACATAGAATGACTACTCTGTTTCGACTGCAAGTAACTTCTGTGTCTTACATCAGTGTCATTTTGGATTGCAAACTTTCCAGATAAGCTTTGGTAACTTAATGACCTGATTCTCTTTATTCCTTCTTTATAGAATGACTCACACATATCATGCTTGATATCCCACATTTCTCTCTATCTGAGAAAATATAAAAACGAATTAAAATTAGATTGGGAGACAAAAGAAAACAAAATCTCCAAGCACCCAAGCTAAAAAATATTTTGGAAATTTTCATCAATGGGTACCAGTGTAAGAAAGCTTCTTGGGCTTGACAAAATTATATATAGACAGTCTCCAACCATAGCCCCAAAGATGATTCATTAATTATAAAAGGAGACATACTTTGCAACTTGATATTAAGTGCAAATCTTGTGTAGGCAGTAATGGATGATATTGAACTTGTGGTCTCTCTATTTTACATAATGAGAATTTCATATTTTATGCACTAATTGTCATAAAATGCTTACCCTGAATTAATTAGAAAAAAGACCCTGAATTAATGTTTGGTGCTATAAAATAGTTTAAAATTTTACAAGTTTTAAAATGAAGAAACTAAGTAAGTCTAGAGAATAGAAGAGAACAGAGACAGGACAACTAAAAGATGTTATGCACATTTTTATGTGATTCTGATTTTTTAATATATTTTATTTTTAGAAGTTTCACTTATTTATTCATACAATGTAAATTGGTCATATACATTCATCTCTACTTCTTTCTAACTCTTCTGAGATTGGCCACCCCATGTCTTCCAAATTCAAGTCCTGTATGATATTAGTATATAAAAAGTGCCACAGAGCATGAGAAACCTGCCAATGGCCACATTCTTAAAGGATGGTGATTTTCTCACCTTCAGCATCCATACTGTCAAGAGCACTTCTGATAGGTATGGGACTTCAGAGGTACCTCCTTCATTCATGCTTGAGTTTGGTTGTCTTCCTCATTTGTGGATCGTGTGCAGTAAAATTCACACTGTAAGTTACTATGCCTGGCAGCCATGTCCTGTGCACAAGTTAGCATTTCATACTTCTTGATTATGACAGTGGTGATATGCATGAAAGATGCCCTCATTGAACCCAAGTAAATCCTAAACAATTAGAATAAGAGAGGGATATATCATAGTCTGTAATTTATAGTCTGTGGTTAACAGAAGCACAGGTGTTAAAGTGCCAATGTGTTCATGGCTAATGAAAACAATGGCAGAATATCATTTGCGAAGGCGGGTGCACTTTAAACACAAAATATAACTACTTTAATTCAGAGATGCTGTAATATACGCCTGTATACTACATACTATTTTCTTCTATTATCAACATGGTATATTACATTTGTCACAGCAGATGAAACGACACTGATACATTATCACGGACGAAACTTTATACTTGATTCAGACATGCCTGAGTTTTTGCTCAGTGTTTTTTCTGTGTTTCAAGAAATTATGTCAGATGATCATTACCCAGAAATTGGTAACGTTTACTCTGTAACAAGAGTCAAAAGTCTCCAAACACAGAAAGATGCCCTGGGGAAGTACAGCTAACATTGAGAGATAATACTGGAATGAAACAGCACTCACTGAAGCAGAACAGAAGAGCCCCTGATAATGATGTAACCAGAGAATTAGATAGAGCTTCTGCTATGGGTTAACTAACTTCTATTGCAAACCATACTGAACCCCAGTAGCAATGAATAAATAAGTTTGTGACTCTTATTAATCACATCTTTAGAAATACAGAACTGTGCAGTGTGATTTTTTTTTTCAGAATCAATGCTTTTTGCTTGTTTCTCTGAAGACGCCTGCCCTTATGGAACTGACACAATTTAAAATCCAATCCAATGCCAGTCTTCATGTTACACCTGCAGGACAGCGCTTTTTATTTTTATATACCTTGTCAGGTACCATAAGCACAACACTTATAGATGACAGATCAAAGAGAAGCGGGCTGTTCTCAGGTCATTCCATTCAGAAACTGCTCTCTTCCCATGAGCTCGGCACCAAGTTAGCCTGAATCTGACATTAAAAAGAAGTGACACAGAAGCTATATATCAACCTCAGAGCTGTCTGGGTACAGGGTGAGGTGTAACCACAAAACAACCAATACATATTAAGCACACATTAGTAAGGATAGCTCTGTACTGTAAAAGGCAGAAAACAATGATTTTACACAGAACTTCTTGTTAAAGCCTGACAAGGTGCACTTAAATGGGTTTGTGGCTCAATTCCAAATTTTATAATACAAATACTTCTACAATACAGTGAATCTACCAAGATTCAGAGGCCCAACAGAGAAATATAAAACAAAAATTTTCACACTACCAGTCAAGTCTGTGTTGCATAGATGTGTAAAGTGTTGAGACACCCAACATAAAGGGCATTTTAAAATGCTTTTTATTTGTTTTGAAATGTGATGGGAGCAAAGTCTTCTGAGGGATGCATATTAATTATTTGGAAAGAATATGCCAACGTTGCAAGAAGAGACAATGTAAGCATATACTGTATAATAAGGGGTAAGTAGCGAATGCAGGCTGCTCTCAGTTCATAATGCCAAGCAGTGATGCTATTGCCAAGCACTCAGAACCGCTGAAGGAGAGAGTGAGGTGGCATCACAAATGCCAGGCATGGACCCTGCAGAGAAGAATCTGAGCATCCCTGCCTACCAGACATGGTACAGAAAGAGCCACAAGAGTCTCACAATGCCTTTGTCTGTTTCAAAGGAACCATGCATCTTCCTGTCTCCTTACTCAGTTACTGTGGTTAACTCTGTGAGTCCTATTCCAACTATTGAACTATGCTGAATTTTTCGCAACAAAGTGAAGCCACCTGCTCCTGTCACCTGCTACTCTTACATATAAGACAGCTGCGCATAATAATGACTTATTCAAGGCTCAGTTTCTAAACTTAAACATGAAATTATTTTATTTATGTTATGTGCTTATCACTTCATCCTGTTGAAATTAACTGTTTGTTCTGTATTATTTTATACTTAAAATGGCAATGTTCCTGTTGCCTAGAATGGCATTTGGACTCCTGCAATCAACCTAGAATCCAGCTTCTGGTACCCAAGCTGCTCGGATTGCAATTCAACTCTCCATCTCTCGCTATTTCCAAAATCTTCTGTTCACCAAAAGCAAGTATCTGTCTTGTAAATGATAGTTTGCTTTTGATTTTTTTTAAGTACTAGATACTGGATGGGTCCTGTTTATTTTTTAAATGTTCTTCCTATTATTAAAAAATACTTTTTAATAACAGAACTTAAGGGATTATGGCAGAGTGTGTGCCTATGAACTCTCTTCATGGTTCCTATTCTGCCTTAGAAAAACAAAAGCAAAAGCAAAAAGAGCTTATAGACATAAAGAAAGAGTGGCATGTGTCATCATTATAAGAAAACAGTAAAAGGACATGGGCATTGTCTAGTACAGACTAACAGAATATATTGAAAATAAATGACAGAAAAACAAGTAGTCTAGACCCTCATGAAGCTTGGATCAGATACCAAGAAGAATTGATTTTTAACTTATTTTTTATTCTTATCTGTATATGTAGATGAGAGAAAACTGCATAATATCAATTCAGTGATCTATTACAGATAGATAAATATAAATGAAGATTATATATAATTTGCTTCTGAAAATCTTTATCACAGTTCTCTGCCCTGGTAATTTCTTCTACATCCAAACGTTGAGATCAAGTATGTAGAAGGCTATCTCAATAATGTAGTACTGGCTCACCAGCAGTTTATTATATTAAGTGGAAGGATGGACAGAGTGTCCAGACAAACAGCCAGACCTCCTAATTCATGATTGTGTTCTCTGGAGCAGCACAGTAGCACACGCCACCTTTGCTTGTATCAAGAATGTGTAGGTGACTTATTTTCAGAAGAAGATGGGAATTACATCATTTTATGACTTCCACAGATTATTCCCAAGATCCCTGTGTAATAGAAAACTGTGCATGAAAGCAGTATCTCCATGCTTCTGGAAAGTCTTTGAACACCACCAAATATCCAAAAGGAAGAAGTAAAATACAATTCAGACATCCTTGTGTTAAGCCTCACAAGCAATTCTTCCTTCTCTTATCAAATATGTTTATGTCCTAATTGTTTTCTAGTATTTCCATCTGAAAATTGTCATCTCTATTGCAAGATATCTTAAAAGGGAATTAGTAAAACAGAGAGGAATAGAAATGGGTAATCAGGCATTAGTATGTACACAATACTGTTGATGTAATTATTTAAAAACTGACCTCTGGTCAATCCGACTATCTATGCTGCAGCAGCTCTGCCTAGCTCAGCCACATAGCCAGAGGCCACGTGCATGCAGCAGCTAGAAACGTCCAGTCAGAGATGCCAGCCCTGCCACCCACAAGAAGCCAGTGTGGGAGATGGCTCTGCCAATCTTCCATGCTGTCTCTGCAAGGCTGGGCAGTGACCAGACCATTACGCCAACCACACAGGCTCGAGACAGATGAGACTCTAATGCTTAGATTATCTAAAGGCGTATATATTTAGTAATGATCAATAACAAGATACCCTTACAATCAGAGGTGTAACCCAATACCTCAATCTAGATATATTAACTATCTTTGACTGCTACAGACAAGTGAACATCAGCCTCCATGTCTCCCTCTCTCGTTCTCTCGGTCTCTCCCTTAGCTCCTCCTCTTCCTTCTCCTGTTCTTCCCTTACTCCTCCTCTTCCTCTCCTTACTCCTCCCACCTTAGCTTCTCCTGTACAATACATGTTAAAAATGTATGTAATGTCAGAAAAAAAATATTAGGATATAAAATAATCCTGTTGTAAGTGAGAGAGAAAAACAAAATCCCAGGGTAGCTAAAACAAAATGTTGAACAATAAGGAACAGATGAAGTTCTCACCTTTCCCAATTTCAAGTTGTACTACAGAGTTTTAGTAACAAAACCAATAAACACTATTGGCTTAAAAATAAACTCATTGATCAATGAAATCGAATCAAAGAGCCAGACAAATCTACACACATATGAACATCTGATTTTTGATAAATAAGCCAATACATGAGAAGAAAAAACAGCATTGTCAAAAAAAAAATGATTCAGGTCAAACTGGATGTCTTCATATAGAAAAATGGAAATAGATTCATGCTTATTAGTCACACAAAACTCAACTCCAATTAGATCAAAAATCTCAATCAACCTAGCCACAAAACCTTTGACTTACAATCTGTCCTGCTTGCAATATATGCTAGGGTAATATGACAGAACTTGTAGAAATAATCAAACAGTATCTGATTAGATTCAAGCCCTACTGAAGGAGAAGGAAGATATGCCCAACACTGTTCTAGTAACCAAGAACCAGAGATTAGATAGACCCGAGATCTTTGATAAAATCTAACACAACTTGTCTAAAAAAAAATGAATGAAATGACTCCTAACGATATTCTGCTATATTCATAAATCAATGTTTTATTCAGGCATCATCCTCCTCAGCAGATGAGAACAAATACAGAAACCCACAGTCAAAAATTATGCAGAGAGAGAGAGTCTAAATTTGAGATCTCCACCAAATCCCTCCCATCAGAGTTCAAGGAATCTCTCAGAAGAATGGCTGGAACAATCATAAGAGTCAGAGGGGAGGGAGAACACCAGGAGAACAAAGCCTTTGGATCAACAAAACAAGGTAGAATTGATCTCACAGAGACTGAAGTGGCAAGTAAGTGACCTATATGGTCTGCACCAGGTTCTCTGCATATATATTATAGGTTAGTATTTTATTGCGACTCCAGTGAGTGAGAAAAAGATTCTTGTGCCTGCTCTTGGGACTCTTCCTCCTGTTGGGTTGCTGAGGACAAGTTCAATATGAGAATTCTTGCTTCCTCTTGTGATATGTTATTTTATCCTGTCTGGTTATTGTATCTTAGAAGCCTGTTCTTTTCTAATTAGAGACAGAGAAGTAGTGAGTCCAGAGGAGAGGGGACATAGGGAGAAACTGGGAGTTGTAGAGGGAAGGGAACCTATAATCAGGAAGTATTGAATGAGAAAATAATCTACACTCAATAAAAGGAAAATAATATAATTGTAATAATAATAATAATAATACATTTTGGCAACAATCAGTCGGAGCAGTGTTTATGCTGATCTTTCTAATATCCCATCTATGTTTCTTATAATAAATAAAAGTTATGTGCCAGTTCTTACATCTTTAAGAAATTTTCTAGGCATACGATAGTCATATATTCTTTACATGCATATGCACATAATACACCCATTCATAGCCTCTTGAGAATTTTTAAACCTTGATGAAACTATTTGATATTTCAATATGTCACATATATTAAAACTATGGAACAGCTAAGATTATCTTTATTTGAGTCATGAATTGCTTACATAAAATGGAGGGGGGATTCACACTAAGTGTGGGGTTCCTAACTTCTAGAAAAAATGGTAAGAAAGGGTTGAGGACCATAGAACCAGGGATAGGTGCAGATACAGGATAAGGAGATCCATGGCACACATCAGAATTTAGGGAATTACTCGCAAGTTGCATGTGGTAGCCAGACTTGGAGACTGCCGTATCTTAGAAAATTTATTTTCTCATCTATCTTTATACCTGTGATATTTGTATTAGAAACATTTTTGCCTTCTCACTATGTCCTGCTAACAGTTCACTGTTCATCAGTAGTTTCTTGTCTTTGATAATTGAATGGTTTGAAATTCTACCCTTATTCTCTGCCATCTTTAGAATATCAACTTCAAGCATCCTGCTTCCTGAAATAAAAGGTAAAAGAAACTTCTGGGTGCAAAGAGCATAGGATATTTAATCTGCTTTCAGAAGGAATGTGCAGAGCCATTCAATGCTGACAAAGTAGGAAAAGAAAAATGAAACCTCATGTATCTTTAATGAAGCTTTCAGGGAAATATGTCTGTATCTCTATCAGCATATCACTCAGGGACTGCTGTTTTTAATGTCTGTTTTCCTATTTGGTAAATCAAAATATTACTGGATCATAGTCACTCCAGTTCATTTGGATTTTAAGCAAATACTGTATCACGGTCAATCATAAGGTATTGTATTTTAGTAACACGAGCTTAAAATTAGCAACAAAACCCCAAGAGTGATGACACTGAAGAGAGCCTGACAGAAACACATTATATTTTACTAGGGAAATCAGCAGATCGAGTTTTAAGTCAAAAGATGCAGTCCTGAGACTTTTTAATCAATGATTCATTACTTGTTAAAAAAAAAAAAAAAGGCTAGTTGAATCAATACCCAAATTCACCCACACAAATTCTTGCTTGAGAAAAAAAAGGAGAAAGTACTGACAGTAAAACTTAGAGAAATATCATTGGCCTTTGCTCTGAATTTCTGTGGTTTGCTGAACATTAAAATCTAATGACTTGAGCTAAACTCGCCTGCAGGATGATGTCTGATTTCACTAATACTGTGGTACAAGTTACACTGAACAAACACTACGCACTTCTAGGGGAAATTATAAAGAAAATAGGGAATATTTTAACTTTGGGAGAGATTAAAGATTTTTCAAATTTGGGCATTTTTCACACAACTGTGTCTTTATTACTTTATATAATTGCATGGCACATAGTGCTCTTAGAACCTTGAGTTCTAGGCCAAGCTATACCATTTATTTCCTCTGATTACCTTGGTTCTACTGCTAAGCCCCATTGCATTTATTTGTAAAGATAGCAAAGGATGCCTTTGACTTCATGAAGTAATGATGACTATGAAAAAAACAACAAAAACAAACAAACAAAAAACCAGTATAAAGCTGTACTATTTTTTTTCACATGAGACTACTCATGTTTGATTAGAGAATCAAGTTGATGGAATGACCACTCCCCTTTCCTACAATGTGCTGCAGGGTAGTTGCATTTCCCCAGATAAGAAGCACCACATCTGGCAGCCATATTGCTTACATCTACTGAAATGAAATACATGGTTCAAAACACACCACCTCAAACTTAGTGCGAAAAGAATTTCTAGATAAAGTAAGAACCCTTGAGTTTTCACCTTACATCAGCATTTTTTTTTTTTGCTCAGATTTATATGGTCAGTTGTCTTAAAATAAATTTAAGAAGATCAGCATAGATTATACTTGTGTTTAGGCTATCTTTCTTTAATTTTGTGAATCAGAACAAAAAAGGGAAGTTGAGTAAAATCATGAATAATTTAAATTAATTAGATAAATCTACTAATCTGTAGAAGATCAAGTGTTGTGTGTGCTTAAACTTTTGCACCACAAAATATCACTTCCACTTTCATTTATTTTTTTTAATGGTATTCTATTCTCAACTTCCAAACTTGGTGATGCAGAACTCCATGGAACCAGCGACTTTCTGCTCAGAGGATAATCTAAAAGTGCAAAGGACACACCATAAGCAATGGCAGAATCTATGATAGACGTCTAACACCACCATTCTTCAAATGGCTAAGACAGCGGAAAGGAAGCATTTTTAAATGCCTTAGGTGTTCAGAAGTTCCACTTACCCACATGATGCCTCTTAATGATCGTCCATTTAGTTGTAGTACTCTGTTCTGGAATCAAGTTAGAGAAAAATGCTTCTGAGTTACATCAGATGATAAACGGAAATAGTTCTAGGGACAAAGATGTGCCAGTCACAACAACATCATCTTAAAAACTCAGCCAGGGGAAGACAAAACCCACTGTAGGATCGATCGAAAGTTCTGTTTAAAATGATGAACTATTTCTTCAACATTACAGGAGGTTAATGAAATATTACAAATATAAATCACTGTCTAGTCATGTAAATAATACTGTCTCTCATTGATACTATAAATGCCATAGAATACAAACATGAGTATAAAACTCGAGAGGACTGATCTGAAGGTAATAAGGCAAGGGCTGTGGAAACAATGAAACAGCCCCTATAAGTCTGCTTGTTTTTAGATAACTTCCAGTAAGTAAATCTATAGTCCATTTAGGAAACATAAATATGCATTCTGATTTCAAATGAAAACTGAGCTCATTTAAACATAAAGGCATTAAGGAAAGAATAAAGAAGGAGATACTTCAGTGGGAAGAGAAATTTCTGGCTTTCAGCAAAATGAGGATGGTGGTGCATGTGGAGAAAACCCAAGAGTGGCAATCAGAATGTGTCAATCACCTTAATGAAAACTGTATCAAGCGTAAATATCAATGTATCTACACACGTGAAATGTCTCATCATACATACACTTGCAAGGGAGAAAAAAAATAAAGTATTAGTCAAATAATTCTTAAAGTTTTAAAATCCTAATTTAAACAAATATTCCTTCATAAAATTTTCCAGTTTCCCCTCTCGTCCTGCTCTGTTTACTTGAATCTGAACTACAGATGTTTATTCAGAATAGTAAGTAGATATTGCAAATTTATATATATATATATATATATATATATATATATGTGTGTGTGTGTGTGTGTGTGTGTGTGTGTGTGTGTATTATAAATTTATATATATTGACCATGACTAATACAAAGAAAAAAGTTCTGCAAACCAAACAGAATAACACATAATACAGAGATTATCAGCAACAGCTGTGCTATTGGGCAGCTTCCCACTGTTCCAGACCTTCCTCCCAAAACCATACTTAAAGATATACTTAAACATATATAACAATGGTATCTTTGAAGAAACAGTATGGGATTGACACTGACATTTGTTTTATGCGTCCAAAATACCAGATGGATTTCTTTAAGATGTATTTACTTATGTATATGGCCACTCTATTTTCATGTATGCCTGTGTTTGGATCACTGTCAGCAGTGATGCTATGGGTCAATTAGAATTTTTGCTGTGCTCTTCTACAGGGCTGCTAACTAATAGGAGGATTCCTCAAAAGAAACATCTCTGGTGTCTTATCCCCAAGGCTGTGTGAGAGGTGGCAAACAATTTCTCTAGTTATACCAGAAATAGCCATGTTCTGTTATTTTAGAATGTTGTTGCTAATTGCATTAGGCTACACATCAAACATTATGTCCATTTTTAAAAAGTCACTTCGGGAGTTGGGGAGATGACTTGTTGCTAATAGCATTTACTAACTCGTGCTGAGTATTCCTGAACTCAGTTCCCAGCACCCATGTAGGTTCCTTATAACTATTGGTAAAAAGGATCTGATGTCTTCTTCTGGCTTCCATGGAAAACGCGTGCATGTGCACTAACCTGAAGTCAGAAAAATACATGTAGGTATAATTTTAAAATACAGTTTTTAGAAAAAGTTCAAAGAAAGGTCGAGAAGGCATTTGGGTTTCATGGGCAGCAAATATTTAGACGTCAGCAAGCCCAAATATCATTTTAATAGTTATTATGAAGTACATTATTTATAAAGGTGATTGTTCATGTTTTTCTTTCCCTTTGTATTCTTCTTTATCCTACTTCTGGATGTCACTTTTGTTCATATATTTGATAATTATTTTAAAGAAAAGTGCTCCTGGACATCAAGCAGCTTTTAAGTAGTACATCTTTGCAGAGGAATGGTAAGAAGTAAAGGGAGGGAGTGAAGGGAGGGTAAGGAGAGAGAAGGGGAAAAACATCTAAATGTTTTCTCAAGAAAGAAGGAATTTGAATAATTTTAATTAATTTTATGATTCTTATGGAAAAATTTGCAGAAGGGTAACCACTCTTGGCTCAAGGAGTGTTCCTACAGGAGGGTCAGATAGGGAATAAGGTTAATACTTATGAATATGCATAATTATGTGAAAACTTATGTAAATTTTATACATCTGTATTTAAGTATATATGACAAAATATCTCTCCTAGTTTAAATATGGAGACAGTGTTAATATGTAATAGCAGTTGGCGATACAGGTTCAGAAATGGCAGTGGTAGTGTGAAATTTAAATATAATCTATCACTTCAAAAATCCCTTTGAGGACTGGAGAGATGCATACATGCAAATACAGTGGCCATATACATAAGTAAATACATCTTAACACAAACTATTTATTGTTCTTTTATGTCCTATGAACTCTGAAAAAAAAGTTGTTCATCTACACATTATCCTAAGAATCAAACTACAGTAAACTCTCTAGTCATGCAAGCATTATCATGCAAGAACTTTGTAATCTGTGAGGTGGGGAGGATGTAAGGATTTCCCCTCTATATCATATATCTTTCTATTGATGTGATAAGATACCATCAGCAAGACAACTTTCAAAAGAAAGAGCTTGTTTGTGGATTACAGTTTGGGAGGGTTAGAGTCCACGATGACAGAGCAGAGGTCCTAAGTAAGCAGAGGTCTTAAGCACCAAATGTCTAAAGCAGCTTATGTGAACTCATCTGAACCACAAGCTGGTTCAGGGAGCACGAGAGGAATAGTATGAATCTTTTGAAACTTCAAAGTTGGCCCCAGTGATACACCTCCTCCAAAAGACCACACCTCCTCATCCTTTCCAAACAGTTCCACCAACCAAGGACATATGAGTCTCTGGAGTCCATTCTCATAAAAACCACCATACACACATATAAATGGATCATCTTCTAAAGTGCACTTCAGTATAGAAGGAATGAATGTCAGTTAACTAGCCATGAAATCCTGCAAAGCTCCATCTTATGCAATGCCTGATACCTATTTCAATGAAACACTAGGAAAACAATATAACAACGAGTACATGTATTCAGTATCTGCAGAGCCAAAGTCTAACTCAGATTTAATTTGAAACCCTCTTAACATTCATGTAATACTACATTCATTCTCATTTTCATCCTTACATACACACATAAACACAGACAGACAGACAAAGAGAGAAAGAGAGAAAGACACACACACACACACACACACACACACACACAGAGAGAGAGAGAGAGAGAGAGAGAGAGAGAGAGAGAGAGAGAGAGAGAGAGAGAGAGAGAAGAAATAGCTGTCATTTTCTTGTGGAGTCTTACAAAAATTTTGTGGAATTTTATGCTAATAATCTTATCCTGTACCCCAAATTACCAGTTATCCTACTCAAGATGAAAGCAGATAACATGTTATAAGGCAGTAAAATAAATCCTGAGTACTAAAGACAGGACAATAACCCTCATCTCAGAGATAAGGGAAGATTTTAACTTTTAAGACTTAGCTATGTAAACCATCTCTATCCAGATACCAGGCTCCAGGATGATGATATAGGGAAGCTGGTTCCATTTTACTCAATGACTTGCATGTACTTCTGAAGAGTTTAAATAGCTGTGCTCAGCAAGTAAGAAAATGGCAGCAAAGGTGATAGGCGAGGGACACTACCAGTCCCTCCCTATAAGATAGACAGCAATAAAACCATTCTGAAATACTAGAAGAGTGCCTGCTGCTTTTTATAAACTACGTGGCAGGTTAACTATGTTCTTCAGTCTTCAGAATCTTTAATCTGCAAGGATAAAAACCCCTGTAAGGATATATGCCTTGTAAGGTACAGAAAGAATGCCACAGCAGTTTCTCTTTGTGTCCCTATATGTCACCTGCTTCTGAAGCATCAACCTTCAATACTACCTCATGTGAAATTAAATATAATGCTTATTTTACTGAAGCACAGGTTGACCTGTGTAAGATGATATAAGTACTTTTTCCTAGGTAATTCGAGGTACTGGTGGTTGAATGCTGGCAGCCTAGATCCTAAGTCACAGTCTCACCCAGGAAGCTATACATCCTTCTAACCATGTAGTTAGAGACAAAATGAATTGCTATGGGGTTGGCTCATTCTTGATAGCAGTACTGTTAAGTGGGTGTTACATGAGAGTCCACTATTTCATATATATTCTCTTTCCTCTTTTCTATAAATTGTCAATTATCTATTTAGCCTTATTAAAACCATCACAGTTGAAAACATCTGTATTAAAACACAGACTGTTCTTTGCAAAATGTGTAGTTATTCTCTCATTATACATATTTCAGGCTTTTTATCACTGATTCATATTTTTAAGGATTCAAATGGGTTGAATAGTCACTGTGGATATTAAATTTAGTACCAGAAAGCCTTCAGGTATTTCTTATCCCCAGCTCTGGGCTTATTGCTCCCATTAATTAAGAGAGCATCTAAATTGTGCTTGCTTGGGAATTGGACAGTATCTTGAGTTCTGGGGTCCCTTTTCCTCAGCTAATTTAAGAGTTTCATCTTAGTCAACTCTATTTTAAACAAGGTATTTTTCTGTGTGAAACAAAGCTTCAGAAGCTTCAACTACAAATGCTGTGAGGTCCATACAAGCATCAGCTCGAATCTGTCTTTTCTATTTAATTGTGGGAGGTGCCTTTTACTTCACTCTCTAGAATCACTGGCCTGTCCCCAAGCAGCAAGAAGGAAGGGATATGTGGAGATGCAAGAAACTAGCAACCTTCTCTTTAGGGTGTATTGATAGGTGGCTACCACTTTGCCATGTTCCCAACCATTTTAATTACATGCAAGTATTCAGGTCAGTTCTAAGATGAGGGACTAGCAATACAATAGATGCAAACAGTCGAGGAATAAGCAAGACAATAAACACAAATAGTGAAAGAACAAGCAAGGCATTAAGCTTAATTGTATGAACACTCCCATGATCACTGTTTCTAAGGGCTTATCAGGATGACCAAACTATTTGAGCCAACTTTCCTATCCTAGCCCAAAGTCATTTTCATGTCTGAAGCCTACTTCCTTGTTCTAGCCTGAAATTTAAATTCCTGTCTAAAAGTACTTCTTTGTTCTAGCCTAATATTTAGATTCCTGCCTGAAATTACTTTTTTGTTCTAGCCTAATATCAGATTCCTGCCTGAAGCCTACTTCCTTGTCCTTGGCCAATCTCATATTTCTGCCAAGCAGTTCATTTCCTTGTCCTTGGCACATGTCAGATTCTTGCCAAGCAGCCCCAAAGGCTCTCTACCTTTCCCCCACTTTTATTTCATTAACAAGACTGAGCCTATATTAGGTCATTCTTACAAGAATGCCTTGTTATCTGTTGTAGAATATGCATTATCAAAAGCAATGCACTTCTGTCTTAGGTTGGTAAGGCTCTATGCAGATTCTCAATTATCAAGACCCAAACTAGGAGATAAGCTAACCCTATATTCAAATGAATGAGGGACCATGAGGAGAACACTCAGTTTTTAAAAAGTGTGCATTCTGTAGAACAAAGTTACAAGAGAAATGATTTTTTCCTATAATATTTTTCTCTAGTTCTCAATAAAATTTATAATCATTACAAAAAATTTATATATTAACAAAATTATAATAGTTATTATTAAAAATTAAGAATTCAGAAATTGTCACAATGTTTATTTTATTATCTTAGTACGTACATAATTCTGTCATTTTAATTACTGCTCGAGTATAACACAAGTAATATATCTTAATGAGAATAACATATCTCAGTAAGGATATGCTGCCTATAAATAGCTATTGAGTGAGCAGTCACACAGTGCATTTTTTCTTGGTCATGGGGACTGAGCACAGGGCTCACACCCCTGGGTAAGTACACTGTCACCAAGCAGTGGGAAAGCTTAACATCAGCTTACTTTGCACTTTTAAGTTGAGGACAGGGTTTCACTAGCTTGCCTCGTATGGCCTTGAACTCACTCTGCAGCCCAGGCAAGTACTTGAATTTGCTATCCTAATTTAAAACTTTACCATCCCATCACTATATTTACCTCTCCTCATTGTCCACTGCATTTTGTTCTGCTATGGTGAGCCCCTTAGCATTTTCTTTGGCTAATATGATTAGGGAACATAGGAGAAGTTTAGAATGTTTAAAATGAAAATTAAATGTTGAGAGAAATCTTGACTGAAAACGATAGGCTCTTGTTCTGATAAGTTGATTAAATAAGCAGCTTGGTGTTCTGAGATGAATTTGTGATATTAAGTCCTATAATGTGAAAAGATGAAAGCTGCCCTAAGGCAGTCTTATACTTACCATGCTCTTCTTAACTAATGCATGAAGTTCTAATCAGAATGAGCCCTGAAAACTTCCATTTGCAGTCTAGCAAAGGAGCAAGCCTTCAGCAGTTGTACACAGTCATGTGCTCTGCAAGTATAATTTTCCAGTTGGGGCTCATACATTGGCATTCATTATGTGTCATATGTGGTGTGTGCAGGGGACTTTGGACCTATAATTTTTTCACATTATAGGACTTGATAACACAAATTCATCACAGAACATCAAGCGTTTTATTTAATCAACTTATCAGAACAAGAGTCTATCATTTTTCAATAAGATTTATGTGTCCATTCTAGCCTGCACATTCTCTCAATGTGTAGGCTTGGTAGCAGTAAACAAGTGAATGATACTTCATGTGTTAGACAGCACTATGTGAGTTCTTACATTAACCTACAAAATCTTCTGCAAAAAGCTTTATCAACCTAAAGCAGAAGTGCATTGCTTTAGATAATGCATATTTCATAATGGGCAATGAAGGCATTCTTGTCAGAATGACCTAAGGCAGGCTCAGTCTTGTTAATGAAATAAAAATGGGGGAAAGGTGGGGAGCCTTTGAGGCTGCTTGGCAAGAATCTGACATGTGCCAAGGACAAGGAAATGGGCTGCTTGGCAGGCATCTGACTTTGACCAAGGACAAGAAAGTAGGCTTCAGGCAGAAATCTGACCTTAGTCAAGAAAAAGTAATTTCAGGTAGGAATGTAAATCTTAGGCTAGAACAAAGAAGTAATTTTAGGCAGGAATCTGAATTTTAGGCTAGAACAAGGAAGTAGGCTTCAGACATGAAAATGACTTTGGCTAGGATGGGGAAGTTTGGTCATCCTGATAAGCCCTTAGAAACTGATCATGGGAGTGTTCACACAATTAAGATAATGCCTTGCTTGTTCTTTCACTACTTGTGTTTATTGTCTTGCTTATTCCTTGACTGTTCGCATCTACTGTATTGCTAGTCCCTCAACCTAGAACTGACTTCAATACATGTATGTAATTAAAATGGTATAAAAGCAAATAGGAGGAGAGAAATGGGATAAGGGTTTCTAGGGAGGAGAAATGAGGGAAGGGGTGATATCTCTACTGTTAATAAATAAAATATCCAATAAAAATATCTACAGAATCTTTAAGATTTGATTGCATTTCTATATGAAAGAATAGAATGACAACCCTATCATTTATAATTCTTGCTCCTATTGTCAAAACTCTTGTGGCTGTGAAGTTCTGTGCTAAACTTTATGTTTACATTAAAGGAAACCAGTGACAGCCATCACCCAACTCTCCCTAAACCAGAAATCCTCAAAATGTTAAAGAAAATAAAATTTCTACATTATTTCCAAGAAGTCACCCATTATAGCTTGATCTCTGCTTCTGCTGCCCTGTCCAGGAAAAAGCCATTATACATATAGATGTGAACCCCATCCCCCAAATGGAAGGTAGACAGACGTTTCAAGGAGAAAGGAGATGTTAGTAGCCTGGCCATTTTACCTGAAATGCTCAATGAATTTTTTTAGACTGACATTGATAGAATGCATATATGTGTGCTTATATGTAAACATTTATATAAAGAGATATCTGTATCTATTCATACCTATCTAAGAATACATATATTTGTGTTTATATCTAAATATTTATATATCTAGATATCTGTATCTACCCTTATCATTAATTTATATGTGTTTGTATGTGTGTGGTTATATGTAAAGTAAATATTTATATATCTAGATATCTATATCATCTATGCATATGCATCTATGGGTGCATATTATTGTAAAGTCAAATAGTTTTAATAACTCAGGTCCCCATGTATCCTAGACAAGCATGAGGCTATATTGCATAGCATTACTCTACTGCATACCACTAGGCTAAACTGCATACCATTAGGCTATACTACCAGCCTGCAAACAGTTTCGATCTTATCGTTTAAACTCTGTTTAACAGGTTTAAGGTAAAGTTACTGCAGAAAGAGTTTTCCTCAATTTTCAGTTCCAAGACTCTCCAATTCTATTTAATTAAAATGAGTGTAACACATACATGAAAGAAATGAAATCCAAAAATGTACAAATATATTTTATGAGGAAAAAGTTAATAAACATTCATAATGTAATTAGGTTAGTCTTCTTTTCCACTATATTTTTTTTCCTCAAAGCCAAAATTCTCTTGAAATCTAGCCACTGGCAATATATCTAATTCAATGCTAAATAACAAATGTATTTGCTTTTGTTAATTTATAATGATAGCTTTAATTGGGAAAATAGACAAGTTCCCAAATGAGCATGCTAATGTTGTTTAGCTGAGTAGAATTAAGTAAATATAATTTTACATCTTTATTTTAATTATTCCTTATTATCCAAAATAGCAGCACTAAGTTTACTGCGGTGTACATTTCTTCATGATCTTATCCCATTCATGCCTTCCAATAGCAACTATTCTTTCATGCCTATCCTCCTCCTGAGAGGAATACCCAAAACTTCACATTACATTCATAGGATATAAAGTACATAGGTACCCATAATAGAGAGTTATCACAGGCAATATTCTTAACTGACAGTACCCCAACTGCCTCAATGCAAGGTAGAAGGTGAGGATACTCTGTTTGATGGAATTATGAAATATGCTCCTGTCTGATGGGTAAAATATCTCAAGTAATGATAATTAATATCCTATCACTAGAAAGATGCACGCACATTCCTTATCATCTAATGGAAAAGGTGTGGAAGCAAAAGGCCTCTGATTTTGAGAGATGAGCCACTTTTCATCACGGCTAGTGTACTCCAGCACGTAACAGATATCTTTCATTGCCATTTTAGGTAATTCAAAGCTAACATGCTGAAACTTAGCATGTCAACACGGTACACCATCAGTCTGTTCCTGAAACTTTCCACGTGGCATTTGTGTAATGTGTTAACTTCACATCAATAGATAGAAATTCTAGAGTTCATGATTGAATTTCACTTATTTTCATTCCGAAATCCCCATAAACATCAGGTGTCATATGGACATTAATTTTTAAATTTTTTTTGGAAATTTGCTGTATTTATGTTTAAACCTGGTAAATTTAACTAAAGTCCTGCATGACTCTTAGCACTCTATGAAACTTGCTATGAAGGCATTTCCTGGATTTAGGTCATTGTAGAATTTCTGTATCTGACGCATTAAAATCCACACTGGATGGAAGTTCTTAATCCATTTTCCACTCATTACCACATTCATTTTGATCTTATCAAAGGAGGCAAAATGAACGCCCCATAACGGAATTCACCTATTAACTATCTCACCAAATACAACACAGCTTCACTGTTTGATCTCAGAAACAAGAATGATGAAGTCCACTGTGCACTTCCAGCACCAAGCTTCACAATCTACATGAGAAAATGATTTGTACAGGTAGTTATAAGTAAATTCAAATAAAATTATATTAAAATTCATCTGCCAAAATAACCATTTAAAGTTATGTCAGAATTATCACAAAGGTTACTCTCAGAAAAATAAGCATTTTTATCTCAGTCTATAACTCAAAGCAGTGAAAGCAAAGATAATTAATTAATTGGATATTTAATAAGATATCTCCAGATTTTGGAAGGCTGCCTTGACATGTCAATGTTTATTTAAATTTATTTTAAAGTGTATTACACTTAGATTGTGGGTTCTAACCTAGTATTATCTGAAATTTGAAAACTTTCTTGCAGGGTGAGGGCTTACTTTTAGCAAGCACTGCCTTATTAATTTGTTTCCTATCATTTACCACAGTGCTCAAAGCACAATGAGACAAAAGAAAATTATTAGAACATATTTAAACACAAAAGAATCTACAAGTGTATGTATAGCCCTGTCAAGAACACAGTGAACCAAGTTTCAATGAAAAAAATAATCTGGAAATAAAGAGAAAATCTGTTCTGTGTGTTTCCTCTAGTAAACAAACAGTAACTGTAAATACATATGTAGAATTTGTTCCCATGTGTAAGTAATTCCATAGACATTTAAGTATGCCTGTATTAAGGCATATAGGCAAGGAGAGAGAGATAGAGAGAGAGAGGGAGAGGAAGGAGAGGGAGAAGAAGGAGAGGGAGAGGGAGAGGGAGAGGAAGGAGAGGGAGAGGAAGGAGAAGGAGAGGAGGGGG
>JANHMN010000017.1:33757030-33791444 GCA_030674055.1 Rhabdomys pumilio
GGGAGAGGGAGAGGGAGAGGGAGAGGGAGAGGGAGAGGGAGAGGGAGAGGGAGAGGGAGAGGGAGACATATCAAAGTTGGACTATGTACTGAAACATAAAAATTACATGAAGTGAACAGGATATCCATCTGCTACCATATACTTTATTCCTGAGAAATATCATAGGAAAGCTCAGTGGTATTTGAAGTTTTAAAAGAACTGCGTGTTATAGAGTTTCATCATTAGAATTTAAGCTTTTTATTTTATCAAAAATTATTTTACCTTTTAATCCATGCAAATATACACATATTTTTTTCTCAACTGCAGTTTACTTATAATGAAATATGAGTCACTCTTACAAATACATAAAAAATTAAATCATTTTTCTGATGAAGTCAGATTTCTGTGAATAATGAATTAAAGTTACTAAGTTACCTCACTATTTTGCATCCAGGAATGTGTAAAGCCCTGCATGTCACTGAGGTGGGATAGCTTTACTCAGTGATCGGGTATTCTTTTACATAGATCCTTATTTATAACTACTTACTTTAAGACTGTAAGCTCCTGGAATTTTGTGCAAGTCAGAAAATGCTAAATTTCAGAGGCCCAGACACTTCTAGGATACAAGAGAGAGTCAAAATTGTAATTATGATTATTATTGTGGTTGTTATCATTATTGTTGTTGTTGTAGCTGTTGTAGTTCTTGCTGTTGCTGTTGTTGTTGTTGTTGTTACCAGACCAAAGTCCCAAGAAATGCTTTTATTGCCAGAAGGTACTTTCCAGTCTGTGGATGTTCAAAGAATGTAATTAGAATTATCAAGGTACTGGCTCTCAGTTAAAATAGTTCTTGCTTGATATGGCAAGGGCAATGGGTATCTGGCCGAAGACATTTACACAAACACAAACACACACTTTATGACCTGACCACCTTAAATTAGCATAAATCAGTTAATATTAACTGAGCCATATCATTTCAACAACAAGAGTGTGGCTGAGTACCTGACTGAAACTTCTTTACATTTCATATTTTAGTGCAAATCATAAAAATACTAATTGCCAGTGTTTCAAGGACCTACAAAAGGGTTCTACTGCTACCAGGCTGACATACTGACATATTACTACATATTTCTGCGTCCTTCATCAAAATCTCTAATACACAGAAAAACAGATTGACAACTTTTTGAATTCTGTACACTGTCACATGGTTCAATTACTTTTTAAATAGAAGAATGGCTTGCTAGTTCTCACATTGACTTCCAAATTCAATGTGGTGGCCTATAAGGTGCACAGAGCAGATGTTAGGTGTCCTTCTTGTCTTTTATGAGTCATCATCCTCTCTTCTTCCTGTAATTCTGTTCCCTTTCTAATCCTGGGCTTTTGTCATTATTGTCTTAATTATCCAGTTCATTAAGCTTATCTTTTTCCTATACCTCCCTAAAATCACTTAGTCTAAAAGTTGAAAAGCAGTTAAAATATTGGGACACTAGCTGCTGTTCTTTCTTCCAATGCACGACTGTATCCTAACCCAAAAAAGCTGTGTAGCCACCACTGGATTTTCTGTTCCTACCACTCCTAATAAAGGCTCCACAAGTTAACAGTCACGACATTCTGCTATGAAGATCAACTCTTAAATGCAAAAGGTCCAGATGAGCAGCATCAGGGAATCTACATTTTGCTATTGTATTTTAGTGGCACAATGCCTGAGAACTGAGTCAGTACAGAGGAGAGGGGAGGGGAGGGGAGGGGAGGGGAGGGGAGGGGAGGGGAGGGGGAGGGGAGGGGGAGGGGGGGGGGAGGGGAGGTGGAGGGGAGGGGGAGGGGAGGGGAGGGGAGGTTAATATCTCGAATATACAAGAATCACAAAAATCAAACAGCAACAAATAACCCAATTAAAATGTGGGCTATGGAACTGAGCAGAAATCTCAGAAGAACTACAAATGTCTAATAAATACTTGAAAAACTGTCATCTTCTCATGAGAAGATGAAAATTAAAAAGTATTTTATAAGTCAGCTTTTAGGCACTATTGGTCAGAGTACAAATCAGTGCAGTGTAAATAATGGGAATGATCCCAGAAATAAATCTACAATCTGACCCAGCTACTCCACTCCAGGGTATACACCAAATGGGAGACTATTTCCTACTAAAGAGATATATGTTCATTAACTACTGTATTTACAATAGCTAGTACTGCTATAACTATTTGGGGGTATTGCTATACCCCCTAAATTTCTTAGTATCTATTGGGGTTTCTACCCTAATTTTGCCAAATTCGATTCCAAGACAATAACACAAAACACTGTAATTTATTCAAAAGCTATCATCCCTAATCTGGGCAGGTTCTGAGCTGTATTAATCCTCCCATGCTGTTAAAACGTCTATAAATGCCTCATTACTTGCTAAATTAGTGTCTTCTGGGCAGCTTCTGCTATAGAAGACGATAGCTTCTGCTATAGTCTGTCTCTCCTCAGGGTGAACTTCTCTCAGTCATTTGTTCTTGGTCTATCCCATATAATGGCGACCCTCCTCCTCTTCTTCTTTTCCTTCTTCTCCTTCTGGGCCCTCCTAAGACCCCCTACTCAAGTTCCACCTTCTTCTATCTCCTGTCCAGTCACAGGCTCTGGTATTTTATTAACTGATTAGAGATTACTGGGAAGCATTTTTTATAGCACACTCATCAATACAATGTCCATGCTCAGACCACAATGTTATCTTGGGGCAGTGTACTCAGTATTTGAATACACATGCACAAGGCCAACCCCAACAAGCTAGGACATGAACTCTGCATCCATCAACTCACCAATGGAGGATGAAAATATGTTACCAATATTTAATGCAATTTTATTCAGTTGTAAAGAAACAAAAATTAAGAAATTCGTAAGTGAACAGTTGGTGCTAGGGACAATATATTGAGTGAAGAGAACCATACTCAGAAAGACAAATGTCATATGTCCATACTCACTTTGTAGATCTTGTCATCTACAAAGATCTGATGATCTTAGTTACAAACTGGAAATAGTTAGCATCCACATTGATAGACATAAAAAGTAGCTGTTTGGGACATATCCTACTTGTATAGATGAATGCACATGTTTGAGAGCAGCTAGTTAAATTATAGGGACTATTTTAGGTTTAACAAAAGGATCAATGAACTGGAAAAGATCTGACTTTAAGATTAAGAAGGTGAGTGAAATAAATATGAAATAAATATGAAAGTGAGTGAAATTTTCAATTATATTTAGGTAACCAATCCAAAGGCACAGAAATATTATAAGAAGAACATGGAAAACATTGTGACATTTTTGTTTCACACACAAAAAATAAATTCTTTTCTTACTTTCTTTCTCAATTAGAAATATCTTCTATTCACCTATTCACTGCAGGCTTTCAGCTTCCAGCAGCCAGGAAAGAGGCACAGCACAGCAATGGGGCCTTTTGAAACCCAAAGAAAAGACTGTCACTCCCAAACTACCAGCTATTTCCCTTTGAATACAAACATACCATTTGAAGGAACTCATTTAGCATTTTCTAAAGGTGCCTGGTGTAACCTCACAAGTGGTGATTTGTAACATGGCAGGCTGTTATCAGGCAGCTACAATATTTTACCTCCGTTCAATAAAGAGCAGCACTACTCTAAGGTTCATCCATCCAGAAACATTACATGGGAGGTACACTCCAATCCCAGTTCATGTGTATCCATTTGGTGAAGGAGCGGCTGCAGAAATATAACTTGGTCCATTCATTTCTAAGCAATCTCACACGTGTTTAGTCTGTACTATAAGGCAAAAGAGGATTAAAGATCACCTTCCTTGCCCCCAACACATATACAGCAGAGGACTGCCTGGTCTGGCCTCAGTCAGAGAAGACACCCCTAACCCTGAAGAGACTTGAAGCCCCAGGGAATGGGGAGGTCTAATGGGGTGAGGGTGGGAGGGTGGAGTCATCCTCTTGGAGACAGGGGAGGAGGTATATGATGAGGAACAGTCAGAGAGCAGACCAGGAAAGGGATAATGACTAGACTGTAAAAAAGGATTTAATAATAGTAATAATAATAATAATAATAATAATGATAATAATAATAATAACATCACCTTTCATTATAGCAGGCCACAAGTTTCAGGCCTGTATTTAGCTACCATTATTTATCCTTTTGGAGGTAGTGTATCTACCAAATTTCTAAGACCCAAGTTGTCTGCATTTCATCCTTGGGGCCCATGCATGCCCAATGGAGTATAGTTTGTTTCTTGTTATTGTTTGGGGTTTGGGGGTTTTATTGCTGATATTTTTCTCTTCAGTTTCATAGTTTGGGATATTTTGTTGGTGGTGTTTTTGGTTTTGTTTTTGTTTTACTTCTGGGTTTTGAGGGATGGTTAGGAGAGTGCTTTTTTTTTCTTAATGACAAATATGGTCTGCTGGGGAATTCACTCTCTAGAGGAAGCTTTCCATGGGCAATTAATGAAATGTTGTAAGTAGTTCAACTCTCAATTTGTGTGTATTTTACCCTCTTAGGGTAAATCTCTATTCATGATGAAGTACCAGATTCCTACAGTGATATCTTGCTTGAAATCAAACTCTTTGGGGCCACTTTCCTTTCACTGTGGTTTCATCCTCTCCTGAGAACACTCCAAAAAGCTTAGCATCCTTTTTGGGGACCAGATGCTTGCCAGCGCATGGATTTAATTCTGAGACTTCTATCTTGAGCATGGAGTATATGTGTCTGTCTCCACAGAATAAAGAGAACATCTGTAGAATGGGAGAAGATCTTTACCATTTCTTCTAGCAGAAGATTCATAACTAGAATACAGAAACTCAGAAAGTACCATCAGAAGAGCAAACAATTCAAACAATAAATAAGAGAATGTTCTGAATACATCCCTATTGGCAATAGATACAGAACAATGTTCAGCATCTTCACTTATCAGAAATCAAATTAAAACTACATGAGAATCCTACATCACCACAAGTAACGTGGCTATTAACAACGACAGTGCAAAAAAGGGGACCTTTGTATACTATTATCTAGTACATATAGTAAAGAAAACATCATAAAATCTTCTTTAAAGTGTATAAAAGAATTACCACATCATCCAAACATGCCAGTGCTTCATTTTTACAGAGAAAGAGAGAAAGAAAGAAAGAAAGAAAGAAAGAAAGAAAGAAAGAAAGTCACCATTAAAAAAGATAAATAAGACAATGTTGATTTAAAAAATAATAATCACAATACATAGGGCGTTGGATGAATCTCTGCATCTACCAGGAGGCAAATGGATAACGAAAAGTTGGTATACATTAGGGAACAATTTTCAGTTATCAGAAAGAATGAAATAATGCTATTTGAAGAAAAATGAATGGAAACACAAGTTAATCATTGTCAGTGAAATAAGCCAGACACAGAAATGGAAGTATCTTATGTATTTTCTCACATATTGGTAGAGAGAAATGATTACCACCAATCAGAAGAGGAACCAAAGAGGAGACATGACAGAAAAAGATATGGGAACCAAGGAATGGAGAATAGGACAGAGAGGGCTGTGGGTAACTAGATGCCATAAGCATAAAATGCATGCACGTAAAGGTATGTGCATGCATTAACTGTTGTATGCATATAACTGATACCCATTAATTTGTGCAAATAGATATGAGTCAATAATTAAAATAATACTAATAAGCAAATCATTTACCTTTCAAGGAAATTCTCTCAAGATCTACATCTAGAGAAAGTTCTAAGACAGTGTATATCTTAGACTAAATTGTGTACCAAAATGAACAGAGGAAATTCTGAAATTGATAATGACTCCAACAAGCCACCAAGTAGGAAGATGGTAATAGAATAGCTATATTCTGGATCCTTCATACTTTCATTCCTAAGAATGGAAGGCTATTGAAAGAGATTTTAATTTACACATAGATAGAATTATACACATTCAAACAAAGTAAAATATCTACCTATTTAGATTAATAAGGTTTCTTGAGAATTTGTAATAATATAAAAAGTTACAGCCGGGCGGTGGTGGCGCATGCCTTTAATCCCAGCACTTGGGAGGCAGAGGCAGGAGGATTTCTGAGTTTGAGGCCAGCCTGGTCTACAGAGTGAGTTCCAGGACAGCCAGGGCTACACAGAGAAACCCTGTCTCGAAAAAAAAAGAAAAGTTACTATATGAAGATTTCCATTTCAGTGTCTGCCTGTAGAAAAACTGAAGTTACATCGTAAGAGATAGCCAATGCTTTTACATATTTTACACTATTTTACATTTTACTCTATTTTCCTTTAGTCAAATTTCATTTGGTATTTTTGCAAAAATAACAAATAATAACCATCTCACATAATAATAATCAGATCTATTCTGTTGCAAAAGAATTACAGCTCATGGTGCATGGCATTCTTGAAAGAGTGAAAGCAAACAGATGCCAATGTTCCCAATGACAAGGAAAGGAAAAAGATAACTCTGAGTTGGATAATTGACCCCAGAATAATATAGAGTCTCACTATTTTTCATGGTTATCCTTCAAGAAGCAGCTAGTAAGCCCCTATTGCTTAAAGTGTCACACAAGTGCGAACGCACACACACATACACACACACACACACATATACATGTATGTATGTATGTATGTACGTACGTAAGTTTTTATGTATGTATGTAAGAAAACACCTCTAAATATCATGTGTAAGTTTATTTTTCTTTAAGAGCCATAGTCTCCTTTCCTGTAAAGAAATATACTAGTGTTGAGAATCATCTTGTCAGATGCCAGCATTGATGGTTTCTAGCAGTCTGCATCACAGTCAACTCTCCTTTGGGTTCTTAGTGTTGATGTGATGAGGAGGAACGTGTTTACTGAGTGACTGTACTTTGGTATATGTGTTTTTAGACTAAAACCTAAGTCACCAGTTATGCCTTTAAGCAACCTCAGAAAATGTTTGTCATATTCCAAGTGACAGTTGTCAGTTAACATGCCAATGAAGATTTAGAGATACAGATGGGCAATTACTTTGAGCACAGACAGAGGCTTCTGTTCATGGTTTACAAGTGGATTGGCTTTACTAAGGGTAAAGGCTAATTTTGCTTCTATCTACTATTTTTTTTATGGGAAAATTAGAAAAACCATATACTTCATAACTAAGTACGTAGACTCATATACTGGAAATACCTGGGTGTCTACTGTTCCTTGCTCTCTCATGGCACTAGAACATATTTTATACCTCAGGACAATCGTGCTAGATTTTTGGTTATTTTGTTTGTTTTTTTTTCCTCAAAATGGCAACTGCTCTCTAGCAATAAATATGTCACTTCTTCCCTAATATAATGAAGCACTAATTAGAGCTATTAAACACCAAAACCTCTGAGATGGCCCCTCATATTTTCAGTTATGATAGGCAGAATATGATCATGTCTCCTGCAGTGATTATGTCCTAAAATAAGAAAGAAAAGAAAAAATCACACAGTTGAATGTAGGTTTAAACATATCATGATTAGCAATGCTATCTTTCTTTTAGTGTGAAGCAAATATACAGAGATATCATGAAGGAGGGTTATCCACAAATCATTAAACTCTAAAATCTTATTTTTTTCTATTTCAATGTTTAGTGATACATCTTCTTTGTCTGTGCACATGGTTTTGAACACTTTAAAAATAACATTAATCAAAGAAAGCCTTCAGAAATCTATCCTGAAAATTCTTGTTATTATTACCTCAAGCAAAAGAGCATTGCCCTCCTTGGCTTACAAAGAACAAACAGTAAATCTGTACGGAATATAAACCCATGCTTAAAGGCTAAACACAAGCTGTAGACCACATGTAGACAACTTTCTGACCTTGAAAAAGGCAAAGGTTACTAAGATCGACACATTAGTATAAATAAAGAAAAAAATGTTAAAGTTAAAATGAATAACTTTCCTTCAAAAGAAATTTCTCTTTTATCATTTTTTTATTTAATCATTGTTTACCTCCAAGTCCACCCTCTGATTGTTCCACATCCCATACCTTCTTCCCCTGTCTCAATGAGGATGTCCCCATCCCCCACTCCCACCTCATCAAACTTGTCCACTCCCTGGGGCCTCCGATCTCTTGAATATTAGATGCATCTTCTCTGACTGAGTTCAGGCCAGGCAGCCCTCTGCTGTATATGTGTTGGAGGCCTCATATCAGCTGCTGTATGCTTCCTGGTTGACGGCTCAGTGTTTGAGAGATCTCGGGGGTCTGGGTTAATAGAGACTGCTGGTCTTCTTATAGGGCTGCTCTCCTCCTCAGCATCTTCCAGCCTTTCCCTAATTTAACCACAGGGGTCACCAGCTTCTGTCCATTGGCTGGGTGTAAATATTTGCATCTGACTCCTTCAGCTGCATGTTGGGTCTTTTGGAAAGGTATTTCTTAAAATGAAAATTTGAATTGTACACTGGGGTGATATATTTGCAATTCACAGGGTTAATATATGTCATAAATACAGAACATATTCATAAACCCCATAAGAGTAAATGAGTAACAGTCCAATTTAAAATATCAACCTCTGAGTGGTAGTTTCAATGAAATCAAAAAGTCCATGAAATATGTTCCCCATCAGTATGTATCAAGGGAATCCAAATAAAAGCCACATTGTCTTAACTCTTCAGATCAACAGAATATCAATTATTAAACAGACTGGGAACTTCAAAAGATGGCCTGAAAGGATGACCACCAGAATGTTGACATATTCCTGAAGAGATGGTGACAGAGCCTGGTAAATTTGAGAGAACTGACCATGCATCTCACGTAAGGTAAAACAAAATCATGGTTCAATAATTCTAGCTCTACTCCACATAAACATTGCCTAAGCCAAGCATGATGACACTAGTCTGCACTCTCTACTTAAGAGGCCAAGGGACCAAATCCTAACCTTTAGGCCAGCTTGGGGCTACATAGATTATTCTAGGACAGCTGGAGCTACATTGACGTCCTAACCAACAGGGGAAAGTGGATTCTGAACATTTGTAACTATTTATTCATATAATAATTTACCACAAACTGTCCACATGTCTATGCAGAAGAGAGAATAAACTGTGGCACTTTATAAGATAGACCAGATATTCAGCAATAAAAGGAATAGGCTACTGAGAAATACAACAGCACAGATGACAACCAAAGATACAGTGAGCTCTCAAGAGGGATGATTAGATAGGATATTAATGCATCTACAGGAAATTTGAGGACAGAAATAAGAACAGCACTTGTTAAAGGATATGAGGATCGTGGGAAGGAGATGTGAGGGCACTATCTGAGCTGGTAGGAATATTATCTGTGTAGTCGAGAGTGTTACTTACATAGATTGCATAATTAACAAATCTCACCTACTGTCTGTCTTAAAGATCCATTTCTGTTAACAAATTTTGCCTCATTTTTTTTAATAAGGCAATTGCAAACAGTGAAAAGATAAAGAAAATAGGTGTTGTTAATATTGGTATGGTATAAATACTTCATATAAAATACAAATAATGTATCATGTAATTTGCAGAGCCAAGAAACTATATATTTACAGGGAAATAAAACCCAATGGGAATTGAGAAAATTTCCCAGGCTTAGAAAGCAACCAGGTAGCAGATCTGGAATTTTGTTTTTCACTTGACATGCCAAGTTCTTTACGCTAGAACAGTAGTAATTTTTGATGAATTCTTTTTTATCACATTCCAGAGTATGAAATAATCTAATTTTAAAAATAAATCTCCCACACAAGTTATAATAAATGCTTCACAAAATGATGTTTAATCCAAAACATATGTTTTAAGTGACACAGAAGTACCTGCTTTTTCTTATGTCCTCACAGACATTGCTCTTCCAAAATGGAACAGTTCTGGTGTCATTCACCACATGGAAAGAGAATATATTTGCATGTGCTCATAAGTACTTATCTACAAAGGAATATATGTGTCTTTTTATCCAGCCACAGTACATTGGAAGAACTGTTGGAATTTACACATGGGAGATTAAGGCCTCCCATCTCCTGATTATTTGGAGACCATTACTCCACTAGTCAAAATGCAAGTGGTACCTTTTTGTCCAGAGTGTGGAACCATACAAAAAGAAGACAGAACATCAGGAAGGTAGCAGTGATTTTCAAGGTCAGACATTCCAGCAAGTTGATACAAACCAGCAGACAACAAAGCAGGTATAAACAAGGGCTCAGAATGCCAAGGATGGGCCTTAGGATAGATACTAGGAAGACTGTTATCACCTTATCATATGATGTAATTCTTTTAAAGCATATTCTTTGTCACAGTGATGAACTGGAAAAATAGATCAAATCAGGTAGAGAATGGGTATGGAGGGACAAAGGATAGGGCCTGTGCTATCTATTTATAGTTAGCAAAATAATAATAATAATTAAAATTAACAGTTAATATTAAACAGAACACCATCATTATTTTCTCCATTTAGTACTACTCTCACATTAGACATGAGGTCCAAGGAGCACATTAAGTTTAAAAGCATCAACTCAAAATCAAGGCCTTCACTTACACTTACAGAAAACAGATGTGAGAAGCAGAGCTCTAACATTGGGGATTTAATCTACACCCCAGTGTCTCTTTCTTTCACTCCGTATGACGTTTAACCACACAAATTGACTATGTGTGTAGGTTAAGATGGTAACTAGTATCAATTTCAGACAGTTCCATATGCTGCCCTGTGAAGTCAGCATTCGCCTTCTCAGGTCATGGGCTCCTATTTGTTCCTCCACTGTATATGGATTTTCTCCACATATCTGTGCTTCTTTATTTTCTTTGCTGTCTTTAAATTCATTAGATCTCATTTGTGGTTGTTTTCTTTGCTTTTGGATTTATTTTGGCTGTTGTTGCTGTTGATGGTGATGGTAGAGTTTCAGATAGTGTATCAGTATGTGGTCTAGGCTGACCTCAAACTCACAATCCTCCTGCCTTCACTTCCTAAGCACCATCATTAGAAGTATGTACCATCAAGCCTGGTTATTCCACTAGAGAACACTGGAGCACAGAACTTTCTCCATACCCATTTCTTTACCTCTGTCCGTGAATTTGCACTAAACACTCGACTGTTCCTTCAATGCGTATCCACCTGACCTCAGCACTAACTTTTTGAGCAAACTGTCAGCAACTGACAGTACCTGTAACCCTATTAGCGAGAAGCACCTCTGACAGCAGCCATTATGACTTTTTTAATCATCTTCTCTATCCAAACCAAGTTTTTACACTGCACTGGTAAGCTTTAAACAAACCCTCACATTATCCCTCTCTGCACTGTATGATCTAAGTCCAGTTCTCCTGAGCTTCTTAACCAGCCTACTGTTTTAGCTACACCATGTCCTGCTCGTGTCTAATATGTACACTGGCCATTTTCCAAGAGTGCAGCCATATCATGTGTTAATGAAATGCTGAACAATTTGCTACTTCTCAAATCCTCTTAAATGGCTTACTATTGTTTTTTAGCAGGTAGTCCAAACTCCTAAATATCCCTTACAAGGCATGCGTGAGGAAACATAACCATTCTCTTTAGATACTGATCTTCATTTCTGTTATTGTAAGTGACACTGAGATTCATTAATAATAGTTTTAAGTTGGGACAGTTATTAGTTGTAAACCAATGATTGCTCCAACTTGAGATCCATCCCATGTGAGAGAACCAACCCCTGACAATACTCTGCTATGCTTGCAGACAGGAACTTAACGTAACTGTCTGCTGAGAGGATTCATCCAGCAGCAGATGGAGGCAGATGCAGAGACCTACAGCTAAATATCAGGCAGAGCTCTGAACTCCTGTGGAAGAGTCAGGGATAGAAGTGAGCAAACCAGTGCAGTCAAGGACACCACAAGAATACCTACAGAGTCAACTAACCTGGGACCATGGGGGCTCACAGAGTCTGGCCCACCAACCATGGAGCAGGCAGGAGCTGGAACTCAACCGCCTACACATTTGTAGCAAATGTGCAACTTGGTCTTCATGTGGGTAGCCTAACAAATGGAGCAGGAGCTGTCTCAGTCTCTGTTCCTTGCCATTGGACACCCTTCCCCTTAACTGGACTTGTCTGGTTGAGCCTCAGTAAGAAAGGATGTGCCTAGTCTTTTGGGGCTGGATGTCCTAGGGTGGGGTGGTACCCAAGAGGGGTGAGATTCCCTTCTCTTAGGAGAGATTTGTAAGGATGGGACTGAGAAGAGAGGAGAGAGAAGCCAAGACAACATCTCCTGAAATTTTGCACTTATTATATCGCTATACGCACACTTAACTTCTATTTCTCTGAATAAATATTCTCTTTCTTGCCAAGGTTTCAGAATGTTTCTTGCTATGTGTATAGTTGGAGATTGTGGCTCTGTCTTTAGTGGATTCTTGACAGACTGTACTTCATATTTCAAATCACAAGCTCCCTCCAATAGAAAGTCTCCACGATTTCTGTAGAATTTCTCAGGTGTCCTGCCTGGCACTCCCATGCATTATCCATTTCCTTTACTATTGTGATTAACACACACTGTGGAAATTGTTTATGTAGTTTCCAATACTCCCTGCTACCACTCTTCATACATATATGAGACAGTGCTAGCAGAGAGAACCACTTTGAACAAGTCTTTAGTGCTGTTCCATAAATCCCATATCTAATATATGATTAGCACACATATGATATGCATTTTCTGCATGTGTGCTTGTGTGCATCTAAGGATTTTATTCAGAGGAAAAACATCTGGTTTATTGCAAATCATTCCCAATACTTATCACTTCTTTTATCTTCATTAAATTGCTTTTAATTATCATAATGGCTTATTCTACCAGACTTTCCTTCTGTGGATGTGATATAACTTCCAGTATTTCACTAATTTTAGTATACTAGTTTATATCATATCCATGTGTCGTTCTGTAAATCCATTCCAAAGCAATAGCATACCATAAAATGCCATCTGCCTCAGCCCACCACATTTTTTTTTTCAAATTCACACAACTTAAAGGGCCCTACTTCACCAGGTATTGAATTCCAATAAGAAATTTAAACTCAATCTAAGTCTTTCTATATGTGGATAACCCCCTTAATCCAGTTTTATACTCAATTTAATTTTTTTTTGTTTATAACATTTACATGCTAAATCATCGTAAGTGTATTCTACTCCCATCCTTTCATGATATAAGAAATGAATGCCCTACTATGTGCAAATCAAATTCCTTAATCTCCTGGAGAAAGTTATTTTAAATGAAATAGGAAATTCTACAATAACAAACATTTTAAGACTTGTAAAAGTTTACTACTGTAGGATTTATATATTCCCTGAAACAAGTTTAGTAACATCTTTTGACATGTTTTCAAATCATATCAAATATTTGTGTATGGTTCTACCCCTAAGGGAAGAGAAGAGGTGACCAGTGGCTGCAGAGAGTAGGAGGAGAATCAGCTTCCTACAGGACTGATGTTGACTTGGTACCTTCACATACAATGAATAGGCCCCTTCTTCCAAACAAGGAAGTATCATGGTGGTTTCAGGTCTACTGGATGTTGCTAGAAATTTCACAATAACCCAGTAGGAATGAGGCTTTCTGGTTCTCAACAATAGCAGAAACATACAGGAAGCAGTGAGAGGGGTTCTCTACTTTCCAGAGCGAGTAGGCTTAATGATGTCAGTGAGGAGAGGAGGGTGGCTTTTTACTGATGCCTGGAATTCTGAAGGTGGCTCCATGTCTAAGGGAAGAGTGTCATAAGTAGTCTGTTGTAATAAAGTATTTAAAAAAATTCACACTGTCCTAACTCATCACTGAAAATACCCAGGGTAAAGCTCAAAAAACATGCCTCATGCCAAGAACTGGAGAAAACTAAAGACGAATGAGAACAGGCAATTAACAGGAGTGCACTCACAGTCACTTACATAATTATCTTAGCAAATAAGCAGATCTGAAAAAGCTTCAAGTTTGCAATTTAAAGATACAGTAACTAGAACTTGAAACTCCTTCTATGGGACAGACTAAGCAACAGCAGTAAGAGGGCGGTAGATGCAACCATCTAACTTAAAACAGAATCAAAGAAATTAATCCATCTGAATAACTAAGAAGCAAACAGACGAATTCACAAGGACCCAGCAGAGCAGTGCCTCTCAACCTGTCTAATGCTGAGACCCTTCAATACAGTTCCTCAGGTCGTAGTGACCCCAACTATACCATATTTCTTGCTACTTCATAACTGTAGTTTTGTTACAGTTGTGGACTGTAATGTAAATATTTATCTGATATGCCAGAAATCTGACATGTGACACCTGTTAAAAAGTCCCTTGACTCTCAAAGGGTCACAACCCACAGGTTGAGAAGTGCTGCATTCAACTAAAGAAAAGATGTATAAACTTTGTCATGAGAATCCAAGAAGAAAAAGAAAAGGAAAGGATGTTGGACAAAAGCCTAAATTAACTATAAACAATAATTAGGAACACTGGGGAATAATCCAGGCATTACAGGAAGAAGATCTTTCTGGTGGAGGCAGTTATTTGGGCATCTTATCAGTGGTAATCTCACAGGTCTACATGACCACACAAGACACATTAATTCTGTGCCCATATAATGTATCAATGTCATTGTCTCAGTTCAGATATCATACACTAAAATAGCCTCTCATTTCACAATTACTGGCAAATACATAACTACTGCAAAATAAGCTTGACGTTTTTTTGGTGAATATATGCTCTTAAAATGATCCACTGTGATTTGAATTCAGGCTTGATAAAAATATGGGTGAATTTGACAGTGAAGGCATTTCTGGAATTCTGTTTTCTGGAGATGTCTTCTAACTAGACTAAATGTAGTATGTAAGACTGATGTCATCCACTTAGTAACCATGTATCAGACACAGAGAATAAAGGCAGACATTAAGGATTCAGAGACCTAAGTCACAAATCCAACCTCCCAGCTAGAGAGAAGAAAGACAAAACCCAATAGAACTGCATGTTGCAGTGTAGTTGTCCTAAGGTCAAAAACAAGAGATGCTGGTTCCCCTAGTCCATAATAAATAGCATATGAATAAATAAGCTATTTTCCCAGATTAAGAGGTAACCTGGTCCAAATTGTTGAATGAATAATGATTCTAACCAGGTAGATAATCAAATGAGTTTATTCCAGAGAAACACAACACATATAAAACCCTAGTTACGGAAGAGAGAAAAGAGGAAGAAAACTATATATCTTGTCAGGTGGCATAGGAAAGAAGCCCTCAGGAGCAGATTCTGAAGTCTACTGAAGAAAAACGTTCCATGAGTGGGCTGAGCGGCCCTGTATAAAGAGCTTTCATAGTGGATACTGTTGATTCAGTCCTCTTATTTCACTTTGCTTCTTGAGTACAGTCTACTGAGTTGGACCAGTCCACCCTGAAATGATGAAATGACATCAGTGATCTTGAGAAAATAGAAACAGTGTAGAACAGACTTGGTGTGGACAGGTATGTATGAGGAGAGCAGCAGGCATAAAGAAGTGAATTCCTTGTTACAGGTGAGATCAATCAAGCAGAAAGAATCAAGAGATAAGACGGGCAAGGGAGATACGTAGGAAAGGTACCAAAGAGTATGAACTACCCGGTTCCATTTTGAATGAATACTTGTGAAATGCAGTGTTTACTGAAGTGAGGTGAGAGACAGGAAGTGTCTGAACAGAAGGTAAACCCAGCAGCACAAACCCAGGGAGGAGAGTGGCCCTTCAAGAGTATCAACAGTAGGAAGTCCAGGCCTGACAGGTAGGGAAAAAGTAGAGGGAAACTGGACACAGCGGTTAGAGGGGACTCTGCCAGCAAAGTGGCTATTTTAAGGAAGTGGTAAAGACACAGGCTAGACTGACGGGTTTCAAGGAAGTAAAGTATGAAAAAATGAGAGAACCAGGTGCAGATTGATGACATCAGACACTTGAAAGACACAAGGGACGATAAGTGTCAAGAAAGATTAATATTATTACTTTTGCAAGTGAGACACATTCTATTTTTTAGGTTATTCATGTTGAAAAGGCAGCTACAAGAATAAACAGAAGTTGGGGACCTGAGGAAAGAACTGTGTCTCTAAAACAAGCTCAGAGTACATGAGAAGCACTGCTGATGTATATATGGGTTAACTCTGAAAGAATATAATCAGTCCTGTGTTATTAAAAGAACAAGATGGACATGGGATCTGCATGTAAGAATGTGAGGCTGAGCATGGAGGCTGCCTAAAAGGATGAACATGGGAGCTGCATGTGAGGATGGACATAGGGTCTACATGTGAGAATGGACATGGGGTCTGCATGTAAAGATGGACATGTGGCTGCATGTGAGGACGGACATGGGGTCTGTATGGGAGGATGAACATAGGGTCTACATGGAAGGATGGACATGTGGCTGCATGGGAGGATGGACATGGGGTCTGAATGAGAGGTTGAACATGGGAGGTGCATGTCAGATGCGCATGGAGTATGGAAGGATGAATAGGAAGTCTGCATATGGTAGGAAGTAAGGAACACCACAGAGCATATACACAGAGACCAGAGAACTGAAAGCACTTGCTAAGTGGGAAGGCATTGTAGGCTGAAGACGCTTGATGAGGTCTAGCTTCAAAATTAAAAGTTAAAAAAAAAAAAAAAAAAAAGGAAAAATTCTCTCCTTACAATCATGAGAAAATCTGTTATCTCATTTCATTTATAAGTTAAAATTTCATTCAGCATCAATTCAAATAGCAAAGTAGGAATTATTTTCCTATCCTTATCAAATCTAGTCTTTAATGTGGTTAAGCAGACATATTCAAGTGCTAAAGAAATGTGTTTCTTATATTTAAATGAAATTGTTCCGTTTTTATTATAAGCAGAATTATTTACCTCAAAATATCTGTCTGATAGGTATTGCATTTTCCGTTTTCCAGATGGAAAAAAAAAAAAAGAGTATCATACAGGAAAGCGAATTTGTCTTCATTGCCTCTCAGGCAGTGGAAGTGTCAGTACTCAGTACCTGATGTGTTATGTGCTGAAATGGATTGTTTTACTATATTATTAATTGGTTTGAATGCAGACCAAAGATATCAAGAAATTAATCTGAGCACGTGTTTGTTATTAGTTTTAAAATGTGCATAAGATTATACTAAATCAACAGAGAGAAAAAGCATTATATTCATCAAGAGAAAAATCTACTGAAATAGTTGAGTGAATAGATTTTTTTTTTCTGAATCCAGAAGATAATTTTAGGCACAGAGTTCGTAAGTCCCATAACTTACAACCTTGCCTGGCTCTGCAGAAACATTTAGGGAATATGATCTAAATCTTAAAGTGATCCTTACTGAGAACTTAAATCTAGCTCAGTTTTGATGTTATCATTTGTGATAAATAGAAAATTATGTTATCTTCCCATTTTTAAAAAATCCATATATATATATATGTATATATATGTATCTGCAATATATCAAGGTTAACTGTAGTTGTCAGGTCAAGTCTTTCATCAGAGTCTGAAAACAGCACCTAGAGTAGCTCAGAAACTATTTGTATTTGTTAACCTTCGATTTCACTTCCCCACTAACTAGCTAAAACATTGGTTAATTCATTAATATTTGTGAAGAACACAGACTAGAAAGCCTTGCCTGAATCATTTCCACTTGGATTTAATAATATTTCTGAAAGTCTTAAATGCCACAATTGAATCGATACGCATGGATCTGCCACCCAGCATGTTCAATCAGAAGACAAGCATGTGTTCCCACACATACTTCACACACAAGACCCAATCCTTCAAAGTAGTTCGAGAGAATTATGTCTCCACTATACACCACCGTGTATACGCCTCACATCATACTACAGTGAAATCAACTGTATTATTCTTACACTTGATTATACTGGGAAGGAATGAAAAAAATACTAAAAAGTATTTAGCTATTGGTTTTTTTTTTTTTTTTTTTTTTTTTTTTTTTTTTTTTTTTTTTTTTTTGTTTTTTTTTTTTTTTTTTTTTTTTTTTTTTTTTTTTTTTTTTTTTTTTCTGTTCAGAATGTGAAAACATCACTCTTCTCAGCGGCAGGCATTTGGGAATAAATACGAATTCCAGAAACATTCACTATTTTCTCATTCTCACTATTTTCTTTGAGACAAGAAAACTGGGCCCAGAGAAGGAAATTCGGGTTAAATAAGCATGGAATCAAATGAAGGTAGCATAGACACAAATAACCTCACGTAACTCCAATGCCAAAGCAGAATCAAACCTGGGCCAGAACTTGAAGAATCATGCTGGGTTTGCTCTGTTAATCAGATCCCATCTTCCATAACAAATGGCTAACTACATAAAATTGTCATTACAGCAGGAAAGTTATTTTAATCAAATGTATCATGCAAACTCCTTAACACATATTATTCCAGATCTGTTATAACTGATCGTTGAAATTATAAATTATTTGCATTTAATTTTTGTTAGTATGACCCCTACTGAAAACACAGAACCGAAACAAATGAAATAAAATGCAATGAAAACAACGAAAAAAAGTAATCTGAAGCCCACAGCCTTGCACCCTAAATGAAGCAGGGACAAGTGAAAAGAGGCTTGTATCTGTCACTATCCAGGGAGCCAAGTAAGTCATTGTGAGAGCTCACTGCCTTATAGCACCACTTCTAGAAACTCATTCCAAAGAATGGAATCATCTGGATCCTTTTTATTGACCCTTCCGTCTCAAGACTGTCTGCCCAGCACTGCTGACACGCACTCCAGTGTGCACCTTCCTTCCCTTTGAGTATCTGTGTCAGGTTTATTTATAGCCGATGCCTTCAAACGCAGCATTTCCAGGTATAAGAAATGAAGTCTCTACAGTGATCCTAGAAACCTTCACAAATGGCCTTTGAGAAGACAATGGAAAAAGAATCTATAACGCAACACGTGCATTATGATCCGCCGAGACTCCAAAGCACACTCACCTTACAGTCTGGTAAGCATGTGTAAAGAAGAGTCGGGGTAGAGTTACAGAAGTGGCCGCAGGCCCTGTGCATCTTTTTATGGAACTATCGGATTACTCTAGGATTACTGCTGCCCACCCCTTTTCTTCTCGTTCTCATTAGGAATTCTCTGAAATTTAGACACCCTCTTTGTTTCTTACTGAGATGCCTTTCTAGTTTAGAGCCTTTTTTTTTTTTTTTTTTTTTTTTTTTTAAATAATCCATTACAAAAGCAGGCCATGCTTCCCCCTGCTGGGAAAAAATTAAATTACAAGGTGCATTAGAACAATTTCCTAAGTCTCAAGAAATCTACTGTTTAGGAAAGAAAAAAACAGCAGGGTCTCTTAACTGTTTTACTGGTCAACAATATGCAGTCCTCTCACCCTGGTAAGACCTTTATCTACATCTCTTAGTTCTGTAAGTTTTAAAAGTCCAATTAATATACATTAATAACTGATGAGACAATTATTGAGCCAGCTGTCCCGAAGAGAGCTCCAGTTATCAGGTCAGAGAAGATTATGAATCTGGTTCATTGTACACTGAATGGAAACACTTCTGAAGAATGAACTGAAACAAACAACTGAAGAATACATTTTTAATCTGTTTATGCTTATTGAGTCATTATTTTCCAATATGCAGTTGCTCTCTAACAGCAGAGTACTGTTTACGACTTTAGTTTTTCAGTTTCATTTATCAGCGCTTGATTATTAGGTAATGGTAAACATGATTGCATTTCTACTAACTGTCTAACTACTCTACAAAGCCAGCTTTTCCCTTGAAAACAGTGTATTTCGAATCTTCCACATTTTTTCCTGGCAGTCTTTCATGAGATACTTTGTTATTATAGGTTATAATAAATAGCAACCACTAAAAATGCCAAAATAAATCTAATGTCTCTGAATCGTTTGAGGAGTAAAAATTTTTCTACGATGTACAACTAAACCTCAAACGTTTTTAATGCTGAGGAGCTGGACAAGAGAAAGATGTCACTGATTCTTCTAGTGGGTAAGACCTCAAGCTGTAGCCAGTTTGAGGATGAAACACTTCATTATTAATGAAACATTCATCCAAAAATTCTGCAGTTGTGTTAAATAAGAAAGTGCATGCTACCAAGTATCAGGGATGTCTTCAGTTGCTAGGCATTGTTTCACATAAATGGAACAATTAGGGTTAATATTTCTGACGGAGAAGTTTTCGTGTGTACCTTTTCTCAAACGACCTTTCAAAGCAATGCAAAAGGCAAGACACAGATGTTCCTCTGAGAACCCAACCTTTGCTACATCACAGGTACACAAAAGAAAACGCACACCTGGTTTAAAAATCAATTGATCAATTGTGGAACGTTCCTAGGGACCATATCTTGCATAGTATACGTTTCGAATACATTTGTAAGCACTTTAGCCTCCGCTTACCACGCTCACATAAATATAGGAGCACGCATACTTTATTGTCGAATAATTCTAAGACTTTCCAGGGAAATATCTATTAAAGGGTATCAAAATCACTTCGAAACGCAGAATGAAAATATAATAAATAAAGAAATAACCCTGATCTGTGACCAAGATGCTCTCAGAACACTCCATGGACCGCATTTACTCCTGAACTGATTTTGCTGGCTTCTGCAAAGTGACAAGGTCCCTGTGGACTACCTGACACTTGCTGGTTTTCCTGTCCTGGACCCTAACAGGTCGCATCACCCTGCCACTAGACCTAAGGGCTAATTGAGCCTCGGAGGAGCCCGGCAACCAGAGCTGCGCTCCTGCATTTGGAAGCGGCTCTCAGGGACAGTTTCTGCCCAGCTGAGCGCTCGCCCTCCCCAACTTCGCCCTGCTGGGGCTGGCAGGCACCCGGGCCGGTCCTACCTTCCGCCAGAAGGCGCGAGGCGTGCACAAAAGATGGATCCAGGCTATCCTTCTCTGCCATCAGCTCAGGCAAGTATTTCTCTTCTCCCATAGCGCGGACTTCGGACCGTGTCCGGCCAGGCGCAAATCTCGCCTGCTCGGACGCCTCGGTCCCTGGCTCCCCCGGGAACCGTCCTCACTGCCGTGAGCGCAGCTGTAGCGCCTGGGGCTGCGCAGACCGCGCCGGTACCTGCCTCTCACACTCCCCAGCCTAGCTCTGGCCGCGGCCTCTGCTGGAGAGGATGCCCGCGCGGCCCGCCCCCGTCGGCCTCCTATTGGAAGCCAGGTCCGGAGGCGGGGCGCCCGCAGAGGCGGTGGACTATCATTGGGCGGAGCCATATGTCGAGTCGCCTGAGTGACAGGTAGCTGCAGCGGAGGGGAGGGGTGTGCGAAGTGCAAGCGCACTCTCCTGGCCGCCTTAGCTGGCAGGGTTCTCAGGCCTGGCCAGTGCTGTGGAGTCGGTGCTGACTACCAGGCAGGCAGGATGATGAGAGAGCGAGAATGTGCGCTCCATGAGTACAATGGTGAGCACTTCACCTGGGTCTCCAAGGCACAGGTGTCTCTCCTCTGGCGGATAGCAGGCTCTTGGGCAGGTTTGGAAATGCAAGACAAAATGTGGGCTGTGTTTCCCATGACCTACATCTTGGGGCAGAAGGATGTCTGTCCACTGATATACAAATGAAGAAGTGTCTGGATTCTGTAGTGGAGCAAAAGGCTTCCAGTGAGCATCACAGCGATGCAGAATTAGTTCCAGGGATCCACCCATCTCTGTGGTGGAAAATGTACTCACTGTGTAAACTTAGTGGGAAGAATTGTGAATGAAAGAAACTAGAGGTTGCCTAACTTCCGTTTCTCGGATGTTCCCATTGTTTAGACCATAGGGTCTCTTTCGCTGCCATGGGAATGTTGCTAAACTACTTCATATCTGCCCCACCTTTATTCGAATCGCCAAGGAAGAAGAAATAAGACATCCTTGCCTTACAGACTGGACCGCTGAACTGTACCGTGCCTACTTCAAATGAAATGAATCTTTCCTCACTTTCATGTTGTCTTTCCCCAAACAATCCCTTGTCAATATTTCTATCACCTTTCAACCGCAACAACATTCCTAGTATATAAAACCTGCTGGAAGTTTCTTAACTTCTCTTATTCTGTCGACAGTGTTCCTGTAAGTATTTATTTTAGATGAACTTGGGATATTATATTGGTTTTGTATGACATTTAAAAAAGTTAACGTGTTTCACATCCACGAGATAACTCACTCCAGCTCAGAAAAACACTGAACAACCCAAATAGTCTAGGTTTTGCTTCTGTAGTTGGTGTATTATACCTCATAGCTGTGCTAGAGCTGAGACTATAATTCAAATCTAAGGAGTATGAAGCTTCAGACGACAGAGTTTACCCGACTCTTCCATATGCTAGATACTTTTATACTATGCATCTATCCAACTAGTGTTCATATGTATTGAAAGGAGTCTAGGGACTGGACTTGAATAATTGCCAAATGAAATAAACACATTGTGTCGTGTTTTGTCTCACAGTGGAGATGATTTCTAATGAGTGATGGCAAAGGAAATCAGAAACACATGACAAATGTCAGAAATAATACTGGACTAGACCAAGTCCTAATCTTTAGAGTACTTGGTGAATTTAGTACATGGTGGGCAACATAAAATAAAAATGAGCTATATTGACCCATAGAAACCAGTTTTCTTATTATTCACTTCCAGAGGATAAGCAACCAAAGGCAAAACCCAAATGCCCCAGACAGGGGCCCCACTCCACATTCAAATCCATATGCTTGCAGTAGGTGACTCCACATCACTGTGTTATCTCCTGACTTAGAGATATTTTGTGGCCACCAAAACTGTGCATTAAATATTTTAAGAGCAACCTTCGGATTGAGAACATCTTATAAATACAAATGTAAATAAATTGATAACCTATAAATAAATTATTATTGAATAGAGTATTTGTAGTTGTTACACATAAATAAATTATAACTATTTATATGCTTCCCTCTTCTGATGTTAGGAAGACTCGATCATACCTTAATTGATTTTCAACCTGAGTTCTAGTCCTGAAAGACAATTTAAAATTCAATTTTGCTTATTGTACCATTATTTCAAAAGAGGTTTATTAGGAAAAATGTTCCAAGTCGATTAGCATCCAGAGGATGCATACGGCACGCATTCTATAAAATATGTTCTGTGATGAATGTGGAAGCTGCATATTTAGTCCTTTCACATATTTTATGAGCATCCAAGAAATTTAATCAGCTTATCTCGCCACACTAGTGGGAAGTGCATATTGTAAATTATTAAATAAGGTACAGCATTTGTATTTCCCTCATTGTTTCAATCAACCTTTTGGATAACACACTGCCACAGAACGTATTCACAATAACAATCTGGACAGATAGATCAGTCATCAAATGGATTTGGTTCCCTGTTGTGAAGACTGGTTTTTTGTATCCTCATAGCAAGCTTAGTTGCCTGTAATGTCATCTCTAGAGTAGGCAGACACAAAAGGATCACTAAAGCTAGATTCCTTCTGGTCTAGCTGAGAAAGAATGAGCCACATTTTTAGAGATGGAGGGACAGTCCCTCAAAGAAGTAAATGAGGGACAGGGTTGCTTTCTTCTGGCTGCTAAACACCCACAGGAAAATCAACTCACAGAAATGTATACAAAGAAAGAAGGAAGGAGAAAAAAAGAAAGAAGAAAGAAAGAAAGAAGGAAAGAAAGAAAGGAAGAAAGAGAAAGAAAGGAAGAAAGAAAGGAAGAAAGAAAGAGAAAGAAACAAAGGCAAAGAAGGAAAGAGAAAGAGAAGGAGGGAGGGAAGGAAGGAAATAGAAAATAAAGTAAGAAAGAAGCAGAAAAAGAAAGAAGGAAAGAAGCAAGGAAGGAAGAATGATAGATTAACAAAATTGGCAGAAATTAGTAATTTGTACAATAATATGGAGACAACTGTCCTCCATGAGTGTAATCAATGTTTAGACTTCTAATGAGTAGGTCTATTGTCTAATATAATTGAGAATTGAAATGTTAACTGATTAACATTTTGCTGAAGAATCTCACAGATGCTCATTAGTGAAAAGCCTCTATTTTGATGTTCAGTTTCCTTTACTTTCATTAAATACACAAGTCATCTGTCAGCGCACATCTCGAATAATTTACATAATATACTTTAGGATTATAAAAGAGAATGTAAAAGCCTGGCAAATGGCTTGCCAGGTGTATGCACTTACTACTCAAGAATTTCATGAACATACCCCATCCCGACACACAGTCACACTAATAAAATATAAAGTAAAGAAATCGTTATGAAAATGAAGAGTGCAGGTGTGGTTATACTATCAAAAGCAGTGAAAATATACACTACAAAAGATCTCTCTTTTCAAATTCTCTGCGAGGAGGAGTTAAGGAGACGGCTTGGGGGTGATTATGACCAAAATATATTGTATTATAATCTCAAAAAATATGAAAATAATAGAGTAGGAAAAGAAAAGGAAAAGTCAGTCATTTGTAAAGTGTTGAGAGTCAAAATTTGCTATATGCTCATGGGTCACAGCACAAGTTAATATGCGTCACTTATATCCGAAGTATATGCATGCTGGTTTTAGAAAAATTTAAAATAGCATGGCATATCTTAGGTGAAACATGTGTAAGTTAAACTCAGCAGAAGAAACACACATACACACACACACACACACACACACACACACACACACACACACACACATCTGGCAGTTGGGTGTTGGCCACTGAGTTGTAATACTGCTGTTCCAAATGAACACAATTTGAGCAAAGGGCTAAGAAAAGAAACTGTCCTAATTATAAAGTGACCTTACAATCTGAGTAATACATTTCTGGTGTTGGAATTATCGGTTTTTGTGAAATTAACCAAGATGAAGCTCTGGATAGCTACCACCTTGACACTATGATGTTGGCACTGACAGCGGATTCCTGAGTGCAAACACTGAAGCTGTCCTTATCATGCCAATGCAAACTATTGACTGAGGTCTTAATATTAAATCCAATAGCTGTTGATTTGTTGCTCAACTATTGATTGTTTTCTGGAGATCAACATATTAAAGTAAGAAATTACATACAGCATGGATAGGTAATATTTTCCATGCACAGCAAATCAAGATCTGACCTCCATTGTATTTGGTATAAACTAAGGAGATGAGGGCCACAAGGAAATTTAATTTGAAAAAATACACTTCAGGTAAATTAAAACTTTTCACACAATATGTATTGTGACGAATACAAGGGGGAAAGATTGGATTGAGTTTTAATTTTGATTTGGGAGTTACTTATCGACATTTCTGAAAGAAGTGACTAATATTAAAGTCATAAGAGAATGCCTTCCCACTCAAGGTTTAAATCACTGTGAGTAGCCAGGTAATACAAGCTTCCTAGCTCTTCATCTGTGTGTAACATACTGCTCCACATTACAGAATCATTGTGACGTCCTGCTGTGCAGAATAAACATACAATGTTATCTAAAATATTTTTATAAATTAGGTATTAACTATAGAAGTAAATATTTCAAAGACAGGGCAGGAGGTAGGACTGAAGAGAAGAGTAATTTTTTCACGTGTAAAGAGTTGAAGTTTTATTATAAGAACAAGTTCTGAAGATGGCTTGTGGGAAATTTTAAATATTCTTAAATTAAAGACAGTATATACTTAAAATAATTAAGATATTAAACATCCCACAAAAACTAAAACAATTGTCAGGCATTTGCATTTAAAAAGAGTAATAAAATTGAAAATGACATTCCAGTCCTTGTCTGTTAGTACACACATACAATCCCAACATTTATGAGCTAAGGAAGGGGCTAGCCATGAGTTCCAGATCAGACTTGACTACTTAGAAAGAGTGTCTCAAGAAATAAAACAAAAAAAAAAATTTAAGAGTTCATCCATCCTACATAAAATAGAAAAACAGGAAATGGTAAATATTGGGATTCCGAGCAATGGCATAGGTTGAAATTACCTCAGTGTGAAACAATCTAATACTGGATTAGATCCTGGGACAAATTTTCTTTTTTTCCCTCTTAACAATCCTGACAGTGGAACTGACAAAACAAGAATAATATCTATGATTCTGTCTCCTGCTTTTTCTCACTACACAATGATTGTATAAACAATTGCCTGTGCTTTGCAGAAAGCAGAGAAGGTGTCTGAAGAGTAAAGGGGTATCATATTCAATACTATTCTCAAATAAGAAAAAAAAATAATTGTACAGACACAAAATCATGGGATGGATATAGTGTAGAATATTAGAATTTAGGGAAAATTGGATAAGGCACATAATAAGAAATTTTCGTGATTTTGCTACTTTTTGTATGTGATGTAATTTCAGAATAAGCAAATGAAAATAAGTGTTAATAAAATAACTTTAATAGATATAACTGACACATAATTTAATGAATCATACTTTACTAGCTGGGCTTGAAAATAGGAGGCCTGCACTTCAGTCATACAATATCAATTATTGTCTACATGGAATTCACAAACTGACAGAGAAGTTAGTAGTATTTTGAACACACATAACATTAGAAAAGTTGGAAATATACCAAAAATAGGTACATAAATGATTATTTTTGTGTCTCTAAATTCCAAACAATAATGTTAATTACTGTGTTTTACTTTCAACTATTCTTTAAAATTATGTTGACATATTAAAACAACTATTATTGAAAACTAGACTGGTTCATCCCTCTGACCCTACTACTCTGGAGACTGAGGTTGGAAAATCATGAGCTCCATGCCATCCTGGAATGTATATTAAAACTCTGTTTCACCCCCCATAAAAACTAAATATATTAAATTATAATAGGCACTAAAAATAACAGCATCAGCCTGGGCTAAGGTCCAGAGGAAACCCACAGACATTTCAAGATTCTCAAATTCTAGAAGGAATTGGACCAAGAAGCAACTGATAGTGCTGTAGATATAGAGTATATAAGGGGAAAACACTCTTGAGAATTTGAGAGGATTTGAACTACAAAGTCTAAGCATGAGTAGCAAAATTGTGCCAAACAATGGCCCAAGACAGATTAAGTGTTAAGAAAGCTGTGGCCATGTTTGTCCCGGAGAGCCATCCTTAGCGTGTGATCACATGGAGTATAAAACCAATAAAACAAAAATCATGGTCATATATAGAAACTGTGGTGCTGATAGTGACAAGTAAACCCAAATATAAAGGAAGGCTGCAACTACTTACATGTATGTAAATAGGGCTTACTTTGTATTTCTTAATTGAAGATTATTTTTAAGTATTTTTTGCCCTTTAGTATATTTTAAGGTATAGATAGCCTTATCGTTAATGTTCTTGACTCAATAATCTTGATGTTTTAGAGACTCAAAAGGGTTGTCTTTTAGAAAACAATATCTAAGTTCTTTTAGTCTAGGTGAGGTAGGTATTTTGTGTCCCTGGAAAAAGGTCAACAAACATAAGGAGATATCTGTATTTTTCACAAGGCCCATCTATTAGCTCCACTTCAGCTGTTATAATTTATAAACATTCTAGATGTCCACATCTTTAAGATTCTGTCTAGGGGTGACCAATGGGTCTAAGACTGCCCCCTAATTTTTAAAGAACTGACAACGAAAAGCCTAGTATGTGATAACTGCTAAGAATGGTTGACAGAAATAATTCCTTTGTTGTTAACGCATCCTATTAATAATAGCTACTATACAATTTGATTAAGGAAGGAGTCTTGGTTCTTAATTCACAGATGGATAATCCATTGTTAAATAACTGAAGAGAGGAGAGGATCTTAGGGTTACTATTGCTGTGAAGAAACACCATGACAAAAGAGACTCAGGGAAGAAATTGTTTATACAGCTTATACTTGCACAGCAATGTTCTTTACTGAAGGAGTTCAGCACAGACATTCAAACAGGGAAGAATACTGGAGGTAGAAGCTTATGAGGCTTGGAACTGGCTTGCTTCCTGGCTTTGCAGAGTGTTTTCTTACAGAATCTAGGACCACAAGCCCACAGATGGCACCACCCAACATGGGCTGGGCCCTTCAATCACTAATCAAGGATACATGAGTGAGGTAATCCAATCACAAAAGAACACACATGACATGCATTTACTGATAAGTGTATATTAACCCAAATGCTCGGAATGCCCAAGATACATTTCACAGACCACATGAAGCTCAAGAAGAAGTAAGACCAAAATGTGAGTGCTTCAGTCCTTCTTAGAAAGGGGAACAAAATACTCATGGGAGCAAAGAAGGAAACAGAGAAGAGACTGAAGGAAAGGCTGTCCAAAGATTGCCTCAACTGAGTATCCTTCCCATATACAGTCACCAAACCCAGCAAAAAGGGCATGCTGATAGGAGCCTGACATAGCTGTCTCCTGAGAGTCTCTGCCAGAGCCTGACAAATACAGAGGCAGATGCTCACAATCAACCATTGGACTGAGCACATGGTCCCTAATGGGGTTCCCAATGGAGGAGTTAGAGAAAGGACTGAAGGAGCTGAAAAGATTTGCAAACCCATAGGAAGAACAATAATATCAACCAACCAGAGCTGCCAGAGTTTCCAGGGAATAAACCATCAACCAAGAAGTACACATGGAGGGACCCAAGGCTTTAGCTACATTTGTAGCAGAGGATGGCCTTGTTAGGCATCAATGGGAGGAGAAGCCCTTGTCCTGTGAAGGCTTAATGTCTCAGTGTAGGGAAATTTGAGGCTGGGGAGGCAGGAGTGGGTGGGAATACCCTCATAGAAGCAGGAGAGGAGTGTTGGGGAATGGAGTAGGGGACTTTGGGGGGGGCTGGGAAAGGGGATAACATTTAAAATCTAAATAAAAAAATCCATTAAAAAAAGAAAATGAAAAAAAATAAGTCAAAAATGAATAAAAAGAAAGAAAGAAAGAAAGAAAGAAAGAAAGAAAGAAAGAAAGAAAGAAAGAAAGAAAATGTCCTACAGGTGGATCTGGTGAGACATTTTTCTCAGTTGGCATTCCCTCCTTTCTGATGATTTCAGTTTGTGTCAAGTTGACATAAAATTAGCCTGGACAAGTAAATTGGTAAAAATTTTTTAGCCTGTATAAAAGACATGGAAACCTGGTAATTTTATTAACAACTGGTAAGCCTAAACTGGATAGGTTCTGGGCTATTTTAACCTGCACCTCAGTCGTAGAACCCTTGTTACTTGCCAACATAATCTTGCTCTGTTTGCTCTGCTCTATGTGTGTCCTCAGGGCAATTTTCTTTTGCTCTGTGCTCATGGTACATCCTCATGGTCAATCCTGCCTCATGTCTACCTCCTTCTTCACCTACCTTTTTCAGTCTCCTCCTGGACCCTACTTGAGATTACTGTTAGATCTCAAGTTCTGACTTCTCACTCTCCAGCCCAGTCACAGGCTCTGGACTTTATTACCCAATCAGAGATTATTGGAGACCGTTCTTTCAGCTCATTGATCAATACAGTGCTTATGTCCAGACTCAACCTGATCCTGTGCAGAGAACGCCACACCTGAGTTCACAGCGAACAAACCAAGACCTACAGACAAGAGGTTAGGATATGGGTTAGCTAAAACAAAAATATGGAAGTCCATTAGTAATGAAGCTAATGTTTAAGAATTATGACATATTAAAAAGGGAAGTTTGAACAAATATGTCCTGGTTTGTTGGACAATGATGCTTTCAGAACATATTGGTTATTAAAGGAAAATCCCAGTAACCAGCAAAAGAAGTAACCCAAAAAGAATGATCCAGAGGTCCCCTAAGCAACACAGCTTATCAATGGTGCTGTTTTTTGTGTAGCATAACTATATATTAATACCATATTGTTGAAGAAAGTACTCACATTGGAGGCAGGACAGAGAGAAGCCTAGCCACAAACTGGCCAGGCGAACTTTCCCATGAGTAGATGCATCAGTTTTTTTTACTGGCTACCATCAATGGAGCCAGGGACTCCTTCTCTCTCCTAAAGGTAGGACATGATAACAGTTTTACAATGGTTTTCTTTGTTGAGAGAGAAAAGCCCCACTTCTTAGAAGACAAATGTGGGCTTCACTTTTCCAGTGTCCATGCAAGCATTATTCATGTAGTCGCCTCTTCAACTAAAGGTTTTTCTGAGGAACATGTTTTCTCTGTGAGAACATGTCGTTTCCAGAGTTAAAGTTATCATTCAGGTTTTTTGTGTGTCTCTAGAAATGTTCCCTGAGCTTTTTGAACACTAAGTTTTTTCTTCTTTGTTGAGACTCACAGAAGTCAAATTGCAAGGCAAGCTTAGACAGAGTGTCTGGGAACTCACTGTCTCCTTTTGTAGCTTCTGCCTAGAGTCTGAAGCATATTGATGAAATGAAAATCTGGCACTATCTGATATTAGAAAATTTTTAATTAGCCTTTAATTATAACAAACTTATCATATGCTTGCCATCACTAAATTTTGTCTTTCATTAATCTTTCAGAGACTTACTCAGACTTTTTATAGTGTCTTTAAGCTGTCTGGTTGTATTCTCTCTCTCCCCCAACCCCTCTCTTTTTCTCTTCCTTTCCTCAAATTCATTGAAACAATTTTTATATTCTACAAATCTATCATGCAAATATATTTCTCTAAAAGTATTTTCCTTTTCTCTTTAACTTTCTTGTGTGTGTGTGTGTGTCTGTGGGTGTGGGTTGGGTATGGGTGTGGGTGTGTGTGGGTGTGAGTGTGTGTGTGTATATGCATACATGATCATGACCTCTGTATTAAATATATATTTTCTGTTAGTGGTAGGGTAATGGATTTTACAAGATTTTTCCTTGCAATTTTTTTCTCAGAAACCTAACATAACAAAAAATTATCTACACAAAGCGGTCAAATGAAAATATGATATGTAAAAAAACTATTAATGTCCTCCAATGAATGCTGAACGTGCTCCCCCTTGAGAATAAAACATAGCTTAGCCAAATCATTGCTGGTACATACCTTTATCATCTTATGAAGCTTTCTTTTGGAAAAACTAAAGAAAATACTTCTTTTAAAGATGGCTTGGCTTATGAGAAATTCCCATTTCTTCTAACACAAACCAAAATAAGAAATGAAATCATGATAGACAAATACAAATGTTCAAAGTGCAGCACAAAGAATATCAAAATTCCTTTATGTACATGTGTTTGGTGTGTGCATACGTTTATACAGGTTTGAACATGTGTATGGAGGTCACATTCCAACATCTTTCTCTGAGACTTTCTAACTCCTTGTTTTAGATAGATATATCAGTGAACCAGGAGTTCATCAATCTATCTCCATTCTCTGGCCAGTGCATTTCTTCTTCGCTACTACCCAGTGTTGGAATTATAAAACTATAGGCCTTTTATATGGCTGCTGGGTACCACACCCCAGGTTTTGATGCATGTACAGCTGGCACATTTCCAGTTGAAACAGCTCCCCATGCCCGTGTTATTTTTTTATTAAACAAAGTACACATTTGCTCGTCTAAGTACTGTGAGAACAAAGTGTGATTATTTGTAGCATGTTTTGACTTCGTCTTCAGTTTTGATAATCATTATTAAAGGTAATTCTATCATCCTGAAAAGGTCAAAGCTATTGAAAACTGAACACAATCACATTTACAAGTTATGTTTAGGAGTGGCAAAAGTTCCACAAGGTAGACAGGAATGTAATTCAGGTACATTAATTTGTAGGGAGTATTAGGGTCTTGGTATACTTCCATACACATTACTGAACAGGCAGAAGGAAATATAGAGTATTTCACTTTACCATGACTAAGTACAATGCCAAAGTGCTTTTTAAGATACCACTTATGCTTATGAAATTTCTATGTTTTGTCCCTGGACTTGCAGAGATGCTTGCAAGATCTTTTTAATAAAGGCTTGTCTGGAAATGTATACATCATTCCAAACCTCATTAAAGACCTTTCTCTTAGCAGGCAATGTGGAAATGATTTAAAAGCTTTGGACTCACTGTTCTGTTTTCATTAGGGGATTAGATCCAGTGGATACAAATTTTATGGTATTCTTTTCTAAAGAGAGTTTTTAGTCAATACTGATTGTTTTTGTACTTACAGTCAAATAACTCCCTCTATTGATGTCTGTTGAATTACATATGTAGTTTTCAAACTAGTGCTGTGAGGTAAGGAGATTGAGAACTATTCAACTAAAACATGAAAGTCATGTCATAAAGTACATTAATAACTCCATGTATTGAAAGGACTATTTTACATCATTTCATATCTCACTCGTTTTACTTTCTCCATGGCTTTTCTCTCTTTTTTCTCTTCCTTATTTCTTCTGTTTTTCTGTATTTCCTTTGTTTTCTTTTGAAGTTTTATTAACTATTTTTTAAATCAAATTCTTTTTGGTAAAGACATATGGTCCTGCCCTCACAGGCTCATTAAGGCAGTCAGATGACTGAGATTAAAATCAGTTACAAGGAAAAAGGCACATAACATCACCAATAGATTCCTAAAGGGAAATATGGGCTCCTAAATAAAGAAACAGAGAAGTAGTGATTTTTTTATTAGATTCTCAAGGTATTTTGGTTTAGAGAAGTTTCATAGACATAAATCTGAAAGATGAGGGGTGGTTGTCCAGTGTATGGAACTAAACAAACCAGGTAGTTGAGTGCATGCGCTGATGCTGTGGATTGAGAAGGAACTTAACACAGCCTTGGATGGTAACACAGAATGTTAGATTGTAATCACAACAGTAGGTCAGAAGGCCATCAAGAACGTGGTGAAAACAGAAGTCATGTTGCCAGATGGGTACATCAGCTGAGTGGTGAGAGGATGCTCTGTGAATCATTGATGATCTCAGTAACAACAAGGAACACTTCCTTCATACTCTTGCACATGATGCCTGAAGCTCTTGCCTTGCCTGTGAACTATGGAGTGAGCCTGAGAGCCATTTTCCATATCCTAAACTGGACAGAACCAGATTCTGAGCTCCTGAAAACCACTATGACAAAAATCTAGGTTATCTAACACTTTTTATTTTTTTTAATTTTTATTTTGAAAAGGAAGCAACTACATTTGTAAAGCAATGGCTACTGTGTTGTTTTAGTTAGGACATGTAATAACCAAAACATTGATTTAATAATTTAATGAATCTTACAGTATTGGTGAGTATGGAAAAGACGAATGAATCTAGATAATTTTTTGAGGTATAATATGAGAAGACTTAAAAGAATGGGGATGGGAGGGTGGAAAATGTTAAAACATAGTCAAAACTTTCCTGCTAGAATTGCCATGGGAGATAATGCTCTGGTGACTGATTGAGGAGGGATTGCAGAATTGCATGTCTGAAAGAGAAGAATTGTTTCACTTCTGGACATTCGTCAATTGTGCTCTTATCCTTTGCATTTAGTTTACATAAGTACCCCATTCATCCGACATCAGAAAAGAAGCTGTTCCTTAACTTCATTACAAACTTCATAGGGATATGCTGCCAAGACATCAGAAGCTAATTTGGGTATTCTTTAGGCCACTGTTTGTGTTTTATTACCAAGGAGTAGATTAGGTTTCTGTGAAAATGTTCAATTTTATTTGTTTGTGATGGGCTCTAGATCTCAACACCACCAGAACCTACCACCTGTATTTAGACCAGTTGCTTCTTTCATTTTTCTGAGGGAAAAGACAGTGTCTACAATGCTTGACACTAGTGATTTATACTGCCATTGTATTGTGACGTTAGTTGTAAGGCTTGTCGACATTCTCCAGATGAATAACTCAGGGAAGTTAAGTAATATCACCAAAGCTACGTAGCTAAAAATATACAGGCCAAGAATATATATCTAGTCAAGCATACTGGTAAACTGAGGCAGGAGTACCAAGAGTTCAAAACCAGACTGTCTAAGAAATGTTGAAGTGAATGATGGGAGGTGGTCAAACTATTTTGTCAAACCAAGGATCATGTTCTTTCTATTCTTTTGTTTATCCTACAAAGAGCGTTATCTCAAAGATAATTTAACATTAAAATACTGATTGACATATTTACAGAATTACACATGAATGTTCATATATTTATACTGTGAAAATTTTTTAGAAAAAAAAAAAAGAACAATACACCAAGAGTTCAAGTAGAGTAAAACTTTTTGTGAGAAAATCTATATCTCTGAGTAGCCTCTGGCACTGACTAAATTGAAGTTTGAAAAAAATTATAATTCAGTTCCATCTTCAGACAGTCCATTATCAAAGCATAATGCCTTTTAAATGAGTTGGAAGAAGAAAGCCCATAGGCAGCAAAAAGTGGTAAAATGGAGAATGATAGTCTAATGTATACTAGTTAAATGAGAAAGAAGGAGAGTACATAAAGAACGGCCACTCCCTGCCAGGAGAAAATACAGAGTGACCACTCAAGAATAGACTAGACACAGTTTTATTAAAAAAAAAAAAGAAAAAAGAAAAGAAAGAAAGAAAGAAAGAAAGAAAGAAACAAAGAAAGAAAAACCAATTATTTAGTGATGTAGTATTCTTTAACTTTGTTTCCCTCTTTTAAATGCACTACTTCTCCTTCATATATTATTAGAGAGTGTCCTAGGCGTCAGGGACTGACCATGTGTATAAGGTCAGTGTGCTAATTGGTCACCCTGGATTTTAGATACAAATGTAAAACGTTTCCAAACACATCACACACACACACACACACACACACACACACACACACACACACACACAC
>JANHMN010000017.1:33791454-33820289 GCA_030674055.1 Rhabdomys pumilio
AAAGTGTGTGTGTGTGTGTGTGTGTGTGTGTGTGTGTGTGTGTGTGTGTAATATTAAATCAGGATAGTTAACACTTTTATCTCCATAAAATCAAAAGACCACTAATACATGGTAATCATACACACTTATGAATTACAGTGTCATGTTTCATACATGTCTATACCTTTTTTTTTTTAACTGAATCAGGATCATGAATGTTTTTACCTCTTATTATTTTGTGTTCATAACTTTTGGGTCTCTCATTTGCTATTCACAAATATTATAGCTAGTTATTGTGTTTTGTAATCTCTCCACTTTTACAGTATAGTAGAACTTGTTATACATTGGGATACTATTAAGTCATAAAAAGAATAATATCCTATCACTAACAATAAAATTGATAGTCCTGGAGAATTTCACCGAAAGTAAAGAAAATCAGTCATATAACAACTAACATATGGGGACCAATGGATACAGAATCATTGATTGGAGTATATAATAGGATCAAGTTTTATAAGTAAAATATTTAGGTCTCTAGAACATATATAAATAAGAAAAGGTCAGATCACAAAACAATGAAAACTAATTTCTACTGGGGAAAATTCTGAGCTATTGAGGATGCAAGAAGAGAATCAAAGAGATTAAAAGAATGACTACCCTCTAGCCTTATGTTGTACAAGGAAGTGCCATCAATATTGCCAGATCAATCGCCTTCATACTGAACACTGGTATTTCAGAATAAGAAATAGGGCACTAAAAAAAAGTAATAGACTATAAACGAGTGAATAGGGAGGTTGAATGTGGGTGAGTATGATGGAAAAACTGTATAAAATTCTCATCTAGCAAAAATATTACTAATGTGTTGAATATACAAGAGGATTTAGATAGGCATTTGGAACAAAAAATTGATGCTATTTATCCTATTTAAATTATTGGAAGGAGGTTCAGAGTTTAAGAGTAAGGAGCCATCTTGAATGTCATGCCAAATACCATTGGATTAACATTAGTTCTAAAATTTACGGTGGGAGTCATTATAATTAGGAAAAAGTTTAAAGACATTTGCAGTGTATTTGGCATAATTCTAACACCTCTTTGGATGTTTTAACTTTGCATAGTGAGCTTATGAATGTAAAGAATGCTGCTTTGCTGAGCATTGATTTGGCAGATACTGCTGATAAAATTACCCATGGCCTGAGGTCAGTATTTATATTGTGGTCAAGCTTAAAGAAAGGCATATACAGCTTGATCATGCAAGACCTTTTGGTCCCAAGAATATGATTTTTCTGCTCACTGTATAAAAACTAGTCTTTAACAACATCAACATGTTGACAGTCAAAGTACATGGCTTGAAACTGAAAATAGACACCCAGATGGAGTTAATAAATTAACAGGCTGGCAAGCCAAGCAAGGACAGGTAAGATTCTGCACAGAACCTTACCAACCTAAGACAAAAGTGCATTGCTTTTGATAATGCATTTTCCATGACTGGTAAGGAAGGCATTTTTGGCAGAACAACCTTTACTGGGGAAAATTCTGAGCTATTGAGGATGCAAGAAGAGAATCAAAGAGATTAAAAGAATGACTACCCTCTAGCCTTATGTTATACAAGGAACTGCCATCAATATTGCCAGATCAATCACCTTCATACTGAACACTGGTATTTCAGAATAAGAAATAGGGCACTAAAAAAAAGTAATAGACTATAAACGAGTGAATAGGGAGGTTGAATGTGGGTGAGTATGATAGAAAAACTGTATAAAATTCTCATCTAGCAAAAATATTACTAATGTGTTGAATATACAAGAGGATTTAGATAGGCATTTGGAACAAAAAATTGATGCTATTTATCTTATTTAAATTATTGGAAGGAGGTTCAGAGTTTAAGAGTAAGGAGCCATCTTGAATGTCATGCCAAATACCATTGGATTAACATTAGTTCTAAAATTTACGGTGGGAGTCATTATAATTAGGAAAAAGTTTAAAGACATTTGCAGTTTATTTTATAAACAAGACAGACTCAGTCTTGTTTATAAAATAAAAAAGGGGAAAGGAAGACAGCTTTTGGGACTGCTTGGCAGGAATATGACAATGGTCAAGGACAAGGAAGTAGGATTCAGGCAGGAATCTGAAATTAATCTAAAACAAAAAAGTAATTTCAGGAAGGAATCTACATATTAGCCTAGAACAAAGAAATAATTTTAGTCAAGAATCTAAATTTTAGGCTAGAACAAGGAAGTAAGCTTCAGACATGGATTTGGGGCTAGGATAGGGAAGTTGGCTCAGATATTTTTGTCATCCCGATAAACCCTTAGAAACAGTGATTACTGGAGTGTTCATGAAATTTTGTTTTTTGCCTTGCTTGTTCTTTGACTATTTGTGTTTATTATCTTGCTTGTTTCATGACAATTTGCATCTATTGTATTGCTAGTTCCTCAATATAGAGCTGACCTTAATATTTGCATGTAATTAAAATGGTATTAAAGCAAAATGGAGGAAGGGAGATTGGATAGGGGTTTTCTAGGGAGGGGAAATGGGGAAAGGGAATGGCATCTGAAATATAAATAAATAAAATATCCAATAAAACAAAATAAAACAACAATAAATAAAACAATATATTGGAAAAGCAAAAAAAAAAATCTCAATGAGTTAATAAAAACACTATGTAACAGCATTGAGGCATTGCCAACAGTGTGCAGAATAGACAACTTAGCACCCAAAGATGAAAATGAGAAATTTGAGTTAGAATTTTGAGCAAATATGTTAAGGAATATAATAAGATACTCCTTATCCGTAAAAATGAGATTGTTATTTTGGGAATGCTAAAGTCATTGAATACTAAAATATATAGACATGTTCCTAAATGAGGAATTGAAGACCAATTTTGCATGTGACGTTAGTCAATCATCTTTCATGTTTTCCATCCACACTCTGAGCTAAGATTATCTACTTCTAAGAAGGGTTTGTGAGAATCAGGTTACTTAACACCTGCCAATCCCTCATGACACTCTAGAGCATGCTGTAAATATTTAATATGTGTTAGTTATTATTAGAGTACTTTTACATTTTATTTTTTATTAGATATTTTATTTACATTTCAGGTATGATCCCCTTACCCCATTTTCCTCCCACCCAGGAACTCCCTATCACATCTCCCCTCCTCCTGCTTCTATGAGGATATGCCTCCATCCACCTGCCCACTCCCACATTCCCACCCATGAATTCTTCCACACTGGGGCATCAATCCTTCAGTAGACCAAGAACTTCCTCTCCCATGTATGCCCAACAATGCCATCCTCCCCTACATATACAGCTGGAGCCATGGGTCCATCCCTAGGTGCTCCCAGGCTGGCAGTTTAGACCCTGGAAGCTCTGGTTGGATTGCTGCTTTCTCCATGGGGTCACAAACCCTTTCAGCTCCTTCAGTCTTCTCTGTCACTTCCCATGATCAATTCAATGGTTAGCTGTGAGCATCCACCTCTGTATATATCAGGCTCTGGCAGACCTCTAAGGAGACAGCTATATGAGGCTCCTGTCAGCATACACTTCCTGGCATCCATATCAGCATCTACCTTTAGTGACTGCACATGGGATAGATACCCAGGTGGAACAGTCTCCAGATGATCTGTCCTTCAGTTTCTGTCACATGCATTGTCTCCATATTTGCTCCCATGAGTATTGTGTTACTCCTTCTAAGAAGAACTAAAGCACCCACACTTTGGTCTTCCTTCTTTATGAGCTTCATGTGATCTGTGAGTTGTATCTTGGATATTGCAAGCTTTTGGGCTAATATCCAATTATCAGTGAGTGCCTGCCATGTGTTCATTTGTGATTGGGTTACCTCTCTCAGAATGATATTTTCTAGTTCCGCGTATTTGCTGAAGAATTTCTGGAATTCATTGTTTTTAATAGCTGAGTAATATTTCATTGTGTAAACATACCACATTTTTGTATTCATTCCTTTGTTGAAGGACATCTGGGTTCTTTCCAGCTTCTGGCAATTATAAATAAGGCTTCTAAGAACATAGTGGAGCATATGTCCTATTTATATATTGGAGCATCTTCTGGGTATATGTCCAGGAGTCGTATAGCTGGGTCCTCAGGTAATGCTATGTCCAATTTTCTGAGGAACCACCAAACTGATTTCCAGAGTGGTTGTACCAGCTCACAATACCACCAACAGTGGAGGAGTGTTCTTCTTTCTCCACATCCTCACCAGCATCTGCTATCACCTGAGTTTTTGTCTTTAGCCATTCTGAGTGGTGTGAGGTGGAATCTCAGAGTTGTTTTGATTTGCATTTTTCTGATGACTAAGGTTGTTGAACATTTCTTTAGGTGCTTCTTGGCCATTCAAGTTTCCTCAGTTGCGAATTCTTTGTTTAGCTCTGTATCCCATTTTTAATAGGGTTATTTGGTTGTCTGGAGTCTAATTTTTTGAGTACTTTGTATATATTGGATATTAACCTTCTATTGGATGTGTGATTGGTAAAAATTTTTTCCCAATCTGTGGTTGCCATTTTGTCCTATTGACAGTGTTCTTTGCTTTACAGAAGCTTTGCAATTTTAGGAGGTCCCATTTGTCAATTCTTGGTCTTAGAGCATAAACCATTGGTATTCTATTCAGGAACTTTTTCCCTATGCCCATGTATTTGAGGGTATTCCCCACCTTCTCTTCTATTACTTTCAGTGTATCAAGTTTTATGTGAAGGTCCTTGATAAACTTGGACTTGTGCTTTGTACAAGAAGATAAGGATGGATCTACTTGCATTCTTCTACATGTTGTCCTCCAGTTGAACCAGCATCATTTGTTGAAAATACTGTCTGTTTTCCACTGGACAGTTTTAGTTCCTTTGTCAAAGATCAGGTGACCATAGGTATGTGAGTTCATTTCTGGGCCTTCACTTATATTCCATTGATCCCCCTGCCTGTTTCTGTACCAATACCATGCAGTTTTTAATCACAATTTCTCTGTAGTATAGCTTGAGGTCAGGGATAGTGATTCCCCCAGAAGTTCTTTTATTGTTGAGAATAGTTTTTGCTATCCTGGTTTTTTTGTTATTCCAAATGAAGTTGAGAATTTTTCTTTCTATCTTTGTGAAGAATTGATTTGGGATTTTAATGGGCATTGCATTAAATTTGTAGATTGCTTTTGGCAAGATGGCCATTTTTACTATATTAATCCTGCCAATCCATGAGCATGGGAGGTCTTTTCATCTTCTGAGATCTCGATTTCTTTCTTCAGAGACTTGAAGTTCTTGGCATACAGATTTTTCACTTGCCTGGTTAGATTCACACCAAGATATTTTATATCATCTATGGCTATTTTTGTTGTTGTTGTTTTGTTTTGTTTTGTTCTTTTTTTCTTTTTTGTCCATTTTTATTGGATATTTTATTTACATTTCAGATGTCATCCCCTTTCCCCATTTCCCCTCCCTAGAAAACACCTATCCTATGTCACCTTTTCCTTTTGCTTTTATACAATTTTTAAAAATGTTAATCAAAGGCTTTTTAATTTTGGTAATGCTCAATCAGAAGTGTAACCCAATACCCAACCTAGATATATCAACTATCTTTGACTGGTGGAGACACGTGAACATCTGTCTTCATGTCCCCCCTATCTTTCTCTCTTTCTCCCTCTCATCACCTAGCTTCTCCTCTCCATCTTCTCCTCCTCTCCTTACTCCTTCTCTTCCTCTCCATACTCGTCCCACGTTAGTTCCTCCTACATATCACCCTTCCTGTTAAAATAAAACTTTTCTCTCAAAATACAATTAGAGCATAATTATGATTAGTGGCTATTGTTAAGGGTGTCATTTTTCTAATTTCTTTCTCAGTCTGTTTATTTTTTAAGTAGAGGAAGGCTACTAATTTTTTTTTAGTTGATTTTATAACCAGTCACTTTGCTAAAGTTGTTTATCAGGTTTAGGAGTTCTCTGGTGGAAGTTTTGGGGTCACTTAAGTATACTATCATATCATCTTCAAATAGTGATATTTTGACTTCTTTCTTTCCTGTTTGTATCCCTTTGACTTCTTTTTGTTGTCTAATTGTTTTAGGAAGGACTTCCAGTACTATATTGAATATGTAGGGAGAGAGTGGGCAGCTTTGTCTAGTCCCTGATTTTAGTGGGATTGCTTCAAGTTTCTCTCCACTTAGTTTGATGTTGGCTATTGGTTTGCTGTATATTGCTTTTGCTATGTTTAGGTATGGGCCTTGAATTCCTGATCTTTCCAAGACTTTTACCACAAAGGGATGTTGAATTTTGTCAAATGCTTTCTCAGCATCTAGTGAGATGATCATGTTTTTTTTTTCCTTTGAGTTTGTTTATATAGTGGATCACACTGATGGATTTCCAAGTATTGAACCATTCCAACATTCCTGGGATAAAGCCTACTTGATCATGATGGAGGATTGTTTTGATATGTTCTTGAATTCTGTTTGTGATAATTTTATTGAGTATTTTTGCATCAATATTCATAAGAATTCCTCTATGATGGCTCAGGATATGGTGTCTTCATGGGAGCAGACCAGCTAAGTGTCTGCCCCAGTCAAAGGACCAAGCAAAGGCTGTAAGGGGAGTGGTATTCCGGAGGGGCAGAGTTTGGGTGGCTGATGGATCCTGAGTGCCCCAGGCTCCCAGTTGTGGCTCTGGTGCATAGGGTTGTACAGGAGGGTTCTTGGCTGTTGCTCTGAGTGCAGTGGCTCCTCTAGGATGGCTCAGGATATGGTGTTTTCAAGGTAACAGACCAGCTAGGTGTCTTTCCCAGTCAAAAGGACCAAGCCATTAGAGTACTTTTAATTATCAGATGATTATATTATTGGGAAATATATGACATCAAATATGACATCATCAGACAGAAATGAAACTAAAGTAGTAACTAGTTAGGCATCAAGGTAAGTATAGTACCAATTATATAAAACTTAAAAAATGTTAGTAAGGTAATTGAATTCGTTAAAATTTGGAAAAGATACACACCTAAAATGATTCATATGTGAATTATTATTATATTTTAGCTATTCTTATTCCATAAAACCCTGCTTTCCAAATTCTTTTGCCCAGAGCTCTGATTCATTAGCTATCTGTCGTTTAATGACTGTGGAATGAATGGGACTAGAGGTCAGGTGACCATTCTATATGCACTCAATTCCCATATACTTGGTCTACAAAAGTGAGCCACATAATCTCTCTAATAGAAAGAAAATGAATCCCATGTAGCTTGGAGTACTCAAATAATATTGCTATGTACTATGAGTATGTTTGGGTGATGCACCCATTAAAACACATTTAGCATTCTACATAGCACAAGTAAAGGAGAAACTATGTCATAAATACATATCTAAGAAATGTCCACAAGCAGAACATAGAATTTTGAAACATTAAGGTATTTCTTGACTAGCCTCTTCACTTTATTAATAATTTATGGTCCCATCAATAATGCATCTTTTCCCTTCATACTGTTAGGCTCTTGCATTTTTTAACTGTATGTGCAGGTGAAATATACTTTATAAATTATATCTACATTTGTTTTTCTCATATTATACAATAATCAAACAACGTCTTGTTTACCGACCCTTAAAGCTCATTCATTTCTATCATTGTTATTCAAATGATATCAATGGTGTTTCTGTGTTTTCATTCACAGGTGCACTTTATATATTAGAAAACATGTTCCTCACATCAGGCAATACAAGAGATTTTCTAGTTCTTATTTTTTTATTTTTAATTTTATTAATGTACAATTTCTATAGAAAAATCCATACAAGCATTAGTTAAAATAATTTAAACATGAAAATATACATAAAGCTAGAATTATGTCAATAATCATAAGGAGAACAAAATCCTACTACTTAATCCCCTTTCATTTCGTTATTGATTAATACTCTACTCACTCTCCAAAGATATTCATTATTATGATTTTTATATTGGATCACCTTGGAAATTTTCTAATTTGTAAAATTTGAGTCAGATAGTATATTAATTTTCTTTGTGTTAGCTATCAACATTATAAGTAACTATTAGGAAATGCAACTTAAGCCCTGAAGGACTCTTTTTTTTTTCTTTCCTTCTTTTTCTTTGTTTGTTTTTTTGTTTTTTGCTTTGACTGGCATATTCAAGGGCTTGATCCTGATATCAGACAGACATCAGGCAAAGCAGAATCCACTATTCCACCACTATTTCACCACTGGATTAGCATATACATTATAGGTTTATTTCTGAGACCTCCTAGTGCAGTCGCTTCCAGGAATCACTACTTCTGAATAATGCAGTGAAGATCAACACTTCACCACAGAACTCTTTGGAGAATGTGTCATAATCAAGCTATAGAAGCATCATTTGTGTAGCATAATGTTTCTTGTACTGAGCCTATAACATTGTAATTTTAGGATCTTTGTGCTATTTTGTATATCCTTTGGTGACTATCATTGTTGTGTATCATTTCATTATATAAACACACAGATTTACTTATGGATTTTACTGTTTGGATATATGGTTGCACTGCTGCCTATGAGCAGAAATAAGAAAAGACAGATATGAGATATCTTTTTCTATAATTGCCCACCTTATATTTTGGGACAGGGCTTCTCATTGAGTCTGGACCTCTCTGTTTCACCTAGATAGAGTGATCAGTCAGCCAGCACTGTCTTGTCTTCTACCAGTACAAGGGTTGCATCCTGTGCCATTGTGTCTATTACATTGGTGCTGGGATCTGAGCTTATATCTCCGTGTTTGTATAGTCAGCACTTACCCACTGAGCCAATTCCATGCACTGTTATGTTTATTATTTATTGAGTTATTTTTATTAGAACTTCTTGATGAACATTTAAAGGCTTTTCAGGTCAGAGCTGTCAACCCATATTGTTTCTACCAGCGTTTAAAATTACGTATTATATTGCTAAGAAGTTTTTCAAAATAGTTGTACAAACATATTATTTATTATTCACAGAGATTCAGTTATTGTAACATTTAAAATTGCATTGTCTAAATTCTAATTTTAGGGTTTTTTTGTAAGTATGTAATTATATATTCTGATAATTTTGGATTTTCTAGGTTTGATGGTGTTGCACATCTCTATATTCTCATAGTTCTTTTGGGAAATTGTTATTTAACTTCTCGTGCTTACAGTATTTTACTGTTTCTCTGCACGATAGTTTTATTTTCCAGTAGACTTCTCTGGAGTATTTTAAAATTCAGCAAATGAGTCTTTGGTTGAACATATTACCTACAAATGTTTTCTGCATCTCTTTCAGGTGAAATTTCAACTTAAGAATCACTAATAACAAACAAAGATAGGCTGTCCTGGAACTCATGACCTCACTACTGAGGCTCTCTAGATTAGAGACCAACTCCACAACAAGCAACATCGTGCCTCAAAAAAAAAAGAAAGAAAGAAAGAAAGAAAGAAAGAAAGAAAGAAAGAAAGGAAGGAAGAAAGAAAGAAAAAAAGCAGAGGTTCTGAGAGTCTTCTTATGGTTAATTATTAGTTCTTCTTTACATTTTCTTTCTTTGTCTTTTTTAATCCTCCTGGAGAAATGTATTATTTCCCCTGTGGTCATCAATATAGTATCTTATTATGGCATTAATTATTTTATCCTTCCCATTTAAATTTCTGTTACATCTGGTCTTGGCTTTTTATGAGAAGAAAATTCACTAAAATTAATATCACATGTATACAGTATCACAACATAGATAAATAATATAATTGTAAGTTCTAGTAGAGTCTATCCAAACTTCATTATTATATGATTAAAGATAACTATACTCTTTTAATCTAGTTCTAGGTCATTTCTTCCGTGCAGTCTGGTCTAGTCTAGTCTATTCAAGTTTATTCTATTCTATTTTTACATAAGTATTTATTTTAATTCACAATATTATTATCCTTAGAGCATACCACTTTTATCTGGAAAGTATTCTGTAGATAGTATATTAATTCATCCTTGCAACAATCCCAGTCAGGTCAAATACAAAAAATGCCTCTTATTTTATCTTATTTAAAAAATTGGGAGTAGAAGCTTAGAAAGCAAAGTGTTTTGAGCTAAAACAGGAGTGACAGCACCAACATATTACCTGATATACACACGAATATAGTACATCGAATGATGACTACAGTGTTAAGACTGATATTTTAATCACCACTGAAATAATATGAGCAATTTAAAAGTAAGGTAAGTCAATTGAAGATTAGTGTTCTAAAAGATAATTTAGGAAGTGACAAGTAGGACAGGGTCATATTCATTTTACCTTTGTTTCCACATGAAGTAATTTTGTGGGAACTCAAATGATGTTTCAAAGGCAGCTATTATGCCTGATTCGAAGAAGTATCCTTAAATGTACTTAAATATAGTTCACCTCTTCTAATTATTTCTTTTCTATGAGTTTAGCAGAATATTGTTAGGAGTTATTTTATTGCTACATTTGTTTAGAAAAAAAACCCAGTAATGTTTGTTTTACTCAGAGGTTCCTGAACCATAATTCAAATCAGATATTGATTGGTTACTTCCACAATCGTTGTGCCAAAATTGTACCACCATACCTTGAAGGCAGGTTACTCTTATAGATCAAGGCATTGGTAACTGATTTGGGGATTGCCATTCACCTTTCATAGCATGCAGAGTAACTTCCAGTACTATAGGCATGGTTGAAGGCACCAGCTCAACTTTTCTATGTTCAATGAGTTGCTATGTGCTGTGTAGAGCAAGATGACCTTAGTGTCTATTTATGGAGAGCCACCAATAACTTTGCAAATACCTCCACAACTCTCAGGGACTAAACCACCAACCAAAGAGTAAACACGGAGGAACACATGGCTCCAGATGCATATGTAGCAGAGGATGGCCTTATCTGGCATCAGTGGAAGGAGAGGTCCATGGTCCTATAAAGGTTCAATACCCTAGTGTAGAGGAATGCTAGGGCAGTGAGGTGGGAGTGAGTGGGTGGGTGGGTTAGGAGCACCATCATAGAAGCAAGTGGAGGGGGACAGAATAGAGGGGAAATCAGGAAAGGGGATAACATTTGAAATGTAAATAAATAAAATATTCAATAAAAACAAATGAAAATAGCCTGTGTTATTCACAGTTACTATTGGACCCCTTTTACCAACAACTTGACTAGATGTATCCTGCCTTATGGTATGTTTTAGAATTAGGATATTGCTATTTAAACTTTGATTAAAATATCTCTGAGTGTGTGGATTAATTTGGGAGCAGTGTATACTTAAAATACAAAAAATTTTGAATTCATGAATTAGGTATATAGTTTTGCTCTTCGGTTTTGTTTATTTTGCTCTTTGTTACAATGTATATACATTTTAAAATATGAAACCTTTGGTAGCCTATGTTATATTGCAGTCATTTATATTTGACTTTTTGGCCTCCATACCACAAAATACTTATTCCAACATCTATGTGTTCATTTGCTGTGTACACAGATACACTGATTGTTAGCTGTTGTCTAATTACCCATTAAACTTATTTAACGTATTTATCATTTCTAACAATTGTCTTAATATTCTTTTGGATTTTTAAATATACATGTTATTGGTGTCATTTGACAACCTATACTACTTTCTATTTCTTATTTTGTTTAATTCCCTTATTGACTTCTTGCATTGGCTTGTATTTCTAACATTAAATGAAATGGAAGTGGCTATAGTGGTCTTCACACTTTTCTCATAGAAAGTTTCTTGATTTTCCACTGCATTCTATATTTGCTATAGAAATTCTGTAAAAGTATGACCAGTGAAAATATTTAATTTTATTCTTGGGAGCTATGATTTTGTCCTATAAAATGCATCAAAATGTTTTCTGCAGTCTAGTAATGGGTTAGCTGTATTTTTCATTCCCATTGTGATATAGTGAATTGCCTTAAGATATTAAAACCTTGTCCATGATTTATTGACCAATCCAGCTATTTGTCATTTTAATCCATTGCTTTCAAGCCCCGTCAATTGGTTTTGTTGGAGACTTTTTGCTTTTATTTACTCTTAACTTCTAATTCTTATGTCATTCTTCTACATATTTGGCTTATCATTTAAACAATTGATTTTCACTTTTTATCTGCACCTCACAGCTGTAGATTTAACATTAAGTTCAAAATTATATTTTAAATATAACTTTTATTACATTTAAACCATACATTATATAGAAGCGTATTGCTTAATTTCCAATAATGACATTCCAGACATTTCTATTGAATTTATAATTTAATTCTACAGTGAAGAAAACAAACTGGATTAAATTGATCTTGTGAAGGTTATTTAGATATTTAGATTTATTTATTATCTAACTTACTGTGAGTTGTGACAAAATCTCCTGTACTGTCGAAAATTTTGTCAAAGCTCATGGCTGGCTTTAGTGTGATATGTATAACAAGATATCAGTACTATTAAATCCAATGTTTATTTGTCTAGCAATGTTTGTATTTCCATTGTATGGTTTGAATGTTTTCATTGTCAGTATAAATACAAAAGACTGGGATGCAGGAGAGAAGACTCAGTGATTGATGCTTTTCCAGAGGACATAAGTTCTGTTTCCAGCTCCCACATTGCACAAGTTCACAACTGCCTGTATCTTGGGCTTCCATGTACCTGTCATATTCTTCTCGCTGAGCACTAAAAAATTTTAAGACATACACAGACACAGACAGAAGCATGTACATAGAAAAAAATAAAAATAAATCTTAGAAATGAAGATCATTATATTCTCCAGTTTAGTTGACTCCATCACATCGAGTACATACTGGGACAATTTATCATCTTCTTGCAATATTCCTTCAGAGAGTCATTCGTTGCACATCTTCTGTGTGTGTTTGATTCCATATCTAATGACTTTATTTCCAAAAAGATATTTTCAGTAAACACACTGTTCTCTGGTGGCAAGGTTTTATCTTTATCTCATTTCAATGTATATGTTTTTGCTTTAGATTCATTTTCATTAGTTGTGAGTTATATACAATTTAGTTTTTCTGCTTCTGTAGATAAAGTTTGAAAAATTATTGCTTGGCTTGATCTGGTTTTGGTATGGAATTTTGCTGTATAACCCAGGTTGGCCTAGAATTCACAGTATATGAGGCTGTCCTTGAACTTCTGACAAAGCTCCCAACAGATACAAACGATACAGTTGAAATTTACCATGTCCAGCTGTTCTGATGAGTTTTGTGGTAGCTACTATGATCATCCTCCTAGACATGCCCAACACTACAAACATTTCTCTGATTTTCTGTAAAAAAAAAATCATTCATTTTTATAGGATGGCAGAGATCACTCAGTGATTAAGAGCACCGGATTCCCTTCCAAAGGATATGGATTGATTCTTAGTACCCACATAGAATTAACTTTCTATAACTCCTGTTCCATGGGATCTAAAGACTTCTCCAGATGTCTGAGGATATTGCATAGATGTAAAACATAGTCCTAAATGCAGGCAAAACACCCACATGCCTAAGATTAAAACAAATAATGTTAAAATCTTTTTTAAAACATTCATTACTTGGGACTCAAGGAATAAAGTCAGTGTTGGGGCACTTGTCTGTTGTACTTTTTTGGATATGCTTGGCCTCTGGGAAGTGGCACTATTAGGAGATGTGGCCTCATTGGAATAAATGTGGTCTTGTTGGAGGAAGCATGTCACTGTGTAGGCAGGCTTTGAAGGCTCCTAGTGCTTCAGCTCCACTATGGAAGCATGGAAGAGACCTTCCTCCTGGCTGCCTAACAAACTGACTCCTGTTACTGTCTTTCGATCAAGATGTGGAACTTGGGGCTCTTTCAGGACCATGACTGTCTGGGCTCACCCATGTTTCCCACCATGATGATAATGGCCTGAACCTCTGAAACCATAAGCCAGCCCTAATTAAATGTTGGTATTTATAACAGTTGCCTTTGTCTTGGTGTCTCTTCACAACTATAGAGACTTTAAGACAACTAGTGTGTATGAGGCTCCAATTTTAATCCCCAAGGTCAAACTCCTTTCAAAAAAATATCACTCACATCCTCATCCTTGTTCTAAGATACAGCTTTTCAAATTTCTGTCCGACATATTCATTTTGACTCTTCTAGAGCAATTTGTCATACACTGAATCACACATTAAAAGAATTGTTGTTTATATTGATGCTGGTAGGTGTTGTTTTTTCTTTCTTTTCTTTTCTTTTCTTTTTTTTTTTTTTTTGGTAACTTCTTCTTTCTGGGAATCTTCCATAAGGCTTCAAACAAATTAGCATATATATATGACACATTTTATGTGTATGAAGCTATGAACCTATTGGGAGAAATTTTAATATGGTAGGGAAATACTTAGTTTTAAGAGGCAGCAAATATTTATAAAGTAGTATTTATGCTTCAGATTTTCATTGGCTTCACATTCTGGCCATCACTTCATTTTGCCATGCTAGCTAACTTTGAGTAATTTCACTTAATGTTGTGGGTTTTTTTTTTACATTTAAAATTCCATTCCTTAATGGCATATAAAGTTAAATATTTTAAGTATGTGCTGACTGTTGTGAACCTTCACAGGTGGAAAGGGTGTTCTCAGGTTTTATTCATTTTCATTCATTTTAATGTTATTTCATTAATGTTTTTAGCAAAGTGCAGTGCCTTTCACTGTACTCCAATTCTTTGGTAAACTGAAGTAGACTATTGAGATAAGTTTGAGGCCATCTTGGGCTATTATGTGAGGCTCAGTACAGCCTGGGCTATATTGTTCATCCCTATCTTATATAAATAAATATAAACTATGAAGTTTTTAACATAAATATTACAATATATGTGCCATTAAACAGTTCTGTGAGTCCTACTGAAGTACAAATTCTGTGTTGCAGATTTTATATCATCCCAGTCATTTACAATTTGCTTTAAGGTTCTTCCGTGCTTCTCTGTGCTATTATCTTTTATATGTCAAAAAATATCAGAATATTTTGTTATTTTTAATTTCATTGTTATACAGTAGAGAATATGTTATTATTGTTTTTATCATCAATATACAGTTCATCTCTTTTAATGGTCTTTCAGAAGTTCTGTGGAATACAAAAGGGCATTGCTGGGATACTTGCTCAAAGGTGATTCCTTTTCTTTTACTAAATTAGTTGACAGAATTATTTAAATCACGAGATTTTTGTTATTTGTGCTTTATATATTTCTTTTGGAATATTGAAACTCAACTACTAAGTGCTAGAATATTTTACATTTTGCAGTCCACTGAGAAGCTGCCTCCTCTACTGGTATGAAATACTCACCTGTATTCTGTAGTCGCTTTCTGTTTTATGGAGTTATGACCACTATACATAGAGTTCTTATGATTAAGATTTAAATCATTGGTTATTTTTCAAACTTGCATAGCTTATTCTATGACTGACTTCTCTCTGTAGGGGCCAAGGCTTTCTGAGGAATGTAGACTATGCCTCGTAGGATGAGTATTTCAGTTTGTTGGAACAGGTATAGTTCCTCTCAATCCCTCTGGATGGTTATGTCTGTGGCTCTAAATAGTTTGTTTGGATCATTGTAATAACAATGTTATTCTTTTTCTGGATATATAGCAGTCTTCTGTATACTTCTAGGCTTCCATCTATGAAGTGACCTTATTGTGGGTCTCTAAGGGATGCAGGTTTCCTTCATCTCCCCACATTCCCTCTTCCATGTCTATCTGGGCTTCCTTTCATGTAGTGTGGATTAGAGATTTCCTCATGGTAGGAGTCAAATAAATGGAGGGAACAAAGTATAAAATATATACACATAACATATACATTTTTATAATACGAATATATGCATATACACATATATGCATATACACATATACAAATATACATACATACATATATATCTTGTTTTCTGGGATTTTCTTTCTATTATGACCTGATTTGGATTTTTTGTTTATTTTAATTTAGAGAGTAAATCCAGTATTTCTTTCTCCATCTAAAAGTTGAAATCTATGAGTACATTTCAAGGGAAAAGCCACTGAACATATCACTTTCTGCTATGGCTCTAAGAGAAAATAAATTACACATTCAAATTATAATTTTTACAATAGAGATTTTTATCAATAGAGTATATTTACAGAGGGCTTGTGGTACTTTTGGAAGCCACATGAGGCAGTGGCATAATCGTAGGCTTTTAGCAGAAAACTTGTTACTAACCCCAGGCCCTTTGGGCATAAGGCCAAAGGCGATTAATAATTAGCATCTCATATGTTTCTTTTCACTCCAATTCTATTGTGATGATCATGCCTGAATATGATCACCTCCTTTTCTTTTTAAATTTCTAATACGTTCATAAAGGTTTTCACATGATACATCCTAGTAGTGAGAGTTTTCAAAAAGGTTTTTGAGTGATTTACTTAGGTTCTCATTTCCATCATGCCATTGATGGCTTCTAAAAAAATCACATGGAAGAATTAACAGACACAAAATTCAAAGGAATAATTCTATCTGTTAGGTTAGGAAAATGATGTTAGCCAATGCAATACTGTGCAATGGAAAATTCCCTCTGGACTGTCTGAGTCGTCATATTCTAAAAGAAGTTTGCCAAAAGTCATAATACATGGGAGAATTGTGTGAAGAATTGGACAATCCAGATTATCAAAATATTAGTAAACTATAGTATCTAATCATATATCTTTTATTTATATAATTTTTATGTTATATAACTATATTATATATAATATGATATATAATTATATAGTAATTATATAATGTGATATTACATAATTATATTATAACAAAACATAATATTTAATATATAAAATATTATATAACATTATATAATAATAAATATTACTATAATGTAACACAAAATATAATATATAATATAATTTTGTTGCTTCAGCTTTCTATCAGTATTCACTTCATTAGGGACCTCCCTCTAATTGTTTAGTTTTGTGCTTACACTCTCTCCCTTGCTTCTGGCTCTTTCTCACTGTCATTGATGTATCTAAATAGCTCTTCTGCTGAAAACATGTCTCCCCCAAATTTCTTCATAATTCAGCTATCATTCTTTGTTGCTCTTTTCATGTCTGTTTTGTTCATTCTGTTTCCTCTGCTTTCTGCTTTATTTTCCCACATAGTATTTATGACCCTGCCTAGTGTAACCAAGTTAGTTACTTATTCTTGACCCTTCCAATCCAAATAAACTTAATGGTGAAAAGACTTATGCATTAAAAACTATTCATTTATAGTGCCCCACTGTCTGGTTTATAGTAACTATTTATATAATATTAATTAAAATTAGAAAATTATAATAGATTTATAAATTATCTTTAATTTTTTTTATTTAATACAACTAAAGTATTAACCCCCTCTCATCATTTTCTCACTTTTCCTTTCATGAGAAAGTGGGAAAGAAGTCAAATAATATAATAGTTGTTTGATAAAGCTTTAAGGTCACAAAACAGAGACCAACTGATGGTGCTCAGCCCCTGTGGATACACTTACAGCACAATTCCTGTCCCTAACACTAGGAAACATTGCAGAAGAAAGGGTTTCTCTTAGAAATGACAGGGCTCCTATTCCTACGATATTTCAACAACATGGTCATCTAAACAAGACCTGAGTAACAACAATAGAAATTCTAACATGGAAAGGGAAATCACAGAGTCCTAACCCTATAAAAAGTGCTACCAGTAACAAATTACTGCTGAGAGAGAAAATTTGTTTCACTACGAAGGAACTCCTATTTGGATATCCAACACAAAGTGTCAGTCCTGAAACCATATACACACAGCACTACTAAACAGCCTCAGTAAATGGTATCTAACTGTTTATGCTTATTGTTGTCTGTGTTACAATAACAACCAAAGAGAAAGAGGCCATAAGTTTGAGAGGGAATGAGAGGGAACATGTAATGGACTGGAGGAAGAAAATCAGGAGGAAGTCATGTAATAATATTTTAATTAAAAATATAATAAAATCAAGTTAACAGAGGGGCTAGGAAGAATGCTAAGTGGTAGAGTGCCTACTCTGTACTCAGTACTCTCGCAGAGAATCTGAGTTTAGTTCCCATCACCCTATTAGATAGCTTATAACTGCCTGTATCTCCAGGTCCAAAGGATCTGATACTCTTTTTTGGCACTTGAACTCACCTGTTGTTAACCACAGGTACACACATACACACACACACACACACACACACACACACACACACACCTACATATAAATGAATTAAACAATAAAAATAAATCTTGAAAGAGAACACTCCACGAAATACATTTATTCACCAATTGTGATTCAATTTAGAATGATAACATAAAATAAAAACCAAACAAGTTTCTCAGTGTTTTCAAATTCCTGTCATGTTACTCTTTAACATTCAGGACAAGAAGCCAGTATTCACAGTTACTCTGAGTTTACCTTCTCTATAATGAATAGAGTCATAGTAATCATGAGTGTGTACACCTTATGGAAATATGTGGAGTTCTCTGGATATATGTTCAGGAGTGAAATAACTATGTCATACACTAGTTTTCTTTTAAATTTTTTGAGGAGCCTCCAATGTGATTTCCATAATGCCTGCATTATCTTACATTAAATTGTGTACTCACATTTATACATTATAGTCCTATTGAAGTACATGGCAATACTCATAAACTGAGCAATAAGGACTTTAAAGACATATTTAAGATAAAATGAGGCTGTAGATGTGTGTCTTATTGCTTTGTATTCTTAAAAAATTTATTTTGAATAAGGAAATGATGGCAGAGAAGAGGTATGTGAGGAGAAAGCCAAAAGTAATGAGAACATTACACAATCCTTCATTTGCTCTGACCTCCCTGAAGCTTCGACCAACAATGAGAAGCCTTCTGAAATGTAAGACAGTAAAATTTCATTGTTAAAGAGACCATAGAGTGATGGTTAAGAAACACATACAGAACCAGCACTGTGTTGTAGACTCCTCTACTCTTGTGAGAACTGTCAAAGAGCAAGGCACAAGCCCAGAAAAATAGAGAAACCACTATTCATTCATGGTCACACCTATCCACTGATATTAGAAGAACCTTCTTATTTAAAAAAAAAATAAGAACTTTTAAATGAGTCTCATAAAGTCAGAGAAATGTCCTTATCAGAATAAATGAAAATAAGATGAATCATAAGTATCTACCAAATTCCCTTGTGAAAAATGTTTTACAAATTCAATTAATTTTTTAAAATGCAACAAAATCATTCATTCATTATTCTTTACATTATTTCAAATATTTTAAATTCTATTGTCTGTAGTAACTCTTTTTCTCTTAACAGTCTATTTTCCACAAAATAAAAATCAAAAGTCAAGCTCAAACTTCCCATGGCTGATCACTGTGAAATGGGAAAGAAGCACACTTTTTGCCATAGATGTGAGTTTACTATTCTCTCATAAACATCCTGGAATTCCTTCAGAAGATATATGTGATCACACTCCTCTCTTAAACAAAAACCAGTTTCTTCTCTCTGTGGGCACTGACCTTCTGAATACTTAAATCTGTGTCCTCCTCCCCCTCTTCCTCCTCCTCTTTCTCTTTTTCCTCTTACTTGTCCTCTTTCTCCTCCTTCTTTTTTTCTTCTTCTTCTCCTGCTTCCTCTTCCTTTGTTCTCCTTTTCATCTTTCTCTATCTCTTCTCCTCTTCTTTTCTTTTTCTTCTTCCTTTTCTCCTTCTTCGCCTCCTTTTGTCCTTCTCCTCTACTTCTTCCTCCTTCTCTTTCATTTTCTGCATCTTCACCTTTTCCTCCTTCTCCTATTCCTTCTGTTTTACTATTATGTCTCACTCATGATAATGTTATATCAATTAACTTTCTTAGCCAAAGAAAATAGACAACTCTTTGAAACTATTATTTTTTCTCTATTTTATTTTGTATCCAATATATATAACAAAAAGAAAACTAGTTAGTTTCTAATTATGTTCCTTCAGAGCAGAGCACATAAAGTAGCCACTAAGATTGTGTGTGAAGATTCAAGATAAATAAAAGAACAAGGGAGAAGTAGGTGAAAATTGAGAAAAGAGAGGTATGAAGGCAAGTGGCTTGTCCTAGAAGGGCATTATGTAAGTAGAACTTAGAAGTTGAACCCAGGAACCATTTGTTATTCTCTTTCTTTCATTAGCCTGGAATATCCCCGCAAGGATCACAGGTTATTTAATCATTAGTAAATCTGTTCTATTTAGCAGATTTTGTTTGCAGACAGTAATCCAAAACATAAATAAATTTAATAAAGTTTATTATAAAAAAATAAAATAAATAGTGACAAATTACCAAGTATCTTCTTTTGTAATGCTCATATGCTTGTTAAAAAATAATTTTAGGCTAGGCAGCGGTGGTGCACGCCTTTAATCCCAGCAATTGGGAGGCAGAGGCTGGCAGATTTCTGTGTTCAAGGCCAGCCTGGTCTTCAGAGTGAGTTCCAGGACAGCCAAGGCTATACAGAGAAACCCTGCCTCAAAAAATTAATAATAATAATAATAATAATAATAATAATAATAATAATAATTTAGGAAAAAAATCTGAGAACATCCACTTTGAGAAAGTACAATATGTAGACAACTCTAAAATGAGAAGAAATTGGAGAAATACTGGTTCTAAGCCAGTGTTAGTAGAGAAACAATATGAAGTCAGTTGAAGGTCACAAGCACACATTAACAATGAATATTCTATCAAAGATTTGCCAGTATGTGTTGGACAGTGAAGGTAGGGCATTTATATACTCAACTGCAACTTTCATGGTTATCACAAGACTAGTTCAAGGGATTTCAAAGAAACAGAGACAGAGTTTTATAATATCATATTGTATCTTCAGCCATCAAAGTTCTGGGTGTGGTTTTATTTTCATCCTTTCTTTCCCATGCTTATTTCAGTGGCTATTAAAAACTTGTATCAATAAATACACATTAACCAAAGATTGAAAAACATTGATAGAAAATATGGGATTTATCAAAAGTAATGGAATGAATTAAATCATACTTAATTACCTTAATCATCCATTACTTAAATCATAGACTGTGTCTAAATTCACACCATGACTCAGTATATGCTAGGTTGAATCACTAAGATCCAAATCTAGGAATAACGTCAATATGTGTCTGTAAGGAAAGTTTGGGTCAAGGTAGTGCAGTATCCACTTATAGTTATAATAAAGAAAGAAAAGATAAGTACCTATAGGCTCACTCCAAATACATATTCATACATTTTTATATGAGAAGAGAAAAGCTTACTAATACAATAAATACATCCTATTACCTGAAAGTGTTCTAGTTAGTAAAAGAGGTAAAACTATCAATGTAGAAAGTTAGTATTGTGAGAAGTAAAGTATAAGAAAGTATTATTCATTATATTTAAAGATGAAAATGCTTTAGGAGAAGAGCTCCATTTTGAGGTGAAAATTATTATCATTAAGGTTACTCTTAATATAAAAAGATAAAATTTAATTTATATAAATGCTTTCAAGTCAAATATATTTAGTTTTACTAAGCCCAGTTCTATTTGATTATTAACACAAAGCAAATTTAGAAACATTGTCATGGGATTAGAGAGATGGCTCAGTAACATAAGGGTGCTTGTGGATTTTTCCAGATGATCTGAATTTGGTTTTTAGTCCCTGTGTTTACAGGAGTTTCTCCTGGAACTCCAGCTCCAGATCTGATGCCTTTTCCTGGCATCCATAAACACCTGCACACAGAGATATAGACATATAATTTTAAAAAAATAGAGGAAACTGTCATTTTATTAGTCACTTTCTTCTCTAGGCTTTACTTGACATTTAATTATATGTATATTAATACATCGGATTTAATTAAAGCACATAATTGAAATTTAATGTGTGTTTAAATAACTTGTCTAGACACATATATTCCTTATTGCTATGAAATACTCTGTAGGTTAGAATTCAGAACTACAGTGTAGACTGCATAAACCATAGAACAAAGACAAAGAGACCCCAGCTTACCCATACCACTACACATTTGCTCTCCTTTGCCAGGAATATGACTGAATAGAGACATGGATATTGTCGAAGGCATGGAGAATCCATGGAACATGTGAGATCCAAGAATACTGAGTCTGAAATTTGTAAAAGTGGCAACAGAGACACTCTACCCTGTGCTAGGCAAGCAAACAAGGAAGGAAGAGAACCTGCCTAACAGGGCTAGGAACATAACAGAAGAAGCAAGCCACAGGATGCACAATGACCTCAACTCTGCCTTCCTGTCAAGGCACAGTTTAAGATGAGAGAGTTGTTAACAGTGCAGCAAAGAGACGCCAGGGGAATGTTCCTTGCTCTTCCTTGCTTTGTTAGTGGGAACTATCTCACCAGAAGTCTGATACAAATCTTATATATCCATCACATACCAGATCCCACTTTGTCTTTTTTTCCTTTCTCAATTCTTATATTTTTATGTAAATTTCTTTAATAATGTCAATTTTATTTCATTCTAAAAGTATTATAATTCATTTCTTCTCTGTCTTCTATTGCAAATATTTTTAACTTTTGTAACTGTCTTTAAAATCATATTTATGTATTTATTCTCTACCCCACCCCCGTGTGTGTGTGTGTGTGTGTGTGTGTGTGTGTGTGTGTGCGCGCGCATGCTCCTCTATGGCTGTGTGTGTTCTACAGCATGAATATGGTATTCAGAAGATCACTAGGGAAAGTCAGTTTTCTCCTTCAACTATGTAAGCTTTTGGGATTGAACCCAGATCCTCACACTTAGCAGTGAGTGCCTATATTTCTTAAGCCTTCTCCAGGCCCCTTTTGTTCATTTAAATGCCTGGTTTGTATTTGAATTTTTGTGTTCTGTCCTATTAATAACATTGGAGATTAAGTCCCATGAGAAGTATCACATGAAAAAAATCAGAGATATATCTACCATAAGAAGTATAAAAACACAAGGAAAAATGCAAGAAATGTGAAAAGCCAGGCCAATACAACATCTACAAAGATCATGTTGGACTCTAAGATCCAAAACCAGGGGACGCGCTCCCCCAGAGACACTCACGGATGGGATTTGCTCTAATAACATGAGGTTTATTGATGATAAGATGTTAGCCAGTATACTAGTGTTCCCCTATACGCAGAGAAGAGGAACCCCAAGCCAAAGCTGGGGGCAGCTTTTATATAGAGCTCATGAGGGCAACCACAAAGGCTGACTTTCTCAGGTCTGGTCTATAGATGATTCAGATTTGCACATTACTTTTATGACAGTGAGTGTCTTCTGTTTGCCCAGGTTTATTGCATTAAGGGCTCAGTTTCCTGACTCCTTCCCATCCTGGGCCCCTCTCCTGGAATGTGTCTCTGTGCTCTGGGTTCCCTTTCCTGTGGTCTGAGGACTATTAATCAGCCTTTCCCTTCTTCTTCTGAATGTTAATCCAGCAAGTGTCCTAAGGAATGTACTCTTTCCAGAATGTGTGGCATCCTGGGGCAGTAAATTCTAAGTTTGAACCTAGACCTGAATATCTCATATTTGGTTTCTACAATCATAACTCCTTAGAAATTAGATCTATAAATATTGATAAGAATGAAACCTAGGTATGTATTCAAAATTCTAGTTTAAAGAGTATTTAAATAAATATATTAATGAAGTAAAATTTTCAATTTAAAATGGAATTAAAATTCATCAACAGACTGATAGTCTGAAATAAAGCAAAACAGAGAAACCATGGAAAAAGAAAACAAATCAAGTATAAAAATTGGTATCTGAATTTAGCAAATCAAATGTAAAAAATCACCAATAGGCTAGATGAAGCAAAACAAAGAATGTGTAGGATCTAAGACAAGGTTGAAGAAGTATTATATTCAGACATAAGTAAAAATTAAACACAGCTTTTATTTATTTATTTATTTATTTATTTATTTATTTATTTATATTCATTTTTTGAATATTTTCTTTATTTAAATTTCAAATGTTTCCTCTTTCCCAGATTTCTCTCAGAAAACCTCCTATCCCATCCTCCCTCTCCTGCTTCAATGCTAGGGCTCCCCACTCACCCACTCAAGCCTCCCTGCTCTGGCATTCTCCTACACTGAGGCCTTCATAGGACCAAGTATCTCTCCTTGCATTGATGCTCAACAAGGCCATCCTCTGCTACATATGCAGCTGGAGCCATGGGTCCCTCCATATGTACTCCTTGGTTGGTGGTTTAATTCCTGTGAGCTTCTGAGGGGTCTGGTTGGTTGATATTGTTTTTCTTCCTATGGGGTTGCAAATCCCTTTATCTCCTTCCATCCTTTGTCTAACTTCCTCTTGGGGGGCCCCATGCTCAATCCAATGGTTGGCTCCTAAAATGTCATTTATTTATTTGTAAGTTTTAAAATTAATTTTAAGAAGTAACCTTGCTAGAAACAGAAATCTTGATTGACAGTTATTTACCTTCAGAACTTAAAATATATCATTCTACAAATTCCTGGATTTTAGGGTTGATGATGAAAATGTGATATGTTTATAGTATTTCTGCTTTTATATATAAACTTGCATTTTCCTTATAGTTTTAGCTATTATTTCTTTGATATATAGTTTTGACATCTTGATAAAGCAGAATACAAATAGCCAATAATTTTCCAATGATTTCAATATCCTCCACCACCAGGGAAATGAAAACTAAAAGTATTTTAATTGTATCTAACCCAATCATAATTGATATCATATAAATATAAATAAAGTTTTATGAAATCTTAATGTGGGCATAAGTGTTTACAATCACAACTGTAGGGAAATAGAACCAACCTAGATGTCTATCAACTGATAATTCATAATGAAAATGTGATATTTACACAATGGACTTTTAAACAGCTGTAAAAATAAGTAAAGCAAGAAATGTGAACAGAAGTACAGTCTCTGAAATAAAATAAAAATGCTTCATGTTCATTCTCATATGTAATTCATGTGCTGTGTGTGTTTCTACTTGAGTGTGTGTTTGTACAGGTTGTTTTTAATGTATCTCTGTGTCTGTAAAAATTAGAATAGAAACCATGAAATTGGTGGGGGGACAGTTTTGAGGAAGGGAAGAGGGCCACACAACACACTGACCTGCAAACAGAGAAAGGCCTACCAAGAGTACAATGCCACAAGTGGTCAAGGTGATGGGGACATGGGGTGAAAGATGAGAATCATTAAATATTTAAATGTCTATAAAGATGCTAACACAATAAATAAATAAATAAATAAATAAATAAATAAATTAGAAGCTAACAGTATTAGTTTAGAAAAAGAAAATATACACTTTGAACACAATAATCAAGTAAATGTGAAGATAAGAAATAACACATGACATTACTTTTAAAAGGTTCTATAGAGCAAAACAAACAAATAAACAGAATTAAGAGACATCATATAAAAGGGAAGCAAATCCTTGCCAGTTATTTATCTTACAACTTACAGGACATCAAAGTAACTCTAAAGTAAATACAAAAGGAATAAGTAATCTAATCACTAAAAGCACAAATTAACCAAATTAGTCGCTGCCTTTTGAATTATTATTTTATTTAGTATATGTTTGTGTGTACACAGATTTATGTGCACCACATGTATACAGAGACCCGTAGGAGTTGGAGACTATGTCAGATCTCCTGGAGATAAAGTCACAGTCAATTGTGAGCCACCATGTGTGCGCTGGCTCCACTGAAGGAGCAGTGGAGCAAACATATCTGTCCCTTGAATTAGACCTTTTAGTACAATGTATGCAAAACCGGTAAATACATGTCATGAGAAAACATAACCATCAGAGAATTGCAAATTAAAATTACATTATCACTCCATTTCACCATTCAAAATAGTTATAATTAACATAAAGCATATTTTCCCTAAGACTCAGGGAAGAGAAACCCATTTATAAGTATCACAAATATAAGTTATTTCATCTATTACAAAATAATTAGGAAAGTTTCTTAAAAAGTTGAAGGTGTACTCTTTGGATATATTCCCCAAAGTATGAGAGTCTTTTGATTAAAGATATACTGGCACCCCCATGTTTACTGATGAATTATCCAAACCCCTTATTATGCAACAGCAGAGGTGATAGTCATTGAATGTGTGGATGACCTCAGGATTAAGTAAAGAGTGGAGTTTTATACCACCATAAGAAAAAAATGGGCCGGGCGGTGGTAGCGCACGCCTTTAATCCCAGCACTTGGGAGGCAGAGGCAGGCGGATTTCTGAGTTCGAGGCCAGCCTGGTCTACCGAGTGAGTTCCAGGACAGCTAGGGCTACACAGAGAAACCCTGTCTCAAAAAAAAAAAAAGATGAAATGATACTTCCAGGAAAGTTGATAAAACAGAAGTTAATCACATTGAATAAAATAACTCAGGTTCACACAGATAAATATAGTATTCATTTCTTGTGTATGCCATCTAACAGGAAAAGGGTATAAAATGGTGAAGGAGAGCCTCACCTGCAGATATAGCAGGAGGTGGATGGGGATAAGAATGTTTAATTAAAGAGAAGAATATGATTAACTCATGTTTTGTACACGTAAAAAGGATATCCCTGTGAAATCCATCATTTTGTACAATTCCCATGGTCTGATTAAAACATAATTATAGGATAGCAAAATTAACCATAGATGCTTTTGTATATATATGCACACACACACTTACACACAGATATTAAAAATTGAAATTGCATGTTCAAACACAATTCTCTCAGAAATGTACTTCAACACAGAAAAATGCTATCATACAACCTCTAAGATAGTTAAAACCCCATACAACTGTATGATAGCAAAGTCACGGAGACTCTCCTACATTGTTGATGGGAACAATAAATGGAATGATGACATTGGAAGAGATGTTAGCTGTTTCTTTTTCTTTTTTTTTTATGTTAGCTGTTTCTTGAAACTAAACCTAAGCTTATCATATGATCCTAGCAACATTTTCCTTAGCATTTACACAAAGGTGTTAAAAACATATCCACACAAAGCTCTGAGTATTAATTGTCATCATAGTTTTGTTTGTAAGTGGCAAAAATTGGAGCAGCCACAATTTCCTCTGCTAAAAATGGAAAACATTATTGACATACACCTGTACAATATTAGACGACTTTAAATTTTTAAGTATCAAGCTATGAAAAGACATGCAAGAATATTATATATTAGGTGGAAGAAATTGTAGTGAAAGTCTAAAGTGCATGTAATTCCTTACTGGGAACAATGTGGAGATGATAAATAGATCGGTGGTTGTTGGGGACTTTGGAAAGAGGAGGAGAGATGGGCAGGAAGAGTGCAAAGAATGTTCTAGGCAGTGAAACCCATCTGGAAAGCACTTAGCATTAAGCAAATGTTGACATTTGTTGAACACAGATCCCCAAGAGTAGGCCTAATGTAAGGTATGTTCTTCATGATAGCCACGTGTCAGTATTGCCACTGCAGCCAAAGCACTGATCCTACTCTGATAGAGGATATTGGGTGCTGTAAGCTATGACTGCATGTATAGGAGCTCTTAGCACTTTCTGCTCAATTCTGTTGTGTACCTAAAACTACTCTGTTTTTCTTTTTAAATAAAAACCATAAACAATTTATATTCGATATTTCCAGTCATAATTTTTATGATGCTCTCTGATAAAATGATTTTTAGTTACCTGGACATGTAGGCTCTCTGGATAAAATAAGAAAATCATGCTGTTTGTGCTTGAATGCCTGCTATGTCACTGCAGCTGGAGTCTTATTGTTGCACATACATTTTTGTCTGTTTTGTTGCCTTCTTCTTTTCTTCCACACAGAAGCACGATAAAGAGGCATTGTTCTCCCTCAGTCATCAGCATGCCTTTTCTTCCTCAACCCAGGAAAATGGCTTTGTGGCTGCTTCGTTTAGGAAAATTGGGCCATCCAACACAAATCGCTCATCTGTTCCCCACAGATGCCGTTGCCATAACAGTTTCTAAACTGACACAAAACCACTTAAAATTTCTGCCCATTATTTCCAAATTTTCTCTAGCTTATATTTTACGTTTTTCTTTTTGGGTCGAGCCACAACTATGATTCACCCATTCACTGTTCACTTGCTTGCAGTCTACAACTTCTCACAAGTTCTTTCTCTAGTGTACATATAGTGAAATATACCATTTTTCTCAGCCCTCTCACTCTTCCTGTCTACTCAATTATTCCCTACATTGAGCAGGGTCTCAGCTTGACTGTGTTGTCCTGTTTATTTCAAGGCACAATTAATCAGCTTATTCTTAAAGTCCTTTAAAAAATTTGGGAGGTGAGTGAACAATGGAGCCATGTCCCAATGTTAGGGTAAATTATCACGTAGTAAGTGAATTGTCATATAAAATTAAGTAGCCTGAGAATAAATTATAAATTTTAGGTGCTATACAAACCAAACAAACCGGTATAGTGATCAACTACAAAGGTTTGCTAAATAATAGACTGGTCATTAAGATTTAAGGAATAGTGAAAGACTGGTACAATAACTGTTATTTGCCTGATTTAATTGTCATCTCTGAGGCTTACTGCTTCCTTCTGCTAATCAGGCTAATCCTGGAAATTTCTAGTCTCTTTACACTCTTCTAGAATATTTTCAGGCTCTGAGATTTACTGCTGAATATGTTCAACCTTTCTAGTTGTTTTTAAAACTCTTCCTGGCTGCTTTACTCTTGCTTCACTCGGTTTCTTACTGAATTGTTCTGTTTGGCCTCATAGTAACTCTGGCAATATTTTTTAATCTCTGGCTCATTCCTGTTCTCTAGCTGGTTCTCTCTTCAGCCTATCTCTGTAAAACTCTCCCAGTAAAATTGCCTTCTCTCTCCTTGTATTGCTCTCTTAAGTAGTTTCCCTTTCTTCTCTCTTCTCATGAGAGCTGGGCATAGTCTAGTCTGTCAAATCTTTCTCTGAATCATCATATTGTCTGCCACTCAATTTTCCATCACTTTCAAACATGAGTGGTATATATATATATATATATATATATATATATATATATATATATATAT
>JANHMN010000017.1:33826994-33879189 GCA_030674055.1 Rhabdomys pumilio
TATCTATCTATCTATCTATCTATCTATCTATCTATCTATCTATCTATCTATCTATGTCATATGACATCATGAGAGGACTGAGTTAGACAGAGTCAGTCTGACTCTATGACAGGCTTCACACTGACAGTTTGAGAGGCCAGGTCTAAGTTCCTGCTTCCCAGTAATGAGAACCCAGATCCAGGAACCTATGGTCACCCAAACTAAATGCAGGCAGTGAATCGAAGAACACCTTGCCATCTGATCTGAAGTAAGAATAGGTAGGTAGAATAAGTAGGCAACCCCCTGGGAAATCTCCATAGCCTAACCAATTATGCAATTAGAATCCTAGATATGGAGCTAAGCAATCAAGGGAAAAAGGGCAGATACCCCACCCTGGAATTCCCCTAACTGACAATAAAAGCTGGGCCCGAGAGTCCACCAGAGGTCTCCATTTCCAAATGGGGAGAACCCTGCAAAAAGAAAATTCAGACAAATAGATGTTCTTTGTTTTTGCACACTATTCAAGTCTAGGATCTTCCTTTAGCAATTCTTGGACCCTAACAATCAAACCCAGGACTTAAAGCTTGCCACATGAGAATCCAACCATTGTAATACATGTCTAACCCTTGCTTTTCTTCCCCAAAGAATGCATGTGTCTCTCTGAAATAAAGCTTGTAGATTGTATCTTCACACTTTTTATCATCAAATACCATCAAAGCGGTCCACCATATTTTGCCTTAGGGACAAAATTACTACATTAATTCTACTATAACAAGAGTTGCAGAAGTTCCAACACTGCTATAAATATTAATTCCCCAAAGCACAGGAGGAAAAGACTCCAAATTTAAACCCTATATAGACATCCCACTTCCCATTCTGTTCAACTGTCTTCAATATGGAACTTTACAATGCTCTCCCTTTCTGATTATCTTCCTATAAAACTTTCTGTTGTAGACGTTCCTTCACTATAAACGTCCAGGCCTCTTTCCTCTGGCAATGTATATTAATCATTTTAGGCTAACTGGTGTACCACCACCGGCTGTGAGGAATAAACAAAAGCAATTCATTTCCTCATAGTTCTGGGGAGAGGATACTCTCAATTCTCAGGCAAGGTTCGACGGCTGTCTAGGGCCTTCTTTGGAGCCCGCAGATGGCATCCTACTGGTTGTGTCGTTACATGAACTTTTCTTAGTACAATTATCTACTTCTTAGCTTTCCTATAACTGGTGGTATTGGAATCTAACCTTTATGTTCTTTACAGAAATACAGTCTCAACAAATAATTAGGCATTAGGGTCTCATCATTTGAACTGAAGGCAGAGAGACACAATTCAGTTACTACCAGGTAGTCTGAGTACTTGACATCTGAGCCAGTCTATTATTTATACTGAAGCTCAAAACTAAAAAGAATGGCCTTACCTTTGATTGATGGGTGACTTCTGAAGCTGCTTCCTGTCCTTGCTATTCTATATTTTTGTGTCTTTCCAAGTCTGCCTCTCTCTTTACACTTATAACTTCATATCACACAATGAACACACACACATGCACCACAACTGTTTGTAAAACAAGTATTATTTTTATTACTAACAAGTTTTAAGTTTGGAACCACAAACAGAAATGCTTCTATCGCTGGCTATGCAGCAAAATTATAGATTAAATTTATAACAGGAGAAATGTAGTCAACATTATTTGTTTATCCAGATACATGCAACATGCCATGTCCAGTGCCTTGCACCTAAAGCAAATGTCACATCAAGATTCTCAGTTTATCTCATGCATTTTAATATTGTGACCTTCAGCCTCTAAACACAAACATGATGGAATGTTTTCTAACTAAACCACTGGGAGCTAGCAACATTTCATACTTTCTATCATACCAGAGCTGCCCATGTTCTTTCTCCTCCTTTATCTACATGTTACCCTTTTGTCTACTTCATGATCTCTGCCCTGGGGAAAAGTGACAACCCTTGCTTCACTGTGTCCATACTGACTATCTCAAAACTAGATTCTAAAGCATGGACACATCTCTGTACTCTCAGTCTGAGATGGGGCTGTTCTTATTTTATTCCTATAGGAATCCATATTTGCTTACTTGATAACAAGAACAAAGAGCACAGTATGAGAGAGAATGTCTATAACTGCACTACTTGGAAGCTGACATGGGAGAATTGTGAATTTGAGGTCAGCTGAGGCTATGTACGTCAAGATTATGTTGAAAACAAGACAAAACCTACAAATAACACCAGAGCAAAGTTGGTTAAAGCCTTATTATGCTGAGAAATATTTCAGAATAAAAGGACTGGACAAGACTCCCTTCTACATAAGAACATGAGAGAGGCATTCTTTAATAGGATTCGATAGCTTTTTGTAGGCTTTGAATCAATTTGTTTAACCTTCAGTCCTAGGGCTGCAAAGGATTGCAACTAACTTACTACCTCCAAGAAGTCACTGCAAGGTTTGAACACAAATATATAGAAAAAGGAATTTAGTTCTAACATGGGAGGCCTAAAGAAAAAAAAATAAAAGAAAAAAGAGAGGTCTCATTCTGTGAATATGTGAATATACATGTTTATTTATGCATGTGGTTAGCATTGTTAAAAGAATGTGTCTTATTCTTCTACTATCGTAACAAACCGAGTATTCATGCCCTGCATTAGAATTCTTTAACATTTTAAAATTAATTGTAGCAATGAGGAAGCAACTCCTTTCACACACACAGTGCCTCACCTCATCTTTCTTCCTCCTGTCAATGCTGACCTCAAGTGTGTTTTTATATTTTTTATAACCTCAAGTTTTTATATTTTTAAATTTTTTATGCAGTGCCTTGCCAAGTTGCCCCAGAAGGCTTCACACTTGTGATTCTTCTGCCTTGCCTCTCTTAGTAAATATATGTATAGGTATATTTCCTTTACACCTTTTATTTATCTGTTATTGAGCTTCTAATGATTCTTTATATTTTAATGGGAATTTATTATAGATATAATGCCTAAAATATCTGCTCCAATTTGTCTTTTAATTTGCTGATAATGTCTTTTTTAGTGACATACCTTTTAGTTCTGACAAAGGTTTTTAATTTGATTATCTTGATTGTGTTTCTGGCATTGTTTAGGTATCAATCATTTGTCAAAGGCAAGGTTATAGTTTTTCCATATTTAAGTAATAACTCTCTAACCAGGCTTTTGTAGCAGTCATAATTAAACTCATGAGACACCCAGAAATGTGCACAAGACTGGCATTTTCATTTCCCAGCTACATAACTATTTATTCTATCTCCACTTCCAAAAGAAACTCAGTCCTCCAAGTTTTTCTTGCCCCCTATAACTATTCTATGGTTATGGAGATTATAGCCTGTTTATCAAAGACTTAACAGCTAACTTCACCATGAATATACACCATTACTCCTTCTGGGTCTGGGTTACCTCAGTCAGGATGATGTAGCTTCATACATTTATCTGAAAATTTCATGATTTCACCTTTTAAAAAATAACTGAGCAATATCCCAGCATGGGGATGTATCACATTTTCTTTTCTTTCTTTTTTTTTTAATTTATCTAATTTTCTGTTTTACTTATTCATTTGTATTTGGCTTACTGCCCTTCTCCAGGTCACTGCATCCCACAATCCTTTCCCCATACTCTGCACCCCTTCTCTGAGCAGGTGGGGGCCCCTGGGTATCTCTCCCCCTGTCACTTAAAGTCTCTGTGAGGCTAGGTGCATTCTCTCTCACTAAGGCTCCACAAGGCAACCCAACTAGAAGACCATATCCTACATACAGGCAACAGCTTTTGGAATAGCCATCATTTCAGTTGTTTGGACCCATTTGCGGACCAAGCTGCAAATCTGCTACGTATGTATGGGAAGGCTTAGGTCCAGCTCGTGTATGTTTTTTGGTTGGTAGTTCAAGACTAATACCCTCAAGGGTCCAGGTTAGTTTTCTCTGCTGGTCTTCCTGTAGAGCTTCTGTTCCCTGCAGGGTCCACAATCCTTTTTCCTATTCTTCCACATATGTTTGACTTCCTCTGAGTCCAGGTGGGTATTCTCCCATGCTTGACTCTTTCCCAGAGTTCTTCTCTGCCCAATGTCCGACCCTCTGTTCTACCATTTCCTATAGGCCATGGGCTTTTTATTTACAGGTAATGCTTTCACACAGTATATAAAATATTATCCTCACAATTCCACTCAAAGGATCTTTCACAGTGAGAAATTCCCCTGGTTGCTGATTTCCTTACTTGGTGTTGGTTCAGCCTACTAGAATAGAATGTCCAAGTGTTACTGTTGGCTGCCCAATGCTCAGGACTTGCCAGATGCTCAATAAACACATAAAAATAAATAGTAAAGGATAGAAACACGGTCTGCTATATGATTGAAAATCAAAGACAAAAGGATGAATATAACAGCAGGTAAATTTGTAGCTAGGGCTGATATAGTATTGTATAGATAGAAACATGGTCTGCTATATGCTTGAAAATTAAGGACAAGAGGATGAAGATAACAGTATGTAAATTTGTAGCTAGGGCTGATATAGTATTGTATTAACCAGGTATTTAAAAGAGGTGTATTCTGTTTGTATTTAGAGGTCAAAGTTAGACAATGAGGTTAGCATTCAAAAATGATTCATGAAAAACAAACTATGTGTACAAGAGCATTCAAGTTACAGAATTCCGTTTTATTATTTTCTTATGGAAATAATCATAGTAAAGTTGATCAGAAAGAAAAATTTTCATACCTTGAAAATTAAGGTGATATTTAAATATCACCTTGAAATTGTTGATGTATTTATGAAAGGTCAACTATTTGAGTAGAGAAATAATTTACACAAATTAACTGCCTTTAATGCATATTATACATGCTTCCTGAATGTTAATTTAAAAGCCATTATGGAACTTCATTTTTTATTTGTTTTTAAAAGTGTAGGATATCAAATGCAGTGTCTCAGAGATAGAAAGCAATTACTCTTTCACTAATCCAAAACCCCAGCACAGAATTCTGTTCCTTGTAAAGCAAAAATGTTACTTTTAATAGTAAATTGAGGTAATTTGTATTTTTCAGGAATATGTTTATAAGAACATTCTCTTTGATAAAAACTGTACTATATTATATGGAATATTAATTTTTACACTATATATGATTCTAAAGTTATATTTATTTTCTATGTACTTTGGCCATTCACTTTGTTATTCAATATAAAATTAGGATTATGTTTTCTTGATATTTAAATAAATAGTGCTCAGTCATATTTGGCTTGATTTCAGATTTTAGCCTGGACCATGAAGGTATTGATTTCTACCTGTCTTTTTTGACATTCTTTCTCTCTTTTTCTTCTGCATGTTTTTATCAGTTTTACCCAAGACTTCTTTCAAAACACCATATTATTTTCTTAACCCTTCAATAATGACTTAATAAAACATCGGTGTCTATTTATTTAAATCTAGATCCTCTTGGACTAGGATGATCAAAGATTTGGTAAATTAGATCTAATTTCCTTTCTGCTAATAAAGGCAATTTTCTCTACTGGCCTTGCAGTTTGTAAGAACCACTTTTGGCTCATCCTTTCTTTGCAGTCTAGAGTATCTGTGCTCTTCATCTCTTGTTTATTGATATAAATCCTACCATATCTGCAGACCTGGGATTGCAAAAATATTAACTTAAGGACTCAGTCTCTTTATCACATCAATCCAGTTACTTAAAAGCCAAAAAGAAGCTTCTAAGGGAACAATATCAGCATCAAAATTGCATAAAAAGAGAGTAAGGGGCATTTAACAAGATGTTTCTGGAGAAGAGAAAGAATTGGAGAGGAGAGTTCTGTTAAGTTTATAGCTCAGAGATAATAGAATTCAACATAAACTGTGTGAGAGGAGTCAATGGCAATATATATATATATATATATATATACACATCTATATATATATATACATACACATCTATATATATACATACACATCTATATATATACATACACATCTATATATATATACATACACATCTATATATATATACATACACATCTATATATATATACATACACATCTATATATACATACACATCTATATACATACATACACATCTATATATATAATACACATCTATATATATACACACACACACACACACACACACATATATATATATATATATATATATATATATATATATATATATTGAGGATTAGTATTTAATAATGATAGAGACAGAAAGCACATTTCTACCATGGTGAAAAGATTGGAGACCACATGTTGAGAATAGGAGAGATGTGGTCACTGTACTAAAGAATGTCATAGAAAATCTTAGGAAGTGGCACTATGAATTCTGTAGAAGAACCTCACAAAGAATTTAGGAAGAACCCAAATAAAATTTATAGAAATTATGTAGAAACAGTAATTGCATTTATTCTTAGTGTTTGTGTGGGTCCAGCAGATGCTGGCTTTCTGAAACTAGGTTTGTCACACTGAAGATGGAGAAGTACATGTCTGTAGTGTACTATCATTGATCCAGGCCACTGGACAGCCTTCATGTCACTGTAAGTAATGGAGTCTTTATGATTGTTACAAGTGGTGTTTAACACAATTAGCTCAAAGTGAATACAGAAAAGAGTGGTGTTACTACTAACCAGTGAATTATGTGAAGTATTGGTGAACTTCTGGAACTTTACAGATATATTAACGAGATCAGAAACATTTTGCAATCATAATTAAAAATATATCAAATGGGGAAGATACCATCTGAGTGGACAGGATCAAATGGAAAGCCCCTTTGGTTAAACCTTGCTATGATGTTTAGAATTCACTTGGTACTAGTACCCCTAAGCACCTTTACTGTGTGCACAGAATCACTTAATTTTTAGTATTGCTTGTTAGAAAAAAATATTGATTTTTAGAAACCCAAACTTCTCTAATTAAAAAGAAAGGAATGTGTTTGTAACTAATGGCTCATCCATAAAGCCCCCAACCAAGAGAAAGGAGTAAATTTTGATGAAAATAGTTATGTAATATTACTACATTGGAACACAATATTTCACTCTACCATGGGAGTTAGCAACAGACAAATTAGAAATATATAAAATTATTAGCTTTTGTCTCAAGAAAGGAGATGTCGCTTATTGAGTAAGATCTGGAAGTTATCCAGACATTAAAAGAAATGTTAGGTATTTAGATTATTTCTGTTATTAGAACACTGGACTAAGACACATCAGTTACTTAAAGGAAATAGAATAAAAAAGCTATGTTTTAGACCAATGAAAAGCCCAGATGATATATATTCATATCCGATATGATATGAATACATATCAGATGCAAGGTAGTCAGGAGTCAGGATCCTCAGTCAGAAGCCATAATACACGTTAACAAATACATAAGTGTTCTTTCTCTTTAAAATTTAAAAAGCACATCATCTTGCCAAATCTTGTTGTATGAGTTGCTCCAGTGAATAACAAATTTTCCTATCAAAAACATTAAAGCTCTGTATTATCTGACAAAGAACTAGATAGAGATTGAGGTTGATATTATTGGACCTAATCATTTGACCTTGCCATTTGACTTGACACTCCTTTTGTATGTCTATATACCTCACAAACTGCAACAGTCATGTGTAACTTCAGACGGGGCTCTAGCAGCCAACTCTTTCCAGGCTTGATTAGCTTCTTGAGAGTGCAGATAAGCCTAGGATCTTCCACTATTATACTCCTGAAGCTTACAACCTCAGGCTAAGACCAGCATCATCTAGGACCCTACAACCTGCACCTAAGACCAGCATCCTCCCACTATCTACAGTGTACCACTACAACCAGTTTCCTCCGTTATCATACAACCTAAGCACCTCCTCTTACTTCTCTCCTCTCTCCTAGAAACCCAATGCCATGATCTCATACAAATGCCAGTTATCACAAGAAAGAAGCCAATTTCACAATATCTTATAGTTCTGAGAAATGGAAAGGATTCTGAGCTTATTTTATAGGATGCATCTTCACACATAACCAGTAACCATTTCAATAGACATGTTTCTATTCTCACTTATTTTTCACTGTGTGCTTGCCTTTCGCTCTTAGTATCCTAGGCTTAGATTTACAAATAAATTATACACAAGTCTCTGTAACAAGTTCTGAGTGGGGAAACCTAGGCTATGTCTCATATAAATTTCTTTATCAAAATCAAGGCTGATTTGTAACTGATAAAAACTAGTATCTTCTTTTCCTAGTTATCGATAAGGCTAAAACATGCCAGTTTATGTTTTCTTACATTTCATGATCTTAGTCTATTTTTTCATAAAATTTAGTTAGTCTGCCAACATCCCCATAATGTATTTTGTTAGACTGTTTGTTTATTTGAAAAATAAAATGACAGGAGACAAACATTGTGATTTGGGAAAAAAAGCAAAACAAAGTTTAGCGCCCGGTCTTGTGTCTAAACAAATACAATTCACAGTTCTTGGGGTCAGTTTATGTCTCTCTGATTAGTTTAAAATACTCTGCTATAAAGTGTGGTGGTTTTAATAGGTAAGGCCTTGTAGACTCATATGTTTGAATGCTTGGCTCATAGGGTTTGACACTACTAGGAGGTGTGGCCTTGTTGGAGGAAGTGTGTCACTATAAGGGTGTACTTTGAAGTCACCTATGCTCAAGATATGCCCAGTGTTGCACACTATCTTCCTCTGCTGGCTGCAGATCAAGATGTAGAATTCTCAGCTCCTTCTCCAGCACCATGTCTGCATTCTTGCAGCCACGACCGACCATGATGATAATGAACTAAATATCTGAAACTGTAAGCTAGTCCCAATGAAATGTTTTCTTTTATGAGTTGTCATGGTCATGATGTCTCTTAACAGCAGTAAAACCCAAAGGAAGATAACAACTAAACATGAATCTTCCATTGTCGGGTCAGTATGTATTTTATGTATATGTGTAAGTGTGTGTGTGTGTGTGTGTGTGTGTGTGTGTGTGTGTGTACAACCTGCTTTCCTGTAATTGAGGATACCAGAAGAGGCCATTGGATCCCTTATAAGTTGAGTTCTGGACAACTAGGAACCAGCCTCCTGATAGAAGTGAAGAGAGACAAGCCTCAGCCCTTTGCAAGGATACCAAGTATACTTGAGTCCTGCTCCACCTCACCAGCTTCAAAAAGGGTATTTAAAATTGAATCTAGTCTTTAATGGCAGAGGCATCTCCAGCCCAGTCTGCTGAATTTAAGTAAAAGTCATCCTCAATGATGCAAATAAACCTTCCATGTCATTTAAAGTCTTTAAAAGCAAAAGTAGAAATTACCATATGAGGGGAAATTACTACTCACAGAGACAGGATTAACTCTTTCTGAGAGCTTCCCAGATCTCCTGATCTAACTGACTAGATTACACAAGAGCTAGTACTTGAAGAAGTATTCTTCAACAGATGAAAATATAAAAATATATTAATACACACAGGTTTTCATAGAAGTTCTTATTTCATGTTTTATGGCACACTGTGATTACTATACTGTGTTATATCTTGGAGTAATAATGTAAATGCATTACATAATCTTAATGGCATGGCCCCTTCCAAAGACTAGAGTGGAGAAAGGGACACACAGCAACTCTATAGTTGAAAAACTAGCAAATGTCAGATACACAAATGATAACAGCATTCTTTATGTGCCACAGTTAAGGATATTTGGTGCCTAGGATGTTAACATTATGTTCACAACTTTGAAACATTTTGTGAGTCTAAAAAATTTTTTTATTACTTTTATTTTTTTATTATTTTTTTTACAGTCCAGTCATTACCCACCCTGTCTGCCCTCCTACAGTTACTAATCCCATTCTCCCTCCCCAACAAGGCTTCCCCAATTTCTGGGGTCCTAAGTCTCTCAAGGGTTAAGTGAATATTCTCCCATTGAATCCAGACCAGGCAGTCCTCTGCTGTATATGTGCCAAGGACCTCTGACCAGCTTGTATATGCTGCCTAGTTGGTGGCTCAGTGTCTGAGAGATCTCAAGGGTCTGGGTTAGTTGAGATGGCCGGTGTTCCTATGGGGTGGCCTTCCTCCTCAGCTTTTTCCAGCCTTTCCCTAATTTAACCACTGGGATCCCTGACTTCTGTCTGATGGTTGGGAGGAAGTATCTGCTTCTTTCTTAGTCAGCTGCTTGTTGGCCCTCTCAGAGGGCAGCCATGCTAGGCTCCTGTCTGTAAGCACACCATAGACTCAGTAATAGTGTCAAGACTTGGGACTTCCACTTCGGCTGGATCCCAATTTGGGCCTCTTATGACTGTCTTTCCCTCAATCTCTTCTCCATTTTTGTCCCTGCAGTTCTTTTAGACAGTAATAGTTCTCGGTCAGAGTCTTTGACCATGGAATGGTCATCCCATCCCTCCACTTGATCCCCTGTCTTTCTACAGGAGGGAATATAAAATGATTACTTAAATTCTCTATTGATAAAATCATGGTAAGATTTATTAACTTAGAAAAGCAGTTTAAACACAAGTGCTCTTAAAATAAAAATTTTCAGTGATTAAATGTTTTATTTCATGAAAGTAGCAGTAAGTTAGTAACTATAAACTATAAATATATAAAGATTTTTTAACAAAACTTTCTTATAAAAGCTAACCCTGACAGCTGAGTGATAATCTGTCCACTTTAGGGACATAATCCTAAGACAGTAAAATTAAGGACAATATGATATGTCATGTACCATGACTTATTTTCATTTTGTATAAACTCGTACTGAAGAATAATTGGAACAGGTAATATAAATACTGTTGTATTATTTGTCATAAAATTATCAAAATAATCTATAAAGAGACTTCTTATAGTTATTACATATTGTTCTATGTTTTATTTACAAAATATTGACAATAAATATATCCTGATATCAAAAGCAGGCCATTTGAAATAAACTAAAGAAAACACAAAATTTAGTAAGTTGTGTCTACATTTGCATGGCTATTTCACTAAGCATTGGCAAAGCATTATGTTTCATAGGTGGAATAAAAACATTGTTTGAAACATTTTACTTTTATTTATTTATGACAATAAAAATGGCTAAGAAGAGTGAGTCTTCCTTCTTCCAATGTCCCTATGTAGGACTTATGTAACAGAAAGTGTGGCTCAGATTAAAGGTGTGTGCCACCACTCCTGGATCTGAAATTTGCTTTGTCCAAGATTGACCTTTATCTCAGAGATCTGCTTGTCTCAGTCTTCTGGGATTAATGGTATGTACTGCCTTGCCTGGGCTTAAGATTTTCATGGCCAATATGCCTCAAGATCTGAATTACAGGTGTTCCCTGCATTGCTGGATTGTAGTTCATTCTAGATGTAGTCAAGTTGAGAATCAGGAATAGCCATCAGAGCTAATATATATATAATTATATATAACTATATAATTATAGCTTTTGATCTATACTTATTGTCCTTATTATCTGTCCTAGCTTGAGTGTGAATTCACCACTGTAGTCACATCCATAGTCACAAGGTCAGCGTGCAAATGTCACACAAGGCAGAAAAGAAAACTTTGCTGGCCCATAGTTCATGTTTACTGAAACAGTTCATCAGCTTTGGTCTGCCTCCTTCAAAACAACTGTTATGTAGTCAAAACTTTTCCGATGGTTTGGTGTGTGAAAATTGCATCTCTAGATTATCTTGTAATTCTATTCTCTTATTCTCTTGTTCAGTTTTCCTCTATTTTTCTTCTCCTTGGATAATTTATCATTTGTGGTGCTGTCTTTTAAACTTGTTGAGCTATCTTTTTAAAAAAATCTTATGTTAGTTTTGCTCTGTATTTCTGAAAGCTTGGTTATATGTTTTCTGTGTTTCTGACTCAGGATTATTTATCTGGTCTGATCTTGTCCTCTAGGATATCTGTACTGTTTTCGTCTCGTCTAGATTACTTGTACTGTAAGTTTCTGCAGTGTTATTGCAAAACTGTATAATTATAAGTTGTGACAATATACTAGAAAAAAAGATTTTGAATTTTCTTTCTCTTGCTTTGTGCCCCAGCTAGTGCTTATAGCAAACAAAAGGAGTGAGGATAGTGAACATCCTGGTCTCACTCCTGAGTTAAATGGTATAGCTTCTAGTTATTTTCACTTTTCCATTTAGGCTAATGTTGACTGTTGGGTTTATATATCCTCTTATTGAATTGAGATATGACCCCTCAAAAATCTCTAGGATTTTTATAATGAAGGCAAGTTACATTTTGTACAAATATTTTCTGCATATACTGATATGATCATGTCACTTTGTCTTTAATTCATTTAATATGATTTATTATATTAGTTGACATGAATGTTTAATCAGTCTTGTATTTTTAGGACAAAGACAACTTGGTCAAATTGATAATCTTTTTTATACACACATATCAGTTTCTGGTTTAATAATTTGTCTACAGCTTTAGATTTTTCCCTTAAATTTTTGTTATGTATTTACTAGATTCATTGAATATTAGTATAATATTTGCTCTATAGGACAAGTGTACCAGTAAACTTTCTGGTTCATTTGTTGTTGTTTGTCATTTATTTATTTATTCATTTATTTTTATTTATTTTTGTAAGAGCTTAAAAGGAAATATTTGCAATTCTTCTTTGAAAATCTGACAAATTTATGTCAGAAATCTAGCTAGACCCAGAGTTTAGTCAGAAATATTTTCATTACTGTTTAAATCTGCTCCTTTGTATTGGTCAATTAGGTTTCTGGCCTCTTCTTAATTTAATTTCAGTAATTTGATGAGTCAAAAACTAAACCTCCCCTTCCCAACCCCCAGCCCTCATTACACTAACACAGTAGAGTACAGGTTTTAAAGTGTCCCCTTATATCTTATAGTATCTTGAATATGTTTGATGTTTTTGTTAGGCTTCTCTGTTCATTTCTAATTCTGTTAATTTGGGTCTTTTGTATTTTTTTCGTTTGGTTAGTTAGGCCAAAGTTCTGTTAATCTTTTTTATTATCTCAAAAATCCAGCTTTTAGATTCATTTATTTATTTTGTGTTATTTCTATTTAATTAATTTCTTTTTTGATTTCTTTTCTGTCTTTTGTGTTTGGGCTACCTTATTCACAATAACTAGGAATTGAAAACAATGCTAATATGTTTCAAAAAATGAATGTTTAAAGAAAGTATGGTACATATAAATTTTTTTAAAAAAAACTTTTATACCATTTTAATTAAATGCAAGTATTAAGGTCAGTTCTAGGTTGAGGGATTACCAATTCAATAGATGCAAATAGTCAAGGAACAAGAATCAACCTAGAAAAGATTATATTGAATGAAGCAAACATGATCAAGAATTAACATGCCATAGAATCTCTTAGAGTCTCTCTCATTTATAGTCCCTTGTTTCGATACTTCTAATGTAAGTATAGAGTATGGAGTAAACATAGAGACTATGTGCATAAATAGACCATCTGAGAGAAGGGGCTTTTGGGGTAATAGGAAAAGGATAGCTTATATGAGGTGAAATACAGAAAACTGGGGGAGGGGTTGCATTGGAACTGAAGGAGGTTGGTCAATATAGAAGGCAAAAGAAGGACAAAGAAATAAATAAAGTCCAGGTTATTTAGAATCATATTAAGATATATAGATATATATAGATATAGATATATATGATATAGATATAGATATAGATATAGATATAGATATAGATATAGATATAGATATAGATATAGATATAGATATAGATATAGATATAGATATATATCTCCACATGGAGCCAGAGACACAGACAGAGACAAAGAAATAAAATTTCTGCCAATTGATCTTAAACACTCTCCCTGAATGAATGGTAACCTAACTGAAACCACTTCAGTAAAAGACATGAGAAATCTTCCATAGAAGGGTTGGCCCCCATATTATAAGTGATATCCTAAATAATATGGGCAATTGATGTAGCTATAATAAAGTCAAAGCAAGCAGGAGGCCTAGAGAAAATACAAAGTAAAGAGATCTATATTTTATATAAACTATTATAATCTTACCCTGTACTAGCTGTTATAATTCCACAATCAGTATTTTCTTGCTGTAGACATGTGGCAACCCAGGAAGATGGTGTTATTCTGTAGGACACACAAGCCACAGAAGTGCATTTTATAACTTGATTAGCATTCAAATTTGGAATATATTGACCCTCATGCACTGATAATGTAAGGCTAAATAACACACTCCGGCAAATACACAGGTCATTCAAATAAAAACTAAGCAGAGAAATGTGGGAGTTAAAATGAAGTTATTAAACCAAGTGGATCTAAGAGATATAGAACATTTCACCAAAACACAAGAGAATATACATTTTTCTTGGCAACTCACAGAGCTTCATTCAAAATTTACTACATACTCAAACACAAAGTATGTCGTAGGTCGAGACACAGGTACAGGAAAAATTGAATTAACACCCACAATCCTATCTCACCACCACCTACCAATGGTGACTCTCAGGAACAGAAAACTTACAAACTTATGGAAACTGAGCAACTCACTGCAAAATGAAAAATTGGGAAAGACTGAATTTAGGAAAGAAATAAAAACTTTCTAGGATTGATTGAAATTGAAAACGCAACAAACTCAGACTCATACGACACAATAAAGGCTGTTCTAAAAGTCAAGTTCATAGCACTAAGTGCTTACATATATTTTAATGGAGGGTTTACATATTAGTAACTTAATAGCACAGTTAAACTCTCTAGAATAAAAGTTAGATATTACATTCCAAAAAAGTAGATGGCAAGAAATAATTTAACACGGGGCTGAAATACTTAAAATAGAAACCAACCCAACCAACCAAAAAAACAAAGGATATAATACAATTAATCAACAAAGAGTTGACTCCTTAAGAAAATAAAAAAGGTAGAAAAATTTTATCTAAATTAACTAAAAGGCAGAGGAAAAAGATCCAAATTAATGGAGATGAAAATTGGCATATAACAACAGACAGAGAATACAGAGAATCAAGACAACATACTTTAAAAACTACTTTATCAAATTGGAAACTCGAAAAGAAATGGATAATTTTATTGATAAATAAGAGCAACCAAAGTTATTTCAAGAACAAATAAGCAATTTAAACAGATTATAACCTGCTGATGAAATAGAATTAGAAGTGGAATTAATCTCTCTCAAAAAAGACAAAACAAAAAATAAGATAACCAAGAACAAGAAGAAAACTAAAACCAAAACAACAACAAAAACACTAAACTTCATGGTTTGCATCTAGCTAGAATTCTACCAGATGTTCAAAAATCATTAATGCCAATACTCCTCAAATAACAAAAACAGAAACAAAAGAATATTTTTTTTTTTAGTTTTTTTGAGACAGGGTTTCTCTGTGTAGCCCTGGCTGTCCTGGAACTCACTCTGTAGACCAGGCTGGCCTTGAACTCAGAAATCCACCTGCCTCTGCCTCCCAAGTGCTGGGATTAAAGGCGTGCGCCACCACTGCCTGCCAAAAGAATATTTTTATGAGTACATAGTTACCCTGATACATAAAGACCAATTTCCCTAGCAATTTAGGTGCAAAAATTCTCAAAATTTACTTTGATACTGAATCTAAGACTGCATCAAGCAGATCATCCACGATGATCAAATAGGCTTCACCCCAGAGATGACATGAGTCGATGTATGTAATCAAACATGTAAATTAATTGAAAAACAAAAACTACATCATTGTATTCTTTTTTTCACTTTATAAAATCCAGGTTTATTCAAAAAATCTTACGGGAAAGTCTGAAAACATTATAAATAACTGTACAGTGGCTGCCTGTCTCAAACACAGACAGAAACAATGAACATGGAGTGAGTTGTAAATGCAACTGCTGAGCATGTAAATGTAATGTGGGGTGGGCGCAGGGTGGACAAGCACATTTCTCCTGCCATCATATTCTTAGATAAAGAAAAAGCCTTTGAGAAAATGCAACACCCCTCCGTGATAAAAGTCCCAGAGAGACTGGGGTTACAAGGTATTTACCTCAAAATAAAATATAAAAAAGGCAGTTTGAAGTATATACATAGCCCACAGCAACATAAATGAAAAAAAATTCAAAGCAATTCCACTCTAATCAAAATTATATATATATATATATATATATATATATATATATATATATATATCAGGAACAAAATAAAATAACAAAATATCTGTAAATACCTATGCAATATAGTACTTGGAGTCTTAGCTTGAGACATAAGAAAACTTATGGAGATTAAGGGCATACCAATTGGAAAGAAAGAAGTCAAAAATATCTTTATATGAAGATGATGATTTGATAGTATACATGTTACCCTAAATATCTCACTGGGAAACTCCTATAGCTGTTAAACACTTGCAACAAAGTAGTTGGATACAAATATTGACTCACCAAACCCAATAACTTTTCTATATACAAATGGCAAATTGAATAAAAAAGTAATCAGGGAAACTACACCTTTCAAAATAGCCTCAAAACTATAAAATATATTGAAGTAACTAACCAAGCAAGTGACAGACTTGTACAATAAAAACATCAAGTCTTTGAAGAAAACAACTTAAGGAAGTGTCATAAGATGGAAAGATCTCATATGCTTATGAATCAGTAGGATTAACATTGTAAAGAATGGCCATCGGACCAAAACCAATCAACAGATTCAATGCAATTCTCATTTAAATCCCAACACAATTCTTCACAGATCTAGCAAGGGTAATATTTAGCTTTATATGGAAAGACACAAACACACACAAATTCACATACACAAAACATATGAGAGCAACAAACATTGGGATAACTAAAATAAGCTTGAATAATAAAGAAACTGCTGGAGGCACTGCCATCCCCAATCTCAAAGTTTACTACAGACCAATAGCAGTAAAATGAGTATGGTATCGACTAAATACAGACCAGGTAACCAATGCAATTGATTTTATGTTGAGGTAGAAATAAATGCACATGTGGACACTTGACTTTGGGTAAAGAAACTGAAAATAAGCGGTGAAAAAAACTCAGCATTTTCAACAGATAGTGTGGTTAGATTACATACCTGCATGTGGAAGAATGCAAACAGGTTCACACTATCACTGTGTGCAAAAATCAGCTCCAAAATGGAACAAGACCTCAACATGAAACTATATACACTGAACTTGAAAGAAGAAAAAATGAAGAATAATTTGGTACTCATTGACACAGGAAAAGACTTTCTAAACAGGACACCAATGTCATTAGCACAGTCTAGAATATCAATAATTAATAAACAGACATGAAACTGAAAAGCTTCTGCATGGCAAAGACCATCACCATTGGGATAATATAGCAGGCTACAGAATGGGAAAATTATTTTAATCAACTAATATCCTATAAAGGACAAATATCCAATATATATAATGAACTCAAAAAATAAACATTAGAAGAAAAAAAGGTCAATTAAAACTGGGTACAAACCTAAACAGCACATTCTCAAGAGAGGAAATTCAAGTGTCTGAGAATCATTTAAAGGAATCATTCAACATCCTTAGTGAACAGAGTAATGAAAAATCAAAAATATTTTGGTATTTCATTTTATGTATGTCAGAATGGCTAAGATCAATAAAACAAAAGATGTAGAGTACCAGGAACATTTACCCATTGCTGGTGGGAATGGAAACATCTATAGCCACTAGGGAAATCTGTGAGGGAGTTCCTTAGGAATATGGCAATCAATCCACCTCAAGATGCAGCTGTACCACCTTTGATCATGTATCCAAGGACCCTTCATTATACTGCAGAGGCACACACTACAGACACATTTGTATTGCCGCTCTATTGACATTAGTGATAATGTGGAGACAGAGTAGATGCTTGTCAACAGATTAATGGATGAAGAATATGTAGTATATCTACACAATAGAATATTACTCAGCCTTTAATAAAGTCAAATCATGATATTTGCAGGTAAATGAATGAAACTATAAAAATTATCCTGAGGGAGATATCCCAGACCCAGAAAGACAAATATGGATATTAGTTGCTAAGTCAATGATAACCAAGCTATGATCTGTATAACCATAGAGGTTACGTATAGTGTAAGAGATTTGGAGACAGATAGATTTCCCTCTAAAAGCAAAAGAGAACAGAAGTCTGTGGATGGATGTGGGAGTGCTAGAACAAAAGATCATGTTGGGAGAGAAAGAAAGGTAGATGAGGGAAAGATTGTGGGGAGGACCAGCTAAAATATTAAAGGCAGTTTGAGGAATCTTACGGAATCTGAAATATTAGGAGCTTCCAAAATTATATATACATTTGAATGTGATCTAAATAAAATTACCAAATAATGGGGGAGACAGAGCCCCAACTGATAATTTTTTTTTGTCACCAAATGAAGTTCATTATCTTATGATAGAACTACATCTATTTGAGTTGCTGGCCAAAGGTCATTACTGTTTCCATGACTATGCTTTTCCCTTTACAAACTGCATGCAAGGACCCATTGTGGAAGACAATACTTATATAACTCTTCTAAACACAGTAGGGCCTATGCACCTAATAATTCACAGACTAAGGCAGTATGTATAGGGCCTTCATGTATCTATACCATATGGAAATTTTGAGCTGTCCCTAACCCAGAAGTTATTTCCAATTGATACCCACTTGCAAATAAAAATTTAGTTTTCTCCAAAGGAATCTCACAGGAGAAATAAACTAGTTTTATGTATAGACTGTATGCCCAGCAGGAAATGGCCAACAGAAAACATTTTAAAATCATCTTTGGAACTTCCTGGTTTCATAAAAATCATGTCAGGGATTAAAAAAAAAACCCAGATTTCATTTTTTATTTTTATTTCATTTGTGTATTTAACATTTTTCTTTCTTTTCCACTTACAGGTTCTTTGTATGTATATTATACTTCTAGTTAAGAGTTTTTATGGAATTCCCAAATGTATGGATTTCTGCACCTATATTTGTTTCCTGTGCTCTTTCACAGGCTCTATCCTTCTGTATTTTTTTGTTTGTTTGTTTGTTTTTATTGTTTTGGTTTTGGTTTGGTTTTTCTCCTATTCTGCTGTATTAGTTTTTGTTTTGGCTTATTTTATTTTAATTAGTATGCCTTACAAGGTTATTTATATTTCTAATGAGAGAAAGAAAGGTGGTGGATCCAGATGTGAAAAATTGTGGAGAGGAATGGATTATATGTGAGGGGAAAATAAATTCTACTTTCAATAAGAAGAAAAAAATTATTTTACACTAAGTTACATACCCACATTCTACTCATTGTTTTGCTTTTTAAAAAGTATAGAAAATACAAGTTTATTTTGATCTCCCTTTCAAATTTGAGTTCATTTAGCTCTTACAATTTAATGGTCAAAGACTATTCTCTGTAATTCTCAAAATACATTGGAACTCCTTTCCAGGCTTCACCTCAGGATATGGTTGGTTTCTTTTATCTGTTTTCATTCCAGTACATCCTACCTGCCCACTGTAGATAAGACAGTCGAGGGTTTTATCTGAAACAATGGTAAATAGAAGATGGAAGAATAAATTGATGGAAGACAGCATTCCTGAATCACAGAGTTGCTTGTTTTCTTCTCCTCTTGGTCTGTGTGTGCCTCTGCCAACCTTGGCATGAGCTGACTGTTTCCTGAGATGTCAGTAGCTCCAGGAGTACCACCTACTGCTCTTCTGAACTCTAGCATAACTTCTTCCAGAACTCCTGAGGGCTTATTGTTTACTGTAAGAATATACTTTATGTTTCACTTACTCATGCCCTTTTTATCCTAACTTTACATTCTTCCTGTTTTTGCCAGAGTTATGAGAGAAAATCACTCTTCTGCTACTGAGTCACTTATGAAAGAAACAAAGGCAAACATGAAGGAACCTAAGAGTGAACTCTCTCAGGGAGAACAAAGAGCTATAGTACTAACATCATAATTACAGTGTGATGGTTAATCCTCATTGACAACTTTGGTAGATTTATAATTACCATGGAAACACATCCATAGATGTGTCTAAAGTGGGTTTGCAGGAAGATTTAACTAAGCCCTCACACTCAGTCCGAATGGAAATAGCATCATTCTGTGGGTTTGGATCTTGGACTGAAGATAAAGGGGTCACTAACTTTAGCAATCCCTTCAACTCTCTGCTTCCTGACTGTAGCTGCAATATGATCTGCTCTCTCTTGGATCTGATGGCATGCTTTCCACTGAGTGAAGGACTGTGCCTTCAAATCTCAAGCCAAAATAGTCACTTGAAGGAGTGTATCCACACAAACCCCTGCCTACAAATACACATAGAGAAATAGAAAACATGTGAGATGAGATGATACAGGAAAGCAATGATCCACAAGTGGTATCAGAGACCAATCCTGATGGCACCTTTGTTTTGGACTTATAATAGCCAAGGCTTTAGAAAAAAAATGTCTGCTGTTTAACCCATCTGAATCTGTAAGAGTAATCCATCCAAATCTTCACTGTTTGTTTCATAGTCAACCTTTTATGCATATGACCTTTTCATATTATCAACGATACTGGGATTTTTTATCAGTTTTTAATACTTCTATGGTACCTACAAACATTATTATTTCTCATAATCTAGAAGGTCATCATTTCAGAACTGAGTCAGACCACCTTACCACTAGTTTCTGTAGATATAATCTAAAGTGTTAATTAGTACAGAATACAGCCATATAAGCTGTGTCTTTGTCCCAAAAGAGTTGCAGATAGAAACTTAAAAGAAAGTTGGGCTAATACACACACACACACACACACACACACACACACACACACACACACACACGTCTATATACACATATATTTTTTGATTTTTTTTCTAAAACTCTTAAGATTATCTGAATAGGTAGGAACTGACTGATGCTGGGAGAACTTAGTAGCCGGTTCTTAATTTCTATGGAAAAAAAAGCTCAGAAGATTTATTCAATCCACAAGTTTCTGAAGATTCAGTACTTAGTCACTAATTTTCAGTCTTTTTTTCTTCTTCCCGAGACAGGTTCTCATATAATTCAGGCTGGTCTCCAATAATTCATGTACTAAGGATCAATTTCTGATCCACTTGTCTCCTCTTGAGTGCATAGAATACAGACATGTACTACCATATCCAGTTAATATGTTGCTAGGCATCAAACCTGCGGTTCCATACATGTTAAGCATCTTAGTGGGAATTTCTACTGCTGTAATATAATAAAATCACTAAAAGCAAGGAAGTGGGAAAAGGGTTTGTTTCATCTTAAAGCTTCTAAGTCCATCACAGAGGGAACTGAGGACAGGATCTGAGTGCAGGAACCTAGATCAAGGACGCATGCAGAGACAATGGAGGCTCACTGGTTACTGGCTCACTCATCTGTTTTCTTATGGCATAGCTCTCATGGCAACCAGCCCAGAAATGGCACCACCCACAGTAACTGGGCTATACTGCATAAAACTCCAACATAGAAAATGTGCAACAGGCTTGCTCATGAACAAGTCTGGTAGAAGAATTTTATAAATTGATGTTTCCTCTTCCAAAATGACTGTAGCTTGCATCAAGTTGATGTAAAAATGAGCCAATACAGTGGGCAAACACTCTACCAACCGAGTCATGTTCTGAGTCACAGCTGTGCATCTTGAAAAACCTGCTCTTCCTATCTATGGCGTTATCATTTCCTGCATATGCTCAGTAGTGCCCAGTAATCTGTTAGAACCACTTTCCATACTCTAATTATAATTGACTATTTTGTCTAAAATGTCCAATATATAAAAATAGAATATTAATGATATTTGTGTGTACAGATTGGATACATAATGACACATATACTCTTATGATCCCTAAATAAAACAATTCTGGTAATATTTTATATTATAATTTGGGAACAATTTATTCTTAAAATTATCTTCATGTATTTGGATAATACTTTTCTTTGCTTTTTTCTTTGGTACTGAGGAATGAAGCTAGACTATGTGCATGGTAAGCAAATTCTCTACCATTAAACTGTGCCTTCACGGCTCCTTTCAGTTTTTATGTAGAGTAAAGGTCTTACTTAACTGTCTAGACTGACCTTTAACTTGTGGTTTTCCTGTCTCAGACTTCCAAGTAGCTGGAATTATAGGCCTGCACTATCAGCCTCAAATTTTTTCTCTTAAAAAAAAATTCCCAGTAACTTTAAAGTCTAATTAATGATTTCAACTCTTTTGATTGTCAAAACTATTTTTCCCAAAACATCTCCTTGAATCTTCCCCTACCCCAAGAATGCTTTGAGTCCTTCATACTTAATTAGGAACAAATGGATATATTTCATTTTTGTTGAGATTGCAAGTATTTTATTTTTTGCTGTCTTGTTAAAAGTATCAACAGGTGAGAGGCATTTTGACAGAGCAACAAAGTTGAAGTAAAACTTAATTCCTTAAGAAAAGTCATCATCACATCTGTTAGATTTGCTTCTAATTTTCAGATACACATTTTGTCTTTCTACCACATTTCTATGGTTGTATTTTTTATTCAGAATGTTGTTAGTTTCTTAACATACCTTTACTCCCATATTGCTTGTCATATTCATTGCTTATTTGTAAAATTATATTGATACAAGCAGTAAGATGAAACAAGACAGAGGCTACAAACTTCTAGTGATGTTTCCAAAAGTTCCAATTTGAATAGTTATCTATGCACCAAAATACCTTTACATGTGCTAAGGTGGCCAGCCACATAAAAGATCACAAGTATCTGGTTTTGATATAATGAAAGTAGAGAACATAATTAGCAGACCCAGAGGCTGTGGAGATGACGTGGTAAAAGTATGAGAAAAAAAATCAACCAATGGTCATTAAACCATAATTGGATAAATTGCTGTTTATTTCTCAATAGAATGGTGATAAACTCTGGATATTTCCAAAAGTTAGAAGAAAGATTATCCGTGTTTTAACCACAACACCACCTTACAATCATAGAGAAATGGAAACAATTGAAATTACCTTTGACTAATAAGCAGAGAGTGAAAATGTGGTACACAATAGAATTCTATTCAGCTGTAGTTGAAAATAAAATCTTGGAATTTGAAGCTAAATGGATACAAGTGGAAAGTATTAGTGGCCTAAACCCTGAAAGTCAAATACTGTGTGTTCTCTCCCATCTGTAGACCCTAGCTCCAAATATTTAGATATGAGTATATATTCTGGAGTGACAACAGAAGCCAGAAAATTTAAAAAGAACCATGGGGAGTACCGGAAGAACTCTAGAGAAGGAGAGTAGAACACAGGTGCTGTGAAAGGAAAAATGGGAAAAAATGAGGGAAGACATTAACCGGGGAGTAGTAGGAAGGAAGGAGAGATAACAGTAAGGATGCTTGGAAAAAACACAGTTTTCCATACAGGGAAAATGTTAGATATCACACCCTGGAAAATGGGTGAAATGCCTATTAACATATCAAAGCAGACCTGACTGCCAGGTTCTCCCAGCATCTTTTAGTCCCTACCTGTTACATCGTCCCCTGTTCACTCTTCTGAACTTTCTAGCCCAGAGACTGGGCTGCCACAGCTTCTCTTCATCATATAATTCAACCGTTTGGGCTATGCTGATCTTTTGGCTTGCTGGCTCAGGTTTCCTTTCAGTTAGCAGCTCCTGTCTTGCTTTCTTTCCCTATCTCTCTTCTCAATGTACAGTTTAGTCTGCCAGCCATGTTCAGTCTGGACTTTCTGCCTTATATCTACAATAAAGATCTTCTCTACACTTTAGTAGTCATCTCTTCTGCCTTTTGTTTCTATTATTTAAGTAACATTATTTTGTAGTTTTCCTTAAGCACACACATATGCACACACATGCACACATGCACACATACACACACACATACACAAGTTTTTCGTTATAAAGAGTCCTCTAGACAATATGTGGTATTGTCATTGACTTAATTGCTTTCCAGAACTTGATTGATAAGACCCTATTGTTGAAGAAAATATACATTTGGGATACAAGAGTTAGAGGAAGCAAAATGGAACTTATCTGGAAGCCTCCTTTCTGAAGACTGGTCCTTATATTAAAAGGTACTATGTAAACTGCCAGGCTAGAGCAACAAGGCATTGTTGTGATATCCATGAAGCACAATAATGACTGGTATGGAAAGATATCCCCAAATGGTACAATATGGCACTGTTATCAGTAACTAACTGTAGGCATATGCTATTTACAGCCTACTTTAATAAGGGTTTAACCTCCCTGCTAGTCCACCACTCACCAGAGGTAGTGGAAAAGAAAAGTTATTAGAATACAGGAAAGTAGACCTATTTAGAAATAGTTCTTTGGGGGTGATTACAAACTTTGTTGTTCTCAGTCCAGTCAACTAGTAAGCATCAAACATGAGTCAGAAGCTGTAATCCAGTCTATTTCAGCAGACATCACACAAACAAATCAGCAAGGGCAGTACAATCCAGAAGAAACCATTAGACTCACCAACCAGCCTGAGTCCGTGGAAGCAGCAAGAAGCTGCAGTAACCACATGAAAAGTTCTTTGGCAGGTTTCTCTTTATGAAGTCACCACATGCGACTCAACAACACAATCTAAGGCAAACCAATGCATGCGTGTCATCAACAAAGACTCACTTGATGCAGCAGCCAAAAAGATAGTTGTGTTTGTGTGTGTGTATGCATATTGTAAGCTCAAATTTGAGAATAAAACTAGATTTTCTTGAATCTTAAGAGAAAAATAAAAACATGGAGACTCTAAAGAATAATTTTTATATTGTAAAAATTTCGATGTTTATATGAAATAAAATGACAATTTTAGAACGTAATTGACATGAACTAAATTTATAAATAACTTTTAAAAATTGTATTATAACTAGTTATAATTTCAGTTATAAAAATTCCATAATAGTTTCATAAATAATAACCACTGATCCTTCACATGATACCTTATTGCAGTTGTGTGAGATTTTAAGACACATTTGCTTGTAAATTTGGAAATGAATGGCTCTTATGTGTAATGACAAAAGATCACAGACACCGATTACTTTCTCTTCTTTCCTAGAATGCTGTCTGATGGCTAATCGCTTCTGGAAAAACCCAGGGTAAGAGCATTAGCAAGCTTAGAGTGCTTTGTGAACTTTCCAGGCATCAGAAGGATTTATTAAATGCATTTTTTATCAATTCTAATAGGAGTTTCTTTACATATAATGATATATGTATATCACATATATGTGTGATTTATATATGTCACATATATGCTTTATACTTTGAACTTATAAACTAAAAATCGTGTCGTATACTACCCAGTTTGAATCTTCCCATTGCCTACCAAATTCCCAGTAAATATGGAAGAATATTGACCTTGTTTTTGGCATTTTAAAAATTGTACAGGAAAGTGTGCTTTTACTTATGATTGATGAATTTTAATGAGAATTTCACTTTTCCTGTCATTCTTCTTACTTGGCCTAATGAAGACTAATTTTAATAGTAGGTTGTTATACTAGCAGTTTTAGTTATAATACGTTGCAAAGCCAAATATAATGAAGGGTCTTTTATTTTGCTCTCTAAGTGATGAGTATAAGTTAAAGTAGGCTGCTATGTAATATCATATTATTATCAAAAACTTCAAGGTACTAAACTGGATTGATCTGATAGAGTAAATGCTTTTACTTCCTTTTCAAGAAGCATGTGATTTGGTTGTCCTCGCTCATTTCTTCAGGATTATCGCTCATCCTGTGTATACCTGCCTTTCCTCCTAGGCAGTAAACATACTGAGTGATAACTCCAGAGAGGAAGAGTACACAAAACACTGAATAGAAAGAGTCACTTCTGCTACTCCTGAGTTTCAAAACATGAAATTCAAGGGGAGGACATAAAGAGTTCATGACTAGTGACAGCAAATATAGGGTGATGGATGTCTCTGAGTATGATTGTCTATCCCCGAGGCAAGATAATGTCACCCAAGGGGAGTGGCAATATGGAAAGTTAAATCATTACCTGTCATTGAGCACATGATATTCACCTTATCATGTCTCTGTCTGGCTTTGGATCACTTCCTGTTTAGACACTAGAGACTGTATAAAATGTCACCCTTTCTACAGTACCTGGGAAACATTGGTTCCTTGGGGAATAAACAAAATCAGACCTAGAATGACAAAAAGTCTTTGGATCTATCATGGCACAATATGATGTAAAATTGAAATGTTCCCTAAAAGAAAACCCAGAAGTCCATTACCGTAGAAGGAGCTGAAACAGCGCCACAGAGCAACTTTGAACCAGCTGGAGCTAAAGATCAGGGAGAAAACAGAATTTCTCAAAAAGAGTTAAGTGAAAAACATAAGTAAGAGACAAACTCTGATAAGGGGAGCTGACTCTACTTTGGGCCTGACACTTTCACACTTCATCCCTATGGTACTTGTGTTACAACAGCACTTTAAGGGTAGGGAGATATAAGTAGCTCACTTTCAGTTTCCTCCCAATGTCAAATGAATGATAGTAAATTTGTGTTGTCTTGAAGAAAAACTACTCCAAAGACTTTTGATTTTTTTCTTTATATAAATAGTACATAGCAAAAGATGTTTTATTAGATATGTTCTTTATTTACATTTCAAATGTTATCCCCTTTCTCAGTTCTCCCCCTAGAATACCCCTATTTCATTCGCCCCACATCTGCTTCTATGAGGGTGTTTCCCCACCTACCTACTCACTCCTGCCTCCCTAACCTAGCATTCCTCTACACTGGGTCCTCAAGTCTTCACAGGACCAAAAGCTTCTCCTTGCCATCTTCTGCTTCACATGTGGCTGGAGCCATCAGTACTTCCATGTGTACTCTTTGGTTAGCGGTTTAGTTCTTGAGAGCTCTGGGGGTCTGGTTGGTTGATACTGTTGTTCCTCTTATGGGGTTGCAAATCCATTCAGCTCCTTCAGTCCTTTCTCTAACTCCTCCACTGGGGACCCCATGTTCAGTCCAATGGTTGGCTGCGAGCATCTGTCTCTGTATTTGTTAGGCTCTGGCAGAGCCTCTCAGGAGACAGCTAGATCAGGAGCCTGTCAGCATGCACTTCTTGGTATCCACAATAGTGTCTGGGTTTTGTGACTGTGTATTAGATGGATCTCCAGGTGGGGCAGTTTCTAAATGGCTTTTTGTTCAGTTTCTGCTCCACACTTTGTCCTTGTATTTCCTCTATGAGGATTTTATTCCCACTTTTAAGAAGGACTAACACATCCATACTTTGTCTTCTTTCTTTTTGAGCTTCATGTGATCTGTGAATTGTATCTTGGGTATGACAAGATTTTGGGTTAGTATCCACTTATCAGTGAGTGCATACCATGCTTGTTCTTTTTTGATTGGGTTACATCACTCAGGATATTTTCTAGTTCCATCTGTTTGCCTAAGAATTTCATGAAGTCATTGTTTTTGCGTAGTACTTCATTGTGTAAATGTACCACAGTTACTATATTCATTTCACTGTTGAAGGACATCTGGGTCATTTCCAGCTTCTGGCTATTATAAATAAGACTGCTATAAACATAGAAGAGCATGTGTCCTATGTGTCCTTGTTATATGATGGAACATCTTTGGGGTATATGTCCACGAATAGTATAACTAGGTCCTTAGGTAATATTATGTACAATTTTCTGAGGAACCACCAGACTGATTTCCAGAGTGGTTGTACCAGCTTGCAATCCCACCAACAATAGAATTTCTCCATATCCTTGCCAGCATCTGATGTCACCTCTGTATTTGATCTTAGCCATTCTGACTTGTGTGAAGTGGAATCTCAGGGTTGTTTTGATTTGCATTTTCCTGATGACTAAGGATGTTGAACATTTTTTTAGGTCCTTCTCGGCCACTGGATATTCTTCAGTTGAGAATTCTTTGTTTAGCTCTGTACCCCATTTTTAAAAATTTTTTAATTCAATATTTATTTGATTCTCTGGAGTCTACATTCTTGAATTCTTTGTATATATTGGATATTAGCCCTCTATTGGATGTAGGATTGGTAAGAATATTTTCCCAATTTGTTGGTTGCCATTTTGTCCTATTTACAGTGTCCTTTGCTTTACAGAAGCTTCACAATTTTATGAGGTCCCATTTGTCTATAGTCGATCTTAGAGCATAAGCCATTTGTGTTCAGGAAATTTCCCCCTGTGCCCAGGTGTTTCAGGCTCTTTCCAATTTTCTCTTCTATTAGTTTCAGGGTATCTGGTTTTATGTGGAGTTCCTTGATCAAGCTTGGACTTGAGCTTTGTACAAGGGGATGAGAATGGATCGATTTGCATTTTTCTACAGGATCTTTATAGTAGACATGGCCATTAGGCCTGGTGGTTTATTTGAAACCATTAAATAAGAAGTAGAAAGATAATGACATTTACTCCAAAACAGAGTTAAAAACACCCAAGCTAGAATACACACTTCCTTATATCCTGAACTGTAATATCAAAACAGGAACGAAGTTTGATTTTGCATTGTAAAAGGCTAGGATCAAGTAAAATATAAATATAAGGATATTTTCAATTTATATTTCATTAAATCTACTTTGTCTCATGGATAAAATAACAGTCTTATTGGAAAGTTTTTCCATGACTAGGTGAAACATCCTCGAAGAGGTTCTCGCATGCTAAATATGTTTGAGTTATAAACAATTAGGATTCATCTTAATGTCTATATTCTGCAGTTTCATAATAGAAAATAAAGTTGAATTGATAGACTCTTTACTGTATGTAGACTTACAATTAAGGAGGGTTTAAGCACATGCCTTCAATTACTGATATAAAAGAAGCATTACTGTTCATTTTTAGATTTTACATTTTCATATGCATTAAATTATTCTGTTATTATATTATTGTGACTCACGGAATAGAACTTGTTCCCACTTGGATAATTTCCATGAATATTTTGCTCTCTGGGATGAAATGAGCGCTAGGGATTTTGCTTATAAAATGACACAGTTCGAAGTACACACTTTATGGAGCAGTTTATATGGAACCCCTGTCTCTGTGCAAGTGAGCAAAGAGGCTTTTTGGAAAAAACAAAAAAACAAACCAAAAGCAAGTCCCAATTATTCTCATCAGCTAATTTCAACCTTTAATGAAAAAAAAAAACAACTTGAGAATTGTTCATAGTGCATGCTGTTCTTGGATATTCAAGGAAATGTGCAAGGCAGACATGATTCTTTGCATGTTTTCTGTTTAGGACTAGCATATTAATTTAACTGTGTCTTCAAGAAATGATGATTAAAAGTAAGTCAAAGAAAGAAGAATGAAATAATATATATTCAATCATGGAAACAATTTGTGGATGTCAGCAACAAAGTTTAAAACGACGAGTCACAATTTAAATATGCCCTTAGTGTTAGCTTGATGATAAAAGACTCATTTAGATATTCAATCCATGTTTACATTTGCATCATAATGATGGATATGATATTTTTATTAGAAATAATATGATGTGATTCCAAATTATTTCTGAGTATATTTTCAGAATTATATTGACTATATTGTGTAGGGCACATAAAAATGAATAGCAGAGTAATTTCTTTGATAGACATTTTATGTAAAGATGAAATAAATACAATCTCCATGACAGAATGAATTGTTGTGCATACATGAATTAAAATACAAAGGACAGAGATGAATATTAAACCAGAAACCTTAAGAAGCTGGGGGAGAGGCAAGATATGTAGTGTTGAATTATGATGGCCCACCTAAAAGTGTGCAATTTAACTGGACACACATGATTGCTCTCCCATTGAAAACCTCTTTCTCATCAACACCTTTTAGACTCCTTTGAGCTTTATTGCTCCTACACACCATCTAAACATAGGAGACTTCAAGGATGAATTAAAAAGTGTTTCTTTCTTCACTTCACATCCTTAATTTTAATTGCCATCAGATGATGGCTGAAATTTTAGGCTGTTGCTGTTCATCTCTTGTTAGATCCATGCCTCTATATTGTAGTATATACTTGTTTTCAAATGGTTATTTTGTCTTCATAAGTAAGGAACATAAATTTTAACTGTTTCATTATAGTATCACTTATTAACTAATAAATCAGCCTCAATCAACATTATGAGTGCTTGCCATAGATTCAAACTCAAGTTATAGTAGCAGTTTTTGTCGGATCTCTTTTCCTCTACCACTTCTGATACCCCAACTTTTATCAAATTTGGTTATCTCTTCAATTAATACCACATCTACTTACTCAAAAATGTTTATCTAGGATCAAGATTCAATCCAAATTCATGTTAATGTATTGATTAGTTGTTTAAAATAAAGCTACTTAGTAGTTTATTTAAGCCAAATAAATATTACCAAAATAACTTTGTGAATACTCTGATTTATTGTCTAGCCAGTTTATTGGCTTTGCCAATTAAAACAGATTACCAAAATATATGTTTTATAACCTAGTTATCAAAAATATAAATATATAGCACTTATATAGTTTAGTATATCAAAATACACAAATGACTTCAACAAAATTTGAGTTAAATCATTAAAGAGTAGTTTAACTAGTGTCCAAATATTATTCTAGATTTTTGACAATAAAGCATTTAAAGTAGTTCATTTAAAGGATATGTATGAGTGATTCATATTTTATACCATATGAAATCCCCAAGGATAAATTGAATTTAATGGGACTATATGATTGATAATTTATTGTCAAATAAAAATATAGTCTTTCCAGTTATAACACTGAACATATGCCCAAAATGTGCCATTGAAAGTACAAAATACATTTCCTTAAACCTGTGTATATTAAAACTACCAGTAATGTAATAATTTCTCCTTCCATAGTGAAATACATAATAATAAAATTCAATTGCATATAAAAATTGACACTGCAAGACTTATTAAATCATTTTTAAATAAATTAACTTATTTATTTACATCCCAAATGTTCACTGCCTCATAGAGTCCCTTTCCCCTATACCCTCTCCCCTTTGCCTCCCCATTGCACCCAAGAGGGTACCCCTATATTTCCCCATCCAGATGCATCATATCTCTACTGGATTAGGCAAATCCTCTCCCACTGAGGACAGACAAGTCAGCCTTCTGCTACATATATGCTGGGGCCCTCATTCCATATTGTGTATGTTCTTTGGTTTGTGGCTCAAATTCTGAAAGCTCCCAGAACTCTAGTTTAGTTGACACTGTTGGTCTTCCTGTGGGTTTCCTATTCCTTTCTAGGCCTTTAATCCTTCTCCCAAGTCTTCAAAAAGGGTTCCTGACTTCCATCAAATTTTCGGCTGTGGGTATCTTCATCTGTTTCAGTCAGCTGCTGGGTAAAGCCTCTCAGAGGACAAGTATGATAATATCATATCAATAATGATATAATATCATATCATAATTGTACAATATTAAGTATAACAGAATATCATTAATAGTGTCAGGGATTGGTGCCTACCCATGGAATGTGTCTCAAGTTGGGTTTCTCATTGGTTGGCCATTCCCCCAGTCTTTTCTCCATCCTCTTCCCTGTCCCTGTATTTCTTTCAGACAAGGCAAATATTGGATTGAAAGCATATTTTTGGATGTGATTCATTGCCAGAATACTCATGTTGCTGGATTAAAATTCTTGTATGAGTTAGTTTATAGAGTCCTCTGTTCAACTAGCCATGTCAAATAATTACTATTCCTTCCAAGGGTTTTAGTTAATCAGTAATTTAATTATAGTCTGTAGCCATGGCTAACTTTAAAAGAATAAGGATTGTAGGCTTATCTTCTCATATCTAGAATTAGTCTTTTAAGTTTCATGGAAAAAAAGTACCTTACATGTCATTTATAATGTAATAAATATGAAATTATTTGAGACAAAATTAAATATATAAATATTCATACATTAGAGTTAAAAAAGAGTACATATAAAAGTATAATTTGGTACATTGTAGCTTTAATAGCTTATGAAGAATAATCAAATATTTTCCTCTGTACTCTCATTTGTTTTACATCTTATTTTCTAGAATCTAAAATTCTTTTAAGTTTAAATTACAAGAATTTAAATGTTAAGTTTATGTAGGAAGATTAATTCACAAAAAATGAATTTGATTCAAAAATTAAAGTAAAAAAATAAATTGTGGGCTGGGCTTATAATTGTATCTCTTAGGAGGCTAATGTGGTACTATCATGTGAGGCTAGCCTGTGGTACAGAGTAAATTTGATCATAGCCTGAGTTGGGATACAGAACAGGACAATGTCTCAGGAAACAGATTTTATTCTTCCATTTTTATTTCTGTTTTTCATACAATTATTTGAAGAACTATTTATTGATTACTCTTCAATGAGGTATTTAATGATAAGCCTGACAACTACAGATGTAAAAGACTACACCATAGTAGAGGAAGCTAAATTCTTTACTGGAGATAAAAAATAAAATCTACTATTCAATCATATTATTTTGGCAAAATATCATTACACAGCATGTTGTCAAGAAAATAGAGGACAAAATAAAGAAAGCCAGCATGTTCTCAGAAAAGCTAGCTAGTAAAACTTGACACCAACAGAGCAAAATGCTCCTATCCAAGCTAATAGCCCATAGAATGGTGTTAGTGTGCGATTTATAATTTGACTGTGAGCCACAGATTTAGATGCTATTCTAAACGTCAGTGGACAAAAGGTAACTCCTCGGGTGCAAGGGACAGATGTGTCACTTTGCATCTCTTCTTGAATAAATAGTGTGTCCCAGATTCAGGGTGGCATGAAAACAGATTCCGAGATCCTGGCATTTGCTCAACTCCATGCAGTAGCAATTTTGTAGTATGGCTTGCCTAACATGACGAGTCTCCATAAATTCTGAACCAACAAAATTTTGTAAACACATTCACTTCTGCTGGAGTCAAAGAAACTTAGTAAACACGAATGGATTACAATGACTTGCTGAATAACTGCTTTATGCAAACCAACATCACGGTAGAAAAATGAAATTCTATAAGAACATGCTGAAGCATAATTTCCAGCAACAAAGCATATCCAATGACTGCTGGGAAACCATAGCAACAGAATGACCAGGCTGGCATGTTAGTAATCTTACATAGAGGATGGTTCCTGAAAAGGAAGGATGCAAGAAGCCTGAAGCAGGATCAAGCTGAAAACAGAAAATATGGATGCTTTCTCATGAAATGAATGCTGCTGTATTGGTTACAACATTCAGATAGATGTATCAGCATCACTATCATTAATGAAAACTCAGGGTCTTCCATAAGGGTGGAATCTAAATATTGGACTGTCTCCTAACAAAGCAATCTTGGCAATTCAATGAATTGTCACCTTTGGAATTCATTTGAGAAAATATTTTGATCATAAAATAACAACTGTAGGGAATAAGTATACTAGGGTATGCATGACTGTTTATACATAAGCATAGCCATGTTGAAGACCTCAATGTCTCAGACTCATGGCAATGGCAAGGTTTTCTTTGGGTCTGTGACAGGAGAATGGTTACTCCTTCCCTTAGTCTAGGTATGGATGTTGACATACTTTTGACCTTTAGGTTAAAAAAAAAGTACGTACAAGATTAGGGACTGCTGTTTTTTGTCCTGGATGACTGATTATGTCCTCCTAAGACTGCTTCCCTATAGAAACCTCTCACTAAGATGAGCTAACCCTCCTGCTCACTCATGTGGTATACAACAAACACGCTGGGCTGTTAGTACCTCTCCATCTGGGTGCGGAGCCCACCTGACCCTAGCTCTGCATTACTTGTGCCTGTCTTTCTTACACTTCTGTCACTCTCGGTCAGGATTCCAGGACCCAGCTGCACAAGCTGTGGCGAATAATGAAGCCAACTGCTAAGATCCAGCCTTAGCATGAGGAGGGTCCTGAGAAAGGGGAAACAGGAACAGCGCTGATTCAATTATGACTCAGAGTCAGAAGTGGATGCAAGCTGTCAGATCAAGTGCTCTCTCTGTTCTCTGAGGATTCTCGCCATTCTTTCTTCTTCCCCTCTCCTCCTTCTTCCTTCTCAGTCTTTTGCCTTTCCCTAACCAGAAAGCCTGAACTGGTCTTTTATTTAATAAAACTACATCATCAAGCCTTTGATCATAATTAATAATATTTTTTAGAAATTCTTAAATTTACATAAATTTTAAGAGTCATGGATCATTAGTCCCAACCTCTGCTTCCTTAAAAGAAAAAAAAATGGAACAAAAGCACATTTCTTTATAGTTTTTATACAGCCTGTTCATGAATATCTGGGCACAGTTCTTGTGGTTTCCTGGTACAGCAGACACAAGTGTTTAGTAACTGCTTCAGGTAAGAACAGAAAGGTGACAGACTACTAGGGTTAAAGTGATTTCTTAGAATGTTTTTAACTGTATGCAAGTAAAGCAGCTAGCTCTGGCTAATATCTCTCTAGGTATTGTCATCTGCAACCCTTCAAGTAGTTAGGGGAACAAAGTACTCATCTTTACATGCTCGTGCATCATCTTTTTTAATTCTTTTCTTTTTCTTTTTTCTTTTTTTCTTTTTTCTTTTTTTTTGGATATTTTATTTACATTTCAGGTGTGATCCCCTTTCCCCATTTCCCCACCACCACCGAGGAACTCCCTATCCACCTGCAGACTCTCACTTCCCCACCCTCGAATTCCCCCACACTGGGGCATCCAGCCTTCACTAGCAATTCCAAAGCCTCATATTCTCTACTTCTAATTCTATTTCTAGATGATATACAAGCCTTTCTGTTACAAGATAAACCCATGTATCTTTTGTTTGTTTTCCATAGATTTCTCCTTCTTTTCTTTTTCTATCCTTACCTTTTCTTCTTGAGACCATTTTAACTTTCTATCCGTGATGTCCCCAAGTTCACCCTGGCTAATTAATGCAGCAGTCATTGGACAAGAGGGTACACATGTCTCCTCATATAATTCCAAATTCAAGGCCAAGACTTACAATGAACAATTTCTACAAAGGACTATGTAGATACTTATGGCCTATGTGGTTATGTTGTCTAGATTCACTTCAATAGCCCTACAGGCCAAACAGAAGGCCTGTTCCTTGTCCTCCAAAGCCTCATGACCTCCCATTCCACATTGCTGAGAGCTGTATCTGTTTCATTTACTATAATATGATTAGCACTGAGTAAGGGGGAAGTGTATTCCCCAGAAAGATTAAAAGTAAAATAGACAACAGATGAGATTCAGAGAAAGAGCATCAGCAGAGACACTAGATTTCCTTTCATATATTGAGACACTTTTTAATATATACAATTGCAAAACACTTTAAGAAATTGAAGAGTGAAAATTGCAAATACTGAGGGAATTCTGAATGTAGTTATTTGGGATGAATGGTTGTCCCTGCAGTTGAAGTTGAGCCTCACCTAGTTTCTCTGCATTCCACTAGGATATATGGTACTTGAGCACATGTGAAAACTGTGTAACAAAGCAAACGTTTAGAAGAACCTGATAGTCTTTTCCTCCCAAGTTGACAAAGACCTTTAGTTTCCATTGATGAAATCATGTGATTTTCAGTTACATTCACTAGTTTTTACTTTTTCTGGAGACTAATTGTGGACTCTATAATCAGTATTGAAATTGTAGTTACGATGAAAGCCATTTATAAAAGTATATTTCTCTTAATTTTAGATAGCTCATACAGTTTTAAAGGTTTTAGAATCAGAAGAACTGGTGGAAGTTTGTTCAACTAAGGAAACTTGAAGTTTAATTGAATTTTCTTATGATGGTACTCATCATCTATTCCAGAGGATTAAAGACGATAAACACAATAATCATTTTGTATATTAGGCCAAATTTTCAAATAATTTAAATTTTTTGTTTATTAAAGAGAGGCAAGGGAAGGGAAAGAGGGGAGGTTATAGTAAGGATGTATTATATGACAAAGTAAAGAAAAAAAATTAAAAAGGATTCCCCATTTTTTTAAAAAAAAAATCTAAATACATTTTAACATTCTTGTCTTTCCTCTATTTTCTTTTATTGGAATAATCTTTGGCCTCAGGGTAAAAACTTTAAAAAATTCTCTTTATTTAATCTAAAAATATCACCATTTTACATACTTTCTTTTTAGTTCCAAATTTTTGAAGCCATATCTTTTCTATATTTTTTTATTTTGGCAACAATCAATAGCATTAAAATATCATCCAGAAATGTTTATGTTCATACACATGCATGCATAAACACACACAAACATATTAAAAATTTAACAAATTATTATCTTATGAAATAAGCATAGATTTTTTTAATTCAATTATTAGAATTTTATGGGCAAATTGAATTTTAGCCACTGTAAAAATATTTATATAATCCATTGTTTCATTGTTAAACATGCAAAAAAATTCCATGCAAGATCAAATGTTTCTCACTGAGAAACTCATAAAACTAGTTATCTTTAAGTGTATTTTTGTACTTTTTTATACTTGCAAGTTTACAATTATTAGCTGTAAGGCCAGATGGAATACCAAATGGTAGATTTTCTCTAAATATTTCTTCCTTCTTGAGTTTGATCGAGAACTGACAGTCTGAGTGCTAAAACTTTGAACTACATACTTTAAAAACATAAGAAATATTAAAATGAGCAAGATATTAGGCTCTGGAATCACAGACCAAACCACAGAAGGCCCGAACAACTGAGAATTTATCATCATGTACTTAAGAAGATGATGCTTAGGGGATGTGTACACAGGGGTCTATGCTAGTGCATAGTACCAATTCCGATGGTGTCCCTGGTGAATGAGCATTGTCCCTTAGTCTTCATATTCTGGTGGGAAAAACAGTTGATGTAACAACACAACCTCCATCTCAAAAAGATGAGATGGGTTATCCTCAAGCCAAGTATGACTGACAGTGCTCTGTAACTCAAATTCTCCATAACTCCACAGCATTGAATGCTTGGCGCACGGGAAGTGATACTATTATTAGTAGGTGTGTTCTTGTTGGAATAGGTGTGGCCTTGTTGGAGAAAGTAGGGGTGGGCTTTGAAGTCCATGTTTAAGTTCAGCCCAGGGTGGAGGACAGACCCTCCTCCTGGCTGCCTGCAGAAGAGAGTCTTATGGCTGCCTTCAGATCAAGATGTAGGACTCTAACCTCCTTCTACTGCAATGTGTCTGCCTGCACTTTGCCATGCTTCTCAGTGACGGTGATAATGGACTGAACCTCTGAAACTGTAAGCCAGCCCCAATCAAACCTTTGGCCTTATAAGAATGATTTTGGCCACGGTTTCTCTTCACAGCAACAAAACCCTAAGTATGACAGATGTTATTTGTGTACATTCTTAGCTTTGCAGTTGATGAGGCATAAAGAGGGTTGTGACAAGGGAGATCCTATGAGAGAATACATGGATGGGTCATACAGAAAGGTCAGGATCTGAGTAGTTACTGCTTTTCTCTGGGTTTGTTTGACTACTTGGTGAATGGAGGGTCTTGGGAGATGTCCAGAGGTCTGAATATCAGAAATTTAAATCCACGTTTTTATTTTTTCTTAAAAAGGTCCAACTAGAGTGTGGTTTTACAGTGTAGGCTACCACATGGATTCTCGTTATTTTTCATTTCCCTGAGATTACATTGAAGTGTTGTTATACTAAAGTATAGTATTCATTTTTCTAAGATTACACAGAACAAGCTTTTTCCAATGATTAATTATTCCGAGATGAAGAGTATCTGACAACACAGGAAGAGAGTTTTCATGGTGAGCTGAAATGGAGAGGAAACTTGAGTTAGTGGCTTTATTACCCCAGCAAAGAATACCCTTAGAAATCTCAGTGGGTATGTTGGAATAGTCAAGATGCATCTTTCTTTGGAATCTCTTCATAAGATGGAGAATGTCCTCAGCCTTGATCTTACATGGATATAATAAGTCCTCTTTAATTTTTCTTTTGGGTTAGAAGTAAGTTACTCCATAATCTATGCCTACTTTCCATGTAGTACTTTTGGGTATAGACAGTGGTTTTGCTACTCACTAACTGAGATACCTAATTCAGGAAAGACATTGGCACACATGATGAGTTATTGTCTGAATCAGAGTTAGAGGAAAGGTTGAATCTATGGTTAAGAGTGATGGCTCATAATAGTCATTATAAAAACTGAATCATTAAAATCTATAAATTCAATGAGTAAGTTATGAAATGTCAAGATCTAATAGTGTCTTCATTATAACACCTGGGTTAAAAATGAGAAAGGAACAATTCAAATTTTTTTTTAGTTTGCTCTAGTCATGAGGAGATGATTTTCTAACTATAGTGGAAGAATTACACCAGTTTTTGTAATAGAAGATAAAGAACCCCCGAGTCTTTAGTCCAGAGTTTATATTAGTCTGGGAAAGGGGGGATTCACTTCAATAGTGAAGTATTTGAAGGGTCATTGAAGTCAACCTAGAGAAAGGAAGATAGAGTTCACATGATGATTTTATTTAATACAATGAATAACTTACTACGTGAATGATTTTATTCATGTCTTTTCCTGTGAATTGTTTGCCTCTACAGAGATGTACTAATTACCCAAGACAAGATAAAATGGAAAAAATAATTCACTATTTCAGTTTTTGAATTCCAGGACCTACTGAAACCCTTTTCTCTAGAGGAAGGAAATTATCAAGGCTGCCCTACTAAGTTGATCAGCCTTGGGAATAATGCAACACCTATCACCCATAATCATATGAAACCAGAGAAAAAAATTGAAGGGAAAAGGAAAGGGAGCAAAAAGGGTAGGATAGCATTTGAAAACTTAGTGTTTGTAGTTTGGATCAGCTCTGAAGATCAGAAATAATATTGTAAAGGGTCAGAGGAATTTACTTTGTAGCAGGAATTTTTCTTAAGTCATTAAATACACTTGGCTTCCGAGTTGGTTGAAAGCTTTCACTTAGAAGGCATACAATAATCCTGTTATACTCCTCCTCAGTGTAGGAGAGCACTACTATATGTATATGTCTGATTTATCCCTCCAATACTGAAAGGGAAGACCAGAGGTCTCCTACTGTTATGTGAAACTGCACAAGCGCCATAGAATGTATATCTGTTTATACTAATTTTCACTCTCCTGAAAATAATGTCTGAAGCAAATGTTAGTCATTTATTTGGAAGCTAACTCTAAGAAGTAAGAGAGTAGGGCCAGGAGAAATTAACAAAAAGAAAAAGCAAGTACATGGTGAATTAGCAAGATAGTGTCATAAAAAAGAATGCTGTTTCACTAGGAAATCTAAAGTGCATATGGCTATTTCTCAGGAGGGTCCTCTAACAAGGCATAGCTCACAGTATTTAGCTAGTTTGCACAGCCGTTAGCAGAGGACTGTACTTAGAAGCACATCCTTGATGAATTTCTGAATCGCATGCTGAGAGATCTGTTCATTTCGGAGACACCTTGGAGTGTAATGTTGCAAGACTTACCATACTACCAGTGAGACATGATGAGGAAGCAGAATGTTAGATCACATTGAATTTTATATGAGGATATAAATCTAAGTCAGGTAGACTGAGGACATTTCTAAAATATATTTACTTCAGTCTCCAGTTAAGTCATTCAGTTTAAAAGAATACTTGTGTGTTGAGTAGAAAAGGAGACTTAGAAATTGAGAACATAATTAGGAGAAGAGCAGAAAAAGGAATAAATGAAAACATTAATGACAGAAAGAATGGCGGCATAAATATGGTCAAATATTAAATTTTGTAAGGTACTCAAGAATCACTGTGTGCTGAGAAGCTCTATTGAATTAGATTAATGAGAGAAATAATTGACTTTAGTAAGAAGAACTTCTTGGATGAATTAAGCCTGACAGACATGTATCATTTTGCATATATAAGCTAATTCCTCTCTTAAAATATCCTCTTGACCAAATACATTCTTAGTTTTGTGAGAATTAAATTGTTATCACAACTAAAGTAACTATAACGTGTTTCTGAGGCCGTGTGAATTATTCTGGTGATGAATAATCTGAGCAGTTTCCTGGCCTCCCTACATGCTCCTGTCTTTGAAACCTGAATCCACACGTCATCACTCAGTATCTTTACTTGAACTTCCAACACTCTTATGACTTGAAAGAAGATGTGTTATTGTTGAAGGTCTCAAAATTAGTCTCAGTTCCCTAAGACACATATCCTAATGTTAGAATTCCAACAAAGGGGACAACAATGTTTACTTACAGCTGGTAAAAGAATGCATATTCATAAAACCAAGTAATGAAATTACGGAAATTGTTTTCAGACAATAATTTTTTTGATTAGATAATTGAAATATAATTCTTGCCTCCATAGTCATAGATAACCTAGACCTGAAAAGTCGGATGTCTGAGTATTTAAGTAACTATGTCAAGAACCAATGTAATGTTAAGAAAAATATATTACTGAGCCTGTCACTTGTCAAAGTTGTATAACGATATTTAATTCTTAAATCAGCAAGAAGCTGAAGTCTTGGAAAGATTATAAGATAGACATCTTATTTAATATTTTGTTGATAAGTTCACTGATTGCTCACCTTTAATCCTCCATTCTAATTAATACAGCCACAATTTACAGATATAGCTTTCTTTTATTTTTTGTTTAATCACTTTACATCCCAATATCAGCCCTGCTCTACTACCAGTAACCCCTCACAGATCCTTCTCCCATTCTCCTCTTCTCCTCTGATAAAAGGGGGCTTACCTCCACATTTCACCCTCCCCCGCCACACACACACATACATACATTCACTACAAGGCTAGGTACATCCTCTCCCAGTGAGGCCAGACAAGGCAGCCCAGTTAGGAGAACAGGTTTCACAAGCAGGCAACAGATTCAGTTGGTATAAAGGCCAAACTGCACTTCTGCTACATATGTGCAGGGTGACGTTGGTCCAGCTCATGCTAGCTCTTTGGTTGGAGGTTCAGTCTCTGAGAGCCACCAAGGGTCCAGGATAGTTGACTATTGGTCTTCCTGTAGAGTCCCTGTCCTCTTTGGATCCCTAAATCCTTCATATTAAAATTATATTAGTGAAATTGTTTCCAGATTGTTTCATTGGATAAAAACTTATGCAGTATATTGATGTCCTAGATATCAGACTACAACTGATTCTTTATATTAGTCAGTTTTCTGATTGGTGTGACTAAATACCCAACAGGAAAACTTACAGGAATGGGATTTATTTTGGACCACAGAGGGTTCAGTTTGGTTTCTTGGCTTAGTGTACTTGGAAGACTGTTACTAGGGAGAAGTCTTCACTTAGTGCCAGCTAAGAAGCACAGAGAGAAAGTGAATGTACCCTTCAGCTTTCTTTCTTTGCTCTTTCATTTGTCCAGGATTGGCACATTTAGGTACTGCCTCCTCAGTCAATCCTTTCTTGAGAGGCTGAAACAGATACTCCCACAGCTGTGCCTCTTTGATCAGATAGGTAACTATTTTTTTTTTATTTTTTATATTATTGGGTATTATATTTACATTTCAGATTTTATCCCCTTACCCCATTTCCCCACACCACCCAGAAACCTCCTATCTCATCCCCCCTCTTCATGCTTTTATGAGGCTGTGCCCCCACCTACCCCCTAAATCCTACTCCCCTCCCCACCCTCATATCCCCTCCCCAACTCTGTGTTCATCCTTCATGGGACCAAGAATCTCCTCTTCCACCTATGCCTGACAAGGCCATCCTCCCCTACATATACAGCTGGAGTCATGGGTCCCTCCCTATGTGCTCCCAGGCTGGTGGTTTAGACCCTGGGGAGCTCTGGTTGATTGGTATTGTTGCTCTCCTCATGGGGTCACAAACCAGATAGGTAACTCTAAATGAAGTCTAGTTGGCATGACAACCATTTGCATACCTTTGTAAAGTCAGTCTAGTTTTCTTCTCTCTGTGTTAGTGTGCAATGATTAGTCTTCATAGTTTTACATTTATCTTATATACAGATATATTTGTTTTGCCCTTTCGAATTACAAATTTTCCTGTGTTTCAATGGACTCCATTTTTATCTTTGTAGAAGCATTTCTATTTATTCTCATACCTGTTTGTTTATTGGGCACTACATAAGGTTTTTTTGATCAATGGACAAATATCAAAATGTTGAAAATGTCTCTCATTTTACTTTGTAGAATAATCTTTCAGATTTATGCATTAGTCACTTACTTTTATTCTTAACATAGTACATAGGAATCAAAGATACATCCACCTCAATGCCTTCCAGCTTTCTCAAAAAATTATATCAAAATGTAATTATTTTACTCAGAAGAGTGAGTGTTCGTATGCTACTATGGTAGTGATGGTTTCAAATCAATATGGATATGATCTCACTCTCCAAGAAGAATCTTTATGTTCTCGTAGCAGTGCCAGATGAATCTTCAGTGTGAAGAATTACTTCACGTGACTGTGAAACCTCCTGCAAGTTAATATATGAATAAATGGTTTACAATCAACCCCTGATACATGATTTCTTGGAAACATGTCTTCCACGATCTGTGATAATAAATTATCAACCAGAAAAACAGATAATCATCCACTAGATGACTAGAAAAAGAAGAAAATAAAAATTTTTATCATAAAGAGACACTTAAAGCTAAATATTTTCAAGTCCTTTTTTCAAATGTATTGAATTTATTCATCTACCTGGTGAGACAAGCAACAAACTAAGGAAAGACACAAAAAAAAAGGCCTTTTCGATGTCTTATGCAAAGGAAGGAACAATCACTCCTTACAAGAGTTGTGATTTGAATTCAGTGAGATTACTATTGATACAAGGCCCTCCTCTAAACACAAATAAATGTATCTCCATTCATGTCTCCAACAGAAGCAATCTCTTTATAGCACAACCAAGTTCAATACTTTCAAAGGATTTAAATATTTAGAAAAGGTACCTAATGAAACCAGCTAGTTATTCCAATTAACTTCCTGCTAAACACGAATAATGGTTTGTTTCCAACCTTCTGTATTAAGATGGTGGAAATTACTTCATTTATTTATTTGCTTATCAGCCAATAAATATCAAATAGATATTTGAAGTTAAAACAACAAAACTTCCAGTCTGTTATAAAAACTGAATTTGTTAAGTGACTGCCATGCAAGAATAAGGACATAAGTTCAATCCAAAGAATTAATGTAAAAAAAGTAGGTGTGTTGACGCATGCTTATTAACCCAGGGCTCGGAAGGCAAATGCTTTCACATTCCTCAGGGATCTTTGGCTATCCAGCCTAACTTAATCATCAAGGTTCAAGCCAGTGTGAAGATCAAACAGAGTCAAACAAAGTCGTGATGATATGTGAAGAAAACACCCGAGATTGACCAGGTCTCTGACATGCATCCCCTACATAGTTATCACACACACACACAGACACACACACACACACACACACACACACACACACACACACACACACAAATACATCTTCCACAGTATAATCTTTCTAAATATAATAAAAATAATACTTTCCTGAAATCAAATACAGAATGTCAAGTTGAAAATAGAGGACCTCTTAACTGTCCACAACAAAATAGAACCAATGTAAAATTTATTATTACATTTCAAAATTTAAAACAAATTAATTTCTAGTAATTCTTTGCGATAAACAATCATAACCACACCATACCCTTTAACATACCATTGATTTTGTAAGTTTGCCCCCTCTTATGAGAGTGTCATATTCACAGAGGTGAGGGAGTACAGCAATAATGGTGATGTTACTAATAATGTTTATCGATGCTAAGATCAGATTCAAGAAGATGATATATGTTAATGTGGTAAATCCTCTGCGCCTTTATGAAGTAGATGATGTCATAGCCACAACCTAAAGACAGGAAACCTAAGTGATACAGAGATACTGTAATCTCTCCCAGTTACAGTGGTCGTATAAATAGTAGTTAAAAACAAATAGAAAGTAGTAAAACAAAAGTAGTAAATAAGAGAAAAATACCTGGTTCTGGAGTTTGTAATCAGACCATAAAGTTTGCACATAAAGTCAATTAGGAGTGTGTAGTGACACACACATAAACCAAGCACTTGGAAAGTGGAGTTGGGAGTCAGGAATTTGAAGGGAATTAAGGTAATCCTGGGCTGCACAGGAGTTTTAAGAAGAAACATCTCAAAGTAAACATACAAAAACAAATTATCAAATACTAAATAAAATATGACAGTGCTTGGATTGAAAGACTTGATTTATTGTGTGTGTGGGGGGGGTCTGAGTTTGTGTATGGTGTGTATGAGATCGAGTTCCTCTGTGTAGCCTTGGCTGTCCTGAAACTAGCTCTGTAAACCAGGCTGAGTTCCAACTCAGAAATCCACCTTCCTCTGCCTCCCAAGTGTTGGGATTAAAGACATATGACACCATCGCCCAGCCTATGCATCTAAAACATTTTAACCTAGGATGGTTAAACTTTTTTTCCTGCACTCTGACATCTTCCATGTGTTGCTTTATTGATTTCTTGTATCTTGGATACTCTTTTTTCTTTTCTTTTCTTTTTTTTTTTTAACAGCAACAAAATTCTTTAATAAGAAAATTTGACTAAGTCTTATATCAACTCAAGCTTCTTGATAACTTTCAGGAAAGCCAACAGGGTCCGTGAAAGATGTAGCTGCCGACAGTTCTTTGGTGGCACCAGCTGCCCTTGCAATTATCACGCCCAAGTTTTGCTTTTTCAAAACAAACAAACAAACAAACAAACAAACAAAAAATAGGCCTCAAAGCATACGCCAAAGCAAACAGACGCACAACTCTTCAAGTCTGAAACTTAAAGTTTAAGTGTGCTGCAAAAGCCAAACATGGTAATACACACATCATTTATAAAATGAACTTTCGATTCTAGAGAATTAAAATAGGGCAAGCTCACAGAAGGATAACAGCAAGTGGGGAGACTCTAAACCTTCCCTGATGACCCGCCACAGGGGGACAGCTAGTAATGCTGGGCTTTCTTATCCACCAGCCCAGCAGCTGAGCTCTCCTCAGGGCAAGCTGAGTCCTCCTGGCTGCACAGAAACTAAGGGAGTGCCGATGAGACCCAGTGCTGCTGTCTCTTCCTTTCCCTTAATTTTCTCTACTAAGATTTCCTTTGGTTTGAAAGTTGAACTCAAAGGCTTGGGACCTAAGATGAGTTATCAACTTGTATTGGAATAGCACTTGGGAAATGAGAGCCTACCCAGGCAGACGTTTTAGCTGAAGTTCAGCACCCACTCAGTGTGAGGATGTCTCCCATGCATCACCAGGTCAAAGGCAGGGCACTGATGGGCGCCCTGGTGAGGTTCTGCATAGCCATGCGCACACCATTTAACTTTCAATAAGTACAAACATTTTAAACCATTGCAACAGAATAAATTAAAAACACTTCATTCTTCTTGACCCGCTTTGCCTCCCAGACTGGCTCGAAAAGCTGCTAGTTAGTGGCAGCTCCTCGCTGTTTGGACTTCAACACTTCCAGCTCCTCTGGCCTTCGCACTTTCTTTGCAGCAATAATGGTGTTCTTCATGAGTATGGCCACTGTCATGGGACCAACACCACCGGGGACAGGAGTGATGTAAGCAGCTTTCTCCTTGACTCCTTCAAAATCCACATCTCCGACCCACTTGGGCTTTCTTTGCAGTGACAAGATCTTGAACTCTGTTTATTCCCACATCCATGACTGCTGCTCCTTCCTTGATCATGTCGGCTATGATTAGATTTGGAATGCCAGCAGCAGATATCACAGTGTCCGCAAGGATCGTATGTTTCTTCAGCTGTTCTTTGGGAGTGTATTGGTGCGATATTGTGACTGTGGCATCACCCTCAGGCCGCTCGCGCACCCCATCTGTATGCAGCAACATAGCAATCAGCATTCCAACCGTTTTTGACCTGCCAGCCACCACCACATTCTTCTCTAAGGTTGGAATGCCTGTCCGCTTAAGTATCTCTCACACACCCCATGGGGTTGCCGGCAGCATGGAATACTGGTCCAAGCACATTCTTCCCACGTTAATGACATGAAAGCCATCAACATCTTTGTCAGGAGAAACAGCATTGCAGATCTTTCTCTCATCAGTGTGCTCTGGGAATGGCAGCTGAACAAGGAGGCCGTCCACATCATTCAATTTCCTGATTGAATTCAACAGCTCTTCCTCTGAAACCGAGGCTGGCTTCACGATTGTCTCACTGTGGATTCCCACTTCAGCTGCTGCCCTGGTTTTGTTGAGAACATAGGAGTGACTTGCAGGATTGTCACCAACCAGAATGACACTGAGGTGTGGCCGCTTGTTGCCCGAGGCTACCCACTTTTCCACCTCCTGCCATACTTCTTGCTTGATCTGCTGGGCCAGTTTCCTTCCAGAAATGACGACAGCTTCATTTCGTACTGCTGCCAGGTGGAAGGGCTGTAGGCGGGGATGGCAGCCATGCGCAGGGCGGGCGCAACAACCGCGTGGCCAGCACGGACAAGGAAGCAGAAGCCATGGACCAGCAGGTGCCCGTGCTGGGCATCTTGGACACTCTTGATTAATTACTTCTGTTTAAATAAAGTGTGTCAATAGAAAAAAATAACATTTAAAGAGTTCAGGAATTTCATCAATCTGTGAAATTGGTCTGATGTTGAAAATACCCTGCCTAAATTCCTTGAGATTCTCAGGTTCTACAAGACTTTTATCAAGTTAATTTTATTCTTTAAGTCAGAATCTTCCCAAACTGGCCTCATTTGCCTGAAATCAATGTGAAACACAGTACAAGTACTATGTAATATACATCAGGAGTGTACTCTGGTGAATTCTGACAAATTATGTACAATGTAATATGAGAATGAAGATATAACATATTTACTTCATTTCATAAAATTACTATTTCCTCTCCAAATCACGTCTTCTGCTTCCAGCAGTGGGAGCCATAGATTCTGCCCTTTCCTTGTCTGCTATATTATTTCTTCATTTTCATATATATGCATATACATTCTGTTGTTTTCTTTCTGGTTCACTTTTTTGTTTCAACTATGAATAATTATCTTTTAAGAAGTAAAATATACTTCATGAATATAAAAGCTTATTTAATAATTACATTTAATATAAAAATTGGATCATTAGGTGTGAATTTTATAAGTAAAAGTAGTTGTGATATCCACACATAAACTGTTATTTGGACGTATGTTTCATTCTTGTAGACTAAAACAAAATAACAAGAAAAATATCTGATTTTAAATTTAAAACTAATCTAAAAACTCTTATGTTTATTTGTGTATGTGTTGTTTTGTGTTTTACCCACGTCTTAACTAATTCTTTGATAATTTCATGCAATGCATTTTAAAGATATTCATGTGCCTCCCTCAGTCCCGCCCAGAACTGCCTTTTACTACCAACCCACGTAAAATCTTTTAAAAAGCCAAATTGAATATAGTGTATGCTGGCGATTTTCTGTTGGATGCACGGCATTCTACGAGAACACGGCCAAACTTCCAGTGACCATATCCTAAAAGAAGACTGACTTTTCCTCTCTTAGAAGATATCATTGCCAATATTTCCTCAGCTAGGGTAGGACTTTGTGTCTGAAGTAGTGTTTTGATCTGGCTTGACCAAAGTCTTGTACGTGTGCAGATTTTGTGTGTACCTTTTGGCTACTGTGAGTCCACACGACCAGCTGCTGTGCTGGATCTGGAAATTGCTGTTTCATGGCAGTCATGCTGTCTCTGGCCTTTAGAAACTTTCTGCTCCTCTTCTACAAGATAAAATGTCCCCATAAGATGTATATGAATTTTGGGTTACCTCTTTACCAGCCCTTTATACTGTCGGCCTTTTTATATTTCCTTTTAATTATGTGGAGTTACCTCATCATGACTTTAATTTATTCTCATTCCTTTCCCCACTTGAATAGATGTCACTTACAGATCTGTATACCCTTTCAAACATTCTCTACTTTAAAACATAGCTTTTATAATCCAATTTAGATTTAGAGGTCATATATGTTCACCCCAGAGCATTTCCACAGATGTCCACTTGAATGGATCTTAATTTAAATGTGCTGATTGTGATAATGAATTATCTCAATTGGAAATTTATTGAAAAGACATTTTGAAAGGCATTCTCCCTGAATGGATAGTTGTTGGTGGAAATTAGTTTCTCTTTCTGTAAAGATCTGCAAATTGCTCCAGTTTCTTCCAGCTTGTGTATTTTCTCACGGAAATCCAGTTGTGTCTCTGATCTTTGTTTATCTGTTTGCAGCATTTTATGATTCATTTTTTTTATTCTTATTAGGTGATTTTAAGAGTTGGACTTTTACATTTGTCTTTTAACTATTAGAACATGTCATAGCTCTTGTGTGTGAGGGGAAGTGTACATGTACACTTGGGTATATGTGTGGTATGTGGTGGTGGTACTATGTGGGTGCACGTATATATGGATGTTTGTGTGTGTGTGTGTGTTTGTATATATGTGTGTGTGTGTGTATGTTTGTGTGTGTGTGTGTTCAGGCATGAGCTCATGAACACATATGGAAGTTTGTGTATTCTCATTTCATTTCAGATTGTGTAACATTATATCAGGAGTCTGATGTGATTCATTGTTATTGTAAGAATTTTTGGCTTTGATCATTTCAAACACTAAAATATTTCTTTTCACCCCTTTTCCAAGTAGGAAATTTTATTTAAATATATGACAGGCAACTCTACAGATCTTTTCTTCTCTATCTCTTTTTCTCTCTGTGTCTGTTCCTTCTGGTTCATGTTTTTCTTTGTTTCTATTTGAACCATATGCCTTAACCTTATACTACCCCTCGTCCTTTTGTTCTAGTCAGTGTCACTGATAAAACTGCAAATGGCATATATTGTCTCTTTTAATATGCCTCCCTGAGCATTCCAAACCATCTCTTTCTAGTAATCTTCTCTCATTTGCTGCTACCTCTTTGCCCTTGAATGTTCTATATATTTTCTAGGAGCACCTTGGGTATATCCATCCTATTTAGTTCAAATTATGTGAAGCATTAATCCAGCACCCATGATATTTGAGACACTGCATAGTTCTGTACTCATACCAATGTTTCTTAATTCACACAAAACCAAATAGAAAATTAAAAAGAATGGCTGTGACTCTTGTGGTCAGAGTTGGTATTCGTTGGTCCAATAGTAAGTGGTCAGTGTTCATTTAAAGGCATAAGCCTACGTCTAAATCACATTTAGTTTTCTTCATTGTCTCCATTTCTACCTCCTCTCTATCCGCAAAGTGCTGAGGGCACCACCCAGACAGTAAATCAAATTATAATGTTCTTTCCTGATTTGTCTCCTTAGACTGTTAGCTTCTAAAAGCAATGTTTTTGATGTTCTATAAATAACTTGAGTTACTTAGTAAATCAAAGAAAAAAATTGAAGACTCTGCAAGTAGCATGCAAGCCTTCTTTTATTTTTGCTTTTTTTTCAACACTGAGACATAATCACAGTCTTCTTTGGCCATAAGCAGCAGCAGAAGAACAGAATCAATGAGTGGTCTTCCAGAAATAACCACACATGGGACAGTCAGGATTGATCAAGTTTCTATATTAGCAATTGCTTTATTAAATCAGAAGTTGGAGAGGGAAGTAGGGGACAAATATCATCACATTCTTTGTATACATGTATGTAAATTTTAAGAAAAAATGAATAAATAGTATTAAGTGGTTTTGAAATCCCAATTGCTGCCTCCCCTGCTGACCCCTCATAGGGTCCCTCTCCCAAAACCCCTCTCCCTTTTCCTCTGAGAGGGTGGGTGACCTGGGTATTTCCTTCCATCCTTGTGCATCAAGTCTGTACAGGGCTACACATGTTCTCTCTCACTGAAGCCACACAAGGCAGCCCTGTTGGGGAACCTATTCGACAGACAGGCAACAGCTTTAGGGACAGCATCCAATCAAGTTGTTTGGGGACCCACATAGAGATTGAGCTGCACATCTGCTACATATGTGCTGGGGGACTTAGTCTAGCCTATGTATGCTCTAGTACTTATTTTTGTCTTTCTCTCTTGCTCTGTCATTATCTCTCTCTTCTTTCTCTCTTCTCTCTCTCTCTCTCTCTGTACGTGTGTGTGTGTGTGTGTGTGTGTGTGTGTGTGTGTGTGTGTGTAAGTACATGCTAGTGGGTAGAGTGGAAAGCAGCAGTTGAAGTCTTGTATCTTCTTCTATTGTTCTCCAACTCATAGGCTGAGACCAGTCTCTCATTTGAACCCAGGACTTGTGAATGCAGGGGCGCTAGACAGTTTTATGTCAACTTGACACAAGCTAGAGTCATTTAAAGGAAGGGAAGCTCAACTGAGAAAATGCCTACTTAAGATCTGGCTGTAAGGCATTTTCTTAATTAGTGACTGATGGTGGATATTCTACCCCATTCATCCCTGTGCTGATGGTTTGAGGTTCTATAAGGAAAGTAGCTGAGTGAGCTATGAGGAGCGTGATCGTAACCAGGACCACTCCATGCATTAGCTACTAATGCACATGTAGATTCGTGCTCTGTTTGAGTTCTCGTCCTGACTTTCTTCAATAATGAAGGCCAAATAAATCCTTTCTTCTCAAAGGTTTTGTTGTTGTTTTGTTTGTTTGTTTTGTCATGCTATTTTTTTTTTAGCAGTAACAGACAGAAACCCTAACTAAGAAAAGTTAATATTAGACTGGTAGGAAATTCCTGTGACAGACCTGAACACTTTCTTTTGGGGTAGGATTGTGGAAGGACTTTGGATCATTGGGCAAAAAGGTCACTGAGTGTTCAGTGTTTGGGGAGCAGTTCTGTAGGACACTGGAAGATAAGAATGTTGAGAGCAGTGCAGAAGATGGAGGCCTGGCTTGTGAAGTCTCAGAAGGAAGTTTAAAAATGATCGGGACCATGCATTTATTTGAATTAAGATAATATGGTTCTTGTTAGCTGGGGCTAATGAATCAGCTACTATCTGAACTACTAAAATGAAGTCCTTGCTTTGCTGAGATACTCAATGCAGATTCTCAGAAGCTGAGACATTAAAGGTCGTTAAGAAGAGTCCAGCGTCACTGACTTGAAATGTTCTGGGAAGTGTTTCCAGAGTACACAAAGAAGCTGTGTTCCAGAGGTGGCTTAGGTTGAACATCATAGTGGTTGCCAGACTTGGTAGTGTAAGAGTTGCCTAGATGGTACTGGTTTTGAAGACATTAAAGTGCCATGGAGAACAGCTGAGGATAGGCACCATGAAGAGACTCTATGAGAGTATTGGTGACATTAAAGCCAAAGCGGAACAGAAGACACCAGCATTTTTGCTGATGCCAGTATTATGGGATGACCACAAAGAATATCATCAGCAGTGAAATAGATCCAGCTGAAACCTAGAAGACAAGCTGTGTGTGTTACAGAGGGAGAAGCTGGAGAAGTGGCTCAAAGTCTTTGGAGGAATCCAGAAGATTGTGACTGGATCCCAGATATTGGACATTGAATTATTTACACTTTTAGAGTTTGATTTTGCTTTGTTCAGACTGTGACTGTGACCTGCTTCTTCCTTCTTAAAGTAAGGAAGGACTTGATTTTATTTTTCTTTACAGGAGACCACTGTGGACAGACAACTAGAGAGAGAAAGGGGGGAGGAGGATGGTGGGAGGGAGGGAGAGGGAGAAAGATATTGATTTAGGTGTTTTACAGAGAATTAGGATTTTTTAAACCACCAAATTTTTTTAACAACTTTTACAGTGTTTTAATTTGTAAGTTTGGGATTTTTTGGTAAAAATTTTTTTTTATTTTTTATTTGTTTCATTTATTTTTTCTTTTATTATTATTAAACACTCCATTCCTTTACATCTCAAATGAATCCCACTTCCTGGTTACCTCCTCCCCAAACCTCCATCCCATGATATCTCTCTTCCTGGTTACCCCTCCAGCACCACCCCTGACCCACATATGCCCCTTCTTCTCCCTATTGCCTGTATGAGAGTGCTCCCCCACCCACACACACTCTCCCACCCCACAGCTTCAGCATCCCCCCTACTCTGGGGTATCAAATCTCCCCAGGACCAAGGGGACCCCATCCCTTTGCTGTGGGACAAGGCCATCTTCTGCTACATATGTATTAGGAAACAAAGATTCCTTTAGGTACACTCCTTGGTTGGAGGTCTATTCTCTGGGAGAACTGGGTGGTTAGGCCAGCCTATGTTGTTCTACCAATGGGGTTGCAATTCTCCACTACTCTAGTCTTTCTGATAGCTCCTATACCAGGTTCCCTGAGTTCAGCCTAATGGTTGGCTTCAAGCATCCACCTCTGCTTTGGTCAATTGCTGGCCAGACCACCCCAGGAACTGCCACACTTGGTTCCTGTCCGCAAGCACCTCTTGGGCATCTCAACAATGATGAGTTTTGTCTCTACAGACATGATGTATCCCAAGATGGGGCCATTCCCTGCTTGGCTCTTTCTGCAGTCTCTGTTTTATTTTTTTGTCCCTGTTCTTCCTTTGGACAGAAACATTTCTGGGTTAAAAAAAATTGTGATAGGTGGGTGGCTCTATCCCTCGACCAAGAGCTGTGCCTATCTATCTATCTATCTATCTATCTATCTATCTATCTATCTATCTA
>JANHMN010000017.1:33879199-33927600 GCA_030674055.1 Rhabdomys pumilio
CTATCTATCTATCTATCTATCTATCTATCTATCTATCTATCTATCTATCTATCTATCTATCTATCTATCTATCTACTGGAGGTGGTCTCCACAGGTTCTCTCTCCCCCTTCTCTGTGCATTATGGCTAAAGTCAATCGCATTGGGTCCTTGGAGTCTTACACTTCTCTGGTGTTTGGGACCCTCAAGTGGCTATCCCCAGTTCCTTTTCCTATTACCTATTTTATTCAATTTTCTGACCCTCTGTACCTCTCTCATGTCTCCTCCAGATTCTGATACTTGTACCTTTATTTTCTCCTTCTCCTTTCTCTCTCACTTGTCCCCCTCTTCTTTCATCTCCCACAATCATCCTGTCCCCCCTCAATGCAGGACTGAAGAATCCATCTCCTGATCTTCATCCTTCTGCACTCCATATCATAGGCATTGTGAGCTTTTGGGTTAGTATCCACTTATTAATGAGAACATAGCATGTGCATTCTTTTGTGTCTGTGTTACCTCATTCAGGATGAAATTTTTATTTTTTTAAAGGTTATTATATGTAAGTACACTGTAGCTGTCTTCAGACACTCCATAAGTGGTCATCATTACAGATGGTTGTGAGCCACCATGTGGTTGCTGGGATTTGAACTCAGGACCTCCAGAAGAACAGTCAGTGCTCTTAACCACTGAGCCATCTCATGAGCCCAGGATGAAATTTTCTATTTCCATCCATTTGCCTGTTATTTTCATAAAGTCATTGTTTTTAATCCCTGCATAGTACTCCATTTTTGTATCCATTCTTCTGTTGAGGGACATATGGGTTGTTTCCAGTTTCTGGCTATTATATATTTGGCCGCTATGAACATAATGGAGCATGTACCTTTGTTATATGTTGGATCATCTTTTGGTTATATGCCCAGGAGTGGTATGACTGGGTCCAATTTTCAGAGGAACCATTAGACTGATTTCCAGAGTGGTTATACCAGCTTCCAATCCCACCAGCAATGGAGGAGTGTTCTTCTTTCTCCACATCCTCACCAATATCTGCTGTCATCTCATTTTTGATCTTGCCATTCTGACTAGAGTGAGGTGGAGTCTCAGGGTTGTTTTGATTTGCATTTCCCTGATGATTATGTTGGACATTTCTTTAAGTGTTGCTTAGCCACTTAAAATTCCTTAGTTAAGAATTCTCTATTTAGCTCTGTGTTCCACTTTTTTATTGGATATTTTATTGATTTACACTTCATATGTTATCCCCCCCCCCGATAATCTCTCTATCCTATCCTTCTTCCTCCTTTTTGCTTTTATACCATTTTAATTACATTCAAGTATTAAGATCAGTTCTAGGCTGAGGAACTAGCAATACAATAGGTGCAAATAGTCAAGGAACAAGCAAGACAATTTAATAGAGTTATTTGGTTCTCTGGAGTCTGCCTTCTTGAGTACTTTGTATATTTTGTGTAGGGTTGGTAAGTCTTTTTTCCCAATCTGTGGGTTGTCAATTTGTCCTATTGATAGTGTCCCTGGCTTTATAGAAAATTTTCAGTTCTGTGAGGTCCCATTTGTCAATTGTTGCTCTTAAAGCATAAGCTATTGGTGTTCTGTTCAGGAAGTTTTCCTGTGTCCAAGTATTAGAGGCTCTTCCCTACTTACTTTCTCTTCTCTTTGATTCAGTGTATCTGGTTTTATGTGGAGGTCCTTGATCCAATTAGACTTTATCTTTGTACAGGGAGAGAAGAATAGATTGATTTGCATTCTTCTACATGTTGAGTGTCAGTTGAACCAGCACCATTTGTTGAAAATGGTGTTTTCTACTGGATGGTTTTAGCTCCTTTGTCAAAGATCAAATGACTGTAGGTGTTTTGGTTCATTTCTGGGTCTTCAATTCTATTCCACTGATCTACTTGCCTGTTTCTGTACCAATACCATGCAGTTTTTATCACTATTGCTCTATAGTATAGCTTGAGATCAGGAATGGTGATTCCCCCAGAAGTTCTTTTATGGTAATAGTTTTTGCTATCCTAGGATTTTTGTTATTCCAAATGAATTTGAGAAATATTCTTTCTATCTGTTAAGAATTGCATTGGAATTTTGATGGGGATTGCATTGAATCTGTAGATTGCTTTTGTTAAGATGGCCATTTTTACTATATTAATCCGATTGTCAATCTATGAGCACAGGAGATCTTTCCATTTTCTGAGATCTTCTTTGATTTCTTTCTTCAGAAACTTGAATTTCTTCTCCTACAGATCTTTCACTTTCTTGGTTAGAGTCACACCGAGATATTTTATATTGTTTGTGACTATTATGAAGGGTGTTGTTTCCCTAACTTCTTTCTCGTTCCTTTTATTCTTTGAGTAGAGGAGGGATGCTGATTTGTTTGAGTTAATTTTATATCTATCCACACTGCTGAAGTTATTTATCAGCTGTAGGAGTCTCTGGTAGAATTTTTGAGGTCACTTATGCATACTATCATATTATCTGCAAATAATAGTAACGACTTCCACCTTACCAATTTGTATCCTTTGATCTTTTTTTGTTTACTAATTGATCTGGCTAGAACTTCAAGTACTATATTGAATAGGTAGGGAGAGAGTGGGCAACCTTGTCTAGTCCCTGATTTTAATGGGATTGCTTTGAGTTTCTCCCCATTTAGTTTGATGTTGGCTATTGGTTTGCTGTATGTTGCTTTTGTTATATTTAGGTATGCACCTTGTATTCCTAATCTCTCCAACACTTTTAACATGAATGGGTGTTGTGTTTTGTCAAAGGCTTTTTCTACATCTAACGAAATAATCATGTGTTTTTTTCTTTAAATTTGTTTATATATTGGATTACATTGATGGATTTCCATATATTGAATCATCCCTGAATCCCTGGAATGAAGCCTAGTTGATCATGTTAGATGATTTTTTTTCTATGTTCTTGGATTTGGTTTGTGAGAATTTTATTGAGTATTTTTTCATTAATATTCTTGAGGAAAATTGGTCTGTAGTTATCTTTCTTTGTTGGGTTTTTTTTTTGTGGTTTAGGTATCAGTATAACTGTGGCTTCATAGGAAGAATTGGGTAGAGCCCTGGGCCAGATGGTTTTAGTGCAGAATTCTATCAGACCTTCAAAGAAAGATCCAATACTCTTTAAAATATTTCACAAAATAGAAACAAGGGGTAAAAAATTCTATATTGTGATGTTTTTATTAAAACATAATCTTGGGAATGAACAAGAAAGGAAAGGTTATAGCTTAACAGTGATGTGTTTATGTGTTAAGCTGACGAGGAATTAATTGTGCTGGTTAGTTTTATATCAACTTGTCACAAGCTAGTCTTTTCTGAAGAGAAGAAACCTCAATTGAGACAATATTTGCATAAGATCAGGCTGTAGAACATTTTCCTTATTAGTGTTCGATGGGGTAGGTTTCAGTCCATTATGGGTGGTACCATTCCTCAGCTGGTAGTCCTGTGTTCTATAAGAAAGCAGGGTGAGCAAGTTATGTAGAACAAGCCAGAAGGCAGTATTCATGGCCTCTTCATCAACTCTTGCCTTCTGGTGAGACAGCCATTTTGGATTATTCCAACCAGATATTGTAACTGAATCTAATAAATCTCAAAGATATATATCTTTGATATTATCTATCTATCTATCTATCTATCTATCTATCTATCTATCTATCTATCTATCTACTGTTCTTCTAGAGATGGTAATCGAAGGAGAATGTATTGTGCCCACTGAAGCATGTCTTTACCCTTTCTTTGTTTTTGATGATAAGGAAGTTCATATATGTGCTTCCTTAATGAGACCAGCACATACTTTCAAAAGTATTTGTTCAAAACCAATATATTGCATGTTTTTCAGAGTTTAATTTCTACATCTTAGTATAATTGGAACATTAGTATGTCCATGCATCCTGTCAGAATTCTTCCCTTTCATGCTATGGAGATGGCTGGAATGTTTGAAAACACACTTAGTATTTTAATTTTGTCAACTTGGTATAAACTAGATTCATGTGATAAGAAGGAACCTCAAACAAGGCATCATTTCCATCTTCACATCCTTGGCATGTAATCAAGACTATGGGGGAATTTTCTTGATTAAGAGTTTATGTGGAAATGTCCAGGCCAGTGTGGATGGTGTCATTTCTCTACAGGCCTGCCAGGGATGTATAAGAAAAATAGCTGATCAAGCAAGCCCTGGAGAGTAAGCCAGTAAGCAGCAATGGCTTCTGCTTCAGTTTCTGCCTACAGGTTCCTACTTTGTTGGTTAAAATAAGGTGACTAGCGTGATTGAACCTCAGTTCCTTTATTGCTAAATGCAAAACAGAAACATACCTCACAAGGCTATTCAGAAAAGAAAATAACGAAGAACACCGTAGTTTGAGATTAGTTGTATACTACTTACATATGAGATGTATTAAAATGGGATTTTATTTACAAATTATCTCATTCTAAAGGAGTTTAAGCTACATCTACAAGAATTTGACTGATCATAAAGTATAGTACGTATTATATATTTTTTGTAAGTGAAGAATTATAAAATATTCTTGGTACCCAGTGGTATAGCTACCTAATTGTTTGTTTTTTCTTTCTCTTTTACGTATGATGATGATTAGTGTATTAGCACCACAGACACCCACTGTTGATAAGGGACCATTCCTTCATCAGGATACAATGATCCACTTCCAACCTCACTACTCTCATTGGCTCAGGGAGTGTTGCTGACAGTAATTAATTAATATGGTGTCATCACCTCTTTGGTGACATTTCTTAGAAAAATATAAGAAGTTATGTACTATTTATGTCAGTGATGACAGAGTTGTGAAGGTTGCCAACAGAAAACTTTTTTTTTTTTTTGCCATTTGGCAATGAGAAAGACACCCATGCTACTCAAAGACTATGCTATTGTTGTAGAAGTGACACAGTGTCAATCTGAAAAGTTAAGAAACAATTCAAAAGCTAAAAAATGGTACCTTCTTCCTCAGTTTGATTTGAATCTTTAAGAACTTTTTTCCTCCTTAATCATTGCGTGGTTCTTTTAAAAGACTCATCTTGGATGAAATAAACTTTTAAATTTACTACATTTAAGTATTTCTGAGTATTTCTAATTATATAGTTATAACCACTGAAATATTCCCACAGAAAGCAATCATTTAAGACCCTTCAAGGGAAGCAATTGTACAATGCCTCTATTTTCTGCGTTGTACAGCTCATTCCTAATCTTTCTCAGGAGATAATTTTATGAGATAATAACTTCAGAAAATGATATTAATACACCTAATGCCAGCGCTGCTACAAATCTTAATTTACAGCTTCCATGCTAGTTTGAATATTTTATTTATGCTTAAATGTCAATTATGCAACTGAAAATGTGTCCAAAGGCTTATCAGCCACTCATCCCTTTGGCTAATCATACCCCTCTCAAAATAATACCTGACTACATTAAGTACGCAATCAGACAGGTGTGCACATATTTTGTGCTTGCTGATAACTTAAAAACAAAAAATCCCATAGGTATTTGTTTCTTTACATATCTCAGAAAGAAAATTTCTCTTGCAAAAGTATATGCAGGATCAAAAGATAGCTCAATAGGTAAAGGCATTTGATTGGCAAGAATGACAATCAGCCTCTTGCATTTGATTCCTGTAATCTACAATGGAGGGAGATAATGTACTATACAAAGCTGTTATCTGACTTCTACAAGGCAGGCCTGTGTGTATGTGTTGGGGGGTATATGTCTGTGTGTGTGTGTGTGCACGTGCACACACACAACATACACACACAGTTGTAAAAGCTAAATATTTTGTACTCAATGTCAGTTACTTTACATGTTCTTGTGATTCAAAATTTTTATGACAGAAAAAAAGATGTACTTCCATGTAGTTTATGCATATAAACACTGTATTTCAGGAGGAACAGGGCCTTTAAAGCTCACAACTGAATTATCAAGTGCAAGATAGCATAGAAACACAACTGGACCACATTAGACAAAAAAATAATAGTATTTTTAGAATAGAATTCCTACCAGCATTCAGACATTTACAGCTCTTGATGGTGGAGTATGAGGTACTCAGTTTGTTCTGTCCCACAAGTCCTAGAGACAAGAACATAAAGAAAGTCTCTGGACCCTTTCCTTGCTTTCCCAACATGAAAGTAAGAGTCCCAGGAGGATCCTGAGGTAGACAGGCAGAGGAGTATCATTTATGAGCTGGAGATCCCAGCCCAATACATCCAGGAACATAGGCAAGCAATATTTTGTGTCAATTGTGAAACTGAAGAATTTGAATGACTAAGACCAGCTTTCAATCACTACACTGAGACTCTTAATAATTAAAAATAGTAAAACTTTATGAATTTATTCCAAGATATTACCGTGACAGATGCTAATTCCAAAAGCAGCTACAGAACATTCTTTCATAATACTGATTAGGTGAATAGAATATACTTTATATTTATCAGAAATTATTAAGTTAAAGTGTTAATAATAAAAGAGTTAAAGGGATTTTATTTTTAAAAAGACCAAAATTGTCATTATACATTGTTTATAAACCTAGAATTTCTTTTGAAGTTAATGGTTTTTATATTCAACCTGTTCACAAGACATTTCAAAGAGCCTCTTTCATGTAAAATAAATATAAATACAATCCAATGTGAAAAAGAATGAAGTAATTGTTGTTTTAATCCATGTATCTTAGATGTAGCTTGCAAAATAACATTATTTTGGAATATTTGTTTGGTGTGTTGTGTATACTATAATTTCTAAGGGTCTTCCTTGGGGCGAAAGACATGATGTCATTGATTTTATTCTAGTTATTTCTCTCAATTCAAATTGAACTCCTCATAGTAAGTCAACTGTGCCCAGTTCCATACTTCCACCACCTTGCCCTTGTGTGGTGCGTGTGGTGCAGGTGTTAACCCATGTGCACAATGCAGAATCAGTGGAGACATTGACATTCCACTTATATATCATCTGCAGACCTCCAAGACCCTAGGTCATAACAATGGAAAGGATCCTGCAACTTCCTTTTCTTTCCCAAGCCCTGCTCCAAGGTCATGGATGACACCCGAGTTATTCATCTTTGGGTAAAAGTTGCTAAGATACACATTTTATTTTTTTCTAATTTTATTCCATAATTGATGCTTATTTTGTCTATGTTTCAGTTCCTTATGAAGGTTGTCACCTGAAAGTTATGTATTTGGCAAATGTTCAGGTTAGCTGTCTCAGCTCATGACTCAGCTCAGTTATAACATTTGCCACTTCTAATACATGTTTTAAGACATGTTTTACTATAAAATAATTTCTTTTTCAGAAATTTCTTGGGTCTGTTGTTCTTTTTTAATATTTCTGTTATTATGGAAAAAAATCTTTCATACTGGAGTAGAACCTACAACCTAACAAGAAGAAGCCTACAGAGTTGTAATTATTTCCCTTGTCAACAATTTTATTTCCAATTTCAAGATCTTATAGCACTGTAACCTTCAGTAAAGAGGCACTCAATTTCATTACCCAAGTTAAGCCAATTAATTATATTTTCTGTCATTTTACAAAAAAGAAAGACAAGACAAAATGCTCCCTGGAAGTTCCTACAAATAAACTATGTTGAAAATAGTAGCACTGTAACATATAGTGTTAAGGAAAAAAAATCACCATGAGTAGATACAATTTTTTTTTTTGTCATCATTTGAGAGACTTACATTATTTTTATTTTCAGCCCTTTTGGTCTGATAAATAACATTAGGAGATTTTCTAAACACATTATATTAGTAGATTTAGTATATTTTTCTAAGAAAATGTGATTTCCTGATGCCTGGAGTCAACAAATGTCCCTTACAATAAGTGATGTTTTATCTACTGTAGTTTTGAAACTGATGTGATGGCACTGTAAAGATGTATATGCATCCTATAGCTATTTTGTAGAAAAATGCATCTTTGTAGGCTGAGTTGGATTTGAAAACATCTGCTATGTGTGCTCAAGGCAGATGTTTGGTGAAAGCAAAATGAGTCTAATGACTCAGTGTGGAAAGCATCTCATAGAGCAACTGAGACTTGAAGTGCTATTATTACCCTAGGCCTAATGTCCTCACTGGTTTTTATTCTTTCCTTTTAAATATTTTACAAGTTTCAAAGGTCAAAAGTTTCTCTTGAATATATTTATTCCTAACTTATTTTTTATTTATAATTCCTTTATTTTTTTAAAAAGATATCCTTTAATCCCAGTACTTGGGAAGCAGAGGCAGGCAGATCTCTGTCAGTTGAAAGTTAGCATGGTCTACAGAGTGAGTTTCAGGATAGCTAGGACCACATAGAAAAACCTGTCTCAGAAAACAAACCAAAGAAATATTCATTTTAAAAGATACATCATTTTTACTTTTGTTTGAGAGAATGTAAATACTTCTCCTCATGTGTGCATGCTTGCATATGCAGACATGAGTCAGAGACCTCCAAGCTAAAGTTACAAATGTATGGGAGAAATGTGCTTTGTTATATGGGTGCTGGGACCCAAACTCTAATCCTCTTGATAATGTAGCTGATGCCCTGAGCCACTAAGATTTATCTCCAACTCTGATGTATTCTGTGACATTAATTTATCCAGGGAATCACAGATTTAGGTCAATTTACTTTTTTTTATTGGTTACTTTATTTATTTACATTTCAAATATTGTCCCCCTTCCGGGTCTCACTCCTGTAAACCCCCATTTGCCTCTATGAGGGTGCTCCTCCACCCACCCACCTATCCCACCTCACTTCTCTAGCATTCCCTTACCCTGGGCTTCATACTTCCACAAGACCAAGGTCCTCCCCTCCAATTGATGCCAGATAAGGCAATCCTCTGCTAATATGTAGCTGGAGCCATGGACCCATCCATCCATCTATACTCTTTGCTTGGTGGTTTAGTCCCTGGGAAAGCCACGGGGATCAGGTTACTTGATATTGTTGTTCTTCCTGTCAGATTGCAACCCTCTTCACCTCCTTCAGCCGATCCCCTAACTATTCCATTGGGTTCCCTCAGTCCGATGGTTGGCTGAGTATCTTTATCTGTATTAGTCAGGTGATGGCTTAGTATAGCTTTTCATCTTCAGAATATATTTACTTCAGATTTATGACGTAGAGACAATCATGGAGAGGTTTTATGTAATGTCATAAAACCTGAAATTACAGTGGTAATAATTCTTTTAGTTATGACGACTGTCTTTATTGAGAAATAAAATATTGAGAAACTTAGAAGTATTTACCTTAATTGTTACAGGTAGGGTTTTTTAAATTACCATTCTTGAAACTGGGAAAATGGCTCAGTACTTGTTCTTGAAGAGAATGTAGGTTCAGTTTGCAGCACCCACATGGTTGCTCAAACTTGTTGGAATAGGTTCTCTTGTTTATGTGGAGTCTGGAGATCAAATTCAGGAGTTCAGGCTTGAGTGACAAACTATCCACCCTGCTTGCTGAAACCTGCTTTTCTTAAGGTTCTGTATATCATTGAAAGTGATTTTTAGCATGGACTTACTGAAGAGAAATCTCTAGCTGTTTTTGTGCTTTGGTTTCCTTAGAGTTAGGTAATTTCTTTAAATTCACTTTAATTTTTACCTATATTTGCCACATATCAACAGAGTGCTTTAGTATCTCACTGTGATAGAATATAGATATTTGTCATTGCAATTCTGTCATTTTTAATCTCCATATTATATAATTTAACAACATACTAATAAGTCATTACTTCCCTCTTATTTGTAATCATGCAAAATTTACATTTAAAAAAATCTGTGGTGATCGTCTTTAATGACAGTGTACTCACAGACCTTTCCCTGGAATTTAAATTATGCAGTATTTTGTTTATATTTGCCAGGTATGTTTTCTAATATGAAAGCTTTAGTATATGTATTCTGAGTTTTCTTCTTAACAGTATAGGTATATGGATCAGCTATTAATATCTTTGCTTTAGCTTTAAGTCTCCTCAGTGCAGAATTTGATTTGTTCCATGTTATATATTCCACTTGAAACTGCTTCTATTTTTACTCTTGAGACCTTTGGGGTTAATTGAGTAGATTGTACACTCTGTTTCTTTTCTTCTATCTGTTTAAAACAGATATTCTGAGTATAGTTTTATTGCTTATGTTCTATAAATCATACTTAATTCACCAAGTGTTAAAGTTAACCATTGTATCAATTCTTTCTCTATAAATAGAATTTTAGTTCTGAATAGCCTTAGGATATATATCATCATTTATATAACACCTCTATTGTTTTTTTTAATGACAGAGCTATTATATGCAGTGTTTTGCAAAGCCAATACAGATATGACTTGACAACAAAATCATATTTTGCTTATTTTATTATAGCAACTCAAAACTCATTCATGGGGTTATATTTCAAGATACTGAGTGGATATCAGATACAGCATATGTCTTTTCTTTATACATGATGAGGTTAAACATTAATTTATATATTTGTCACAGATATGAATAAAGAACCAACAATAATAGAGTACAATTATAAAAATATGTTGTTACACAAATTATGTGAATATGGATCATTCAAAATATACTGTGTTCATGCTTCTTGTAGTGATATGATTGGAACAAATCCTACAAAAGGGGTGAAATGGCTGAATAAGATAGACACTATAGTAACCATCAGGTTACAGTTGGAGACAGGTACTAAGATGGCTGTAGTTGATCAGATAAATGAGAAATACTGCTGTATGACTGATAGGTGGAGACCATACTAGCATTGGATATAGTGAGCAAGGAAATAACTTAATCCTCTCCAAGACAGAGTGGGATAACATGAGATTTCTTCACAATTATCTGAATGATACACAACTCAAACTTATGATTATTTATTTCTGGAAGTTAGAACATGTTATTTTCAGAGCAGGGATGACCATGTTAAATGGTTTAGTATAAGACAGAAAAAGAGTAGCCATGTACTCATATTAAAATAGTTCCAAAAATTTTATTTATAGATAATATAAAATTGCTTTCATTGGGAACTGTGTCACACATAGTCTCAAGGTTTTAAAGAAAATATTATTTTAATCTTATTTTTAAATATTGCTACTTGTCAATTACTGATGAACAATTATTTTAGTCATAGTTTCTTAATGTTATGTTATGATCTAAAAATGCCTACTTAATTAATAATGCTACCTAATTTTCATTTACACTCATTTAAAAACAATATTACTTGAGCTAAGCCTACAGATTTTCTCATTTTGAGGAATACCAAGATATTCTAAGGACCATGGGATAGCTTCTCAATTACAAAATATTCACTTTTGAAGGTATAGATCACTCTAAAGGAATTGTATAATCTTTTTATTTATAGATTAGTATAACCCCTTGTAGGAGAACTCAAGTAGATAGTTAGATATATTAATTGAAGATAGATTATTTTATTTAAACTTATAATTTGAATAAGTAATATTTTATGATAGTAATGTTTTAAATTTTATATATAATCACCCATAAATTAATTAATGTTTATAGAAAATAAAATTTAAATGGCTTTTTATATTTTTTGAAAAACCTGCTTTCAACCATTTCTTTAAAAAGTGATAATATGAACTAAAAAGAAATTTTTAAGATTTGAGAGTTTTCTTAAAATTCTTGATGACATACAGTATACCAAGCTAATTGTATTCTTTGTAGTCTTAGATTTACAGACAATATGACAAATTCCAGCATTAGCTATTCCTTTAAAGATTTATATCAATTGTACAATATGACTAGTACCAGCATTGATTTATGTTTTTACTACTGTTTCTCAGTGTGTAGATCAATAAGAAAAGTTGTACATGTGATTACTTCAAGATATTAACTAGTGCTTATATATCTCACAAAATTCCCCATAATTTCTAAAATTGCCCCAAAAAATGAAAGCTTCTTTGATTTAATTAATGATGTAATACCTCAGCAATACTATATCGATGATCATGTCTGTGCCTGTGAGACAAATATAAAAAAGTGTGTGTGTGTGTGTGTGTTTTAAAATAATGCAAAATTTGTTTGTTATAAACTTTGGTAAACTTTTAACAAAACAATGGTATATTAAAAGTCATATAGTGAAACATTAATGTGTTCTGAATTTATTTTATTACAACAAACAAAATAATAACTGTTATATGTCCTCTGGTAGTGCAAATTCATTATCATAAAACAATAAATGCAAACAAGAAACACATTCCATCCTGAATCATTAATTGTAAATTGAAATATTGATTTTCTTCTGCAATTTTACTAAATCAAAACTTTAAAACATATCACTGATAAAAGAACTATTCTACTGTATGTGATGAGGAGAAAGATAAACTAGAAAAATCAAAAATATACTGATGAATTTTTCTTAGTGAAACTATTAGTGGATAAACCTATTTCTCATTTCTCTAACTATTCCAGTTAGAACAACTCTTTCTTTATACTATGTCACAATATATGGCATGTTCTTAGAAATGTGAGGAAGACAGTAACAGCCTTAACATGAGCTGCAAATTCATCCATTTGCTTTGTAAAAGTTACAGACCCAAGCACTGCTTGATAACTGTCTTAATAATTACTCTGTGAGAAGCATGGTTTTGCATTGTTTTCTCTCTCTTCAACCATACAATTTCCTATCCTTTCATTTATGCACAATCCAAAAATGAGCTGAATTATAATACAATGCCACAAAGCACCTTGTCTTCTCACTATTCAGAGATAAATACATAATAGTAGCTTCTTTCAATGTACCTATAAGCTATTACAGAGAAAGTGATACAAAAATAATCAGCACAATACATAAACAGTGCTTCAAATTAGAGGAATACAATATATATATATATATATATATATATATATATATATATATATATATATCCACGAGTTTAAATGAACACCCTGCATTCTTAGTCAAATGTAAGAATCCCTATATAGTATAGTACATGTGGAAGGCAAAATGGATATATAGAATCTGAACCTGGGGCAGTTGTCAGGCATAGGTGGGAGAGGAGATCCTTGGTCCCATGAAGGCTGAACACCGAGTGTTGGGGGGAATTTGAGGGTGGGGAGGTGGAAGTGGGGTGTATGTGGGGGCACATCCTCATAGAAGCAGGAGGAGGGGGGATGGGTTAGGGGGTTTCTGGGTGGTGGGGGAATGGGGTAAGGGGATAAAATCTCAAATGTAAATATAATTTCCAATAAAAAATAAATAAAGAAAAAATAATATTCAATAAATAATGAAAAATATTAAAAATGGGCTTATTAGGAATGCATATTTGTATTAGCTTCTTTCTGATGCTATGATAAACCACTAATACCATAAAACACTTAGAGAAGGAGTTTATTTTATCTTGTAGTTCCAAAGGGCCAAAAGTCTATTATGACAGCAAAGCATGGCCACAAGTGGCAGATATGGCACTGGGAACAGGAAGCTTAGCAATCACATCCTCAAGAGAATAATCTGTATGTGATACAAGGCTTCTAACTTTCCCCAGGATGATGTACTTCCTTCGGCAAGGCCACACCATCTAACCTTCCTAAACAGCCATGGACCACGTGTTCAATTATTGGAGCCTATGCAGTATATTCTCATTGAACTGACTCAGTAGATGCTAGGGATTCTATGGAAAATTCAAAGCATATTATATGGTGAAACCAGTCTTGGTCAAATTCATCTATTATTATAATATTGTGCAATGTTTTTCACTTACTGGTTTGAAAGTTCAAATAAAAGCAAAACAGGAACTATTTTCAATAAAATAAGTCTCCAAACAAGCATTAAAATAATTCATTTTTGAGACAGAGCTTCATGATGGAGCCTTAACCAGTCTGGAACCTATGATTCTCCTACTTCCATGCCCTGAGCACCAGAATCAGGGGACAGGAGCTATCTGACTTAATTTTTATTTAGCAATCTCTTCATCCTTACAGCAAAATATGCTCTGAAGAAAGAGATATAAAATATGGTCCATAACATGTTAGAGATGCCATGGGAATCTATTATGTTGTTTTGTGGTGAATTGTTGGAGTTATTTCATTGAATTAAAGTGTTTTAGATACTTTTTAGATGAGCCAAGAAATAGTAGTTCTGACATCAAAATTATTTTTAAGGCTGACTAAGAAAATTTCATGTGGACCACATACATTTTTTTTTTTAGGTTTTGTTGTTGTTTTTTGTTTGTTTGATTGTTTTTAATGTAAAGAACTGGAAATTTCCAAAGTGTTGACTAATACTTTCTGTATAAGCATGGCATAGCAGCTTTAATAAGAGATGATAGCAAATTGAATTTCACTGATTCCTGTCTTTTACAGAACATTCAAGTACCACCTTTAATAAGTAAATGTCAGAATATATAATTATAGGTAAGACTTGATTGTATCATTCCATCTCACTTGAATAAGTAAAAATTTAAAGTTGTTCTTAATACGGAATGATATTTATTCAATTAAAGTACAGATTTCCTCTAAAGTAGGAGGTAAAGTACGTAGATTACTCCAATAAATAAAAAAACATAAGCAGCCATTTATTTCTTATCTATATATGCAACATTTTAAAATATTTTAAATTGAAAAAGTTCACCTCTAAATATTTATGTAAAGCAAAAATCAAAGATTTGAATGGTGAATATTTTGAAAGATTAATAGATCAACCCTTGGAAATGGAATCAGGGAAATTGCATGTATATTTCTTAAAGATAATTTTTTATAAAGAATATTCATTGTTGTAAAATATAAACTGAAGAAAAAATGTAACTACAGTGTTTTATGTACATTATTTCTACTTTCTTATTTAACAAGTGTCTGAGGATATAGAGACACAGACAGAATATATTTTCTCTGTCTAAATAGAAGATTTGCAGCTATTGAAATGCCTGCATATCTGTCAGAAAGTTCTCATGACAAAGTGAAATCCATGAAAGAAATTAATAAAAGTACTACTAATAACAAATAGTTATTATAACTATTTGTTATAATAATTTGTAATAACAAAAAGTTATTATAACTATTTGTTATAATAATTTGTAATAACAAAAAGTTATTGTCAATAATAGTTCCTATGTAATGCCATACATCTTACAATTTTTAATAAAAATTATATATAATTTATGCATTATGATTTTACCTTAGTGAAATAACCTGTCATTAAATCAGAAAAATTTAAAGGGAAATAGTCTTAACAGTTGATACATTGACTCATCTTTTAAAAATACCACATGCATGTCCCTAAAATGAAGTAAATATTGACAAGACTGCTTACTAAGTAATTTTGGTATAAGTGTTCCTTGTACTTATGTCTTCTTTTACTCAACTGCAAGACCAATTAGAAGAGGACAGCTATAAATTTTTATGTATACTCTGGCTAAATCTGTCTCTGTGATGCAACAGCCTCTCCCTGAGAATAAAGTCTTCTCCTTCCCTTGACTCTCACAGCAATTGTTAAAAATGTCTCTAATTTCTTCTTTCCCTGAGTAATCTCTAATCTAATTCTCTTATCCTTTTACTGCTTCTGCTATTAGTTCTTTTGAAATCAAGGGGCATTTAGTTCCATAGAAATTGTAATAGTCTGTTATGATTTGAATATTAGAGTGTACCTCATGGCTCTTGTGTTTAAATACATCATCTCTAAATGATGGCCTATATGGGGAGGCTATGGCACCTTTAACAGTTCCTTAGGTCCTAGATAGTGAAAATAAAAAACTAGAAATAGAAAAACAGATTTTCAAAGCCTATGGCCAGCATTGTTTTGTCCTGTAGCTTCTGTGTACTTATCTGTCAAGATATGAAATAATTGTAAGGCAAGCTTTGTGTGCCACAATCAATCTATGTTTTCCCTGCCTTGAGGGATCATGCCTTCTGATACCAGGAGCCAAAGTAAAACCCCCACCCATTCTAGAGTTACATATGTCAGATCTTTGCTACAGTAGTAAATGCTGTTTTCAAAGCTTACAGATAGAAAGCTGAATTTGTAGCACTTAGAATATTTTTCTTAGCTGCATAATTGAATAGTAATTCAAGTTTATCCCTCTTACAGCACTGGGGATTACTCTTACAGACACATGATGAACAACTGTGCCAAGCATTTTAGTTCTACCTTACAAATTATCTTTCTGACATCCCCACAGAGCTCAGAGTAACAGAGGTTTTATTAACCTTATTTCTTCATTGAGTTTTATGAGCATATACATTATATATAAGTACCATAGTCTTCTTTATCACACACTGAAAATGTACGTATTGACATCCTTGTTGCTTGTCTTTATGATTGAATCTTTCTTTTTAAAAGGGGTTTTTAATTAAGTTTAAGAATTTCAAACATTTGATCATATTCTTTTTTCCCTTGGCTCTTAGATACTCTTTCCTCCTCCCTCTCCACTCAACTTCATGTTCTTTCTCTCTAAAACACACACACACACACACACACACACACACACACACACACACTTGCACACATGTAGTGCATCTGTAGGTGAATGAAAATGATAATAACTTTTCTTCCCTAGTAATATGTTTAGCACCTTCCAGTGCTATGAACACTAGTCAGTCGAGGTAAAGCTTCCAATTAATTACCAGCTCTATTTCTCCATTTTGTATGACATAAATAAGTGATATCTTTGGCAACAGGATCTTAATCTTGGGTTGTAGAGAGTAAGCAATAGCCTTGGAAATAGTTTCAGTACTTGGTGGGGAGCACTGTAGGTCTCCTTTGATGGCTAAAATTTTCTAGGATAGTTAGCTCTACATATTGACCCTATATCTTTACTGAAAAGTGAACTGTACCCTTTTTCTGATATAATAAAGAGGAATAAGGTGAGTGCATTAAATTCCCTAGATTATGAGTTACAATCTACAATTAGAATTGTATGTTTTAGTTGATAGATTATACCTATAATCCATTGCATAATCCATCAGTAAGGTTGAGTCTTAGATGGAAGGTCAGAGAAGGGATGATAACTACAGTAGTATAGTCAGAAACTGAAGGCCACAGAGAAGCCTTGAAACGTAATTGATACAGGTCTCAATATCAACATGCCACAAACCAACAAATCAACCAACAACAAACCCGATCTAAAACCAGGAGTGATGGTGTCTAAGAGCAGGAAAGCAAGTATATCTGACTGTAGAAGACAGGGACTTCTCATTTCTTCTATTCATTTATTCCATCTGGAACCACAGACAACTGAATTATTCCTCTCTGTACTGAGGTATATTATCCACATTATCACTGTCTTATATGTTATCTTTGAAAGACTCCCACAAATTACCCATTGACAGAGCCTCACCAGCCATTTGTGTTCCATCTATGCACTCAGCTTGATAGCTAACACTGACAATTTCATAGAAATAGACACACAAATGAAAAAATGAGTGTTCTTTAGCTCATATTTCCATTTTGTTCCATTATTAGGAAGCCAGACATAAAATTGCCCTTTAACCCACCAATCGGTGGACATATGTAACTTTATCCTATATGAGATTTCATAACTATAGCTGTCAGTGAGATGGGTGGCTAGAAGCTCGATTGTATACTTGTGCTCCGGCCTTCAGAAAGTGAACAGTGATTAACAGCAGAAATATCTCCAGGACTATAGGCATAGACCTGGAATATAGTAAAACTGCACCAATCCAATGGAGCACAAAGCCTGCAGATAGCTTTACAAATAGGATAGTAAATATTTGATCAGTGAAACCACAAAGCCACTGTAGACATATATCAGAGTTAAGACAAGCTTCAAGCTTCATAGGGGAAAGATATACTCCAGAAATTTTGAGTAGCAAATATCCATTCAGTCTGCTGCATATCTGCAAACACCTTACCCCCAAGGAAATAAAAGTCCTTCAGCAATGAAAACCTGTCATGCTGCTTGCTTTGCTAATCTGTAGCCACGACCACACCTTACTCCATGAGCCCCAGTCCTACAACTTAGCTCATTCCAAACCTCCATGTGTACATGTGCACACATAATTAAAACTAAGAAAACACATAATTAAAACTTAAAAAATCTTTAAAGAAAGTAAAATACAAAATAGTCATAAGACTCAGGATATTCAGCATGAGACAGTAATGAAAATATATAAAAAATAGAAGTTTGGTGAAAAGATTATACTACTAAACAAAATAGTTATATTTATAATACATAAAATATATGAATATATATTTATGAATATACACATATAGATAAATCCTGGATATTTAATGTATCACCCATTGTTCAGTTAACAACCCTGTATTGTATATGTGAAACTTTCTTAGATTGTGTACTTTGAATATCCTAACCAGCAAGGTAAAAGAAAATCATGAGACTACAGTATGCCAATTAATTTGATTTGAGTGATCATCATGCAATATATGTGAAGATAACAATGTGAAAATTTGCACTATAAACATTTGAATTTTAAATAACGAAACATACACAGTTAAAGTAAGAACAAGTTAATAAGTCTACAGTGAAAATTGAAGTCCTGACAATTTTCATTTGAGCCACATGACTTTTTGAAATAAAATCTTTATGAATTTAATTCTTAATTATCAAATGCATCACATATAAGTAGATACCATTTCCTATAATTTCATCACTTTATTCCTATTTCTTGAAGACATATATTTTGTTAACTGTGAAGAAATAGTTTTTCTTTAAGTTGAAGAAATTCTTTGTAGAGTTCTTCTCCCTCTGCCCCCTTCCTTCCCTTCCTTTTACAATACCACTTTTATTTCATCAAGTATGTGATTTGAATACAAAATATTCTAGCTCTATAAAAGTGTCACTATTTGATAAATGTATTATATACTTGAAAATTATTTTTGCTCATGCAATTACTTTTTATTTTTTACAGCCTTCACATTCTATACCAGTAAAAATTCCTGATAGTCTCTATTTCTATAAATTGAGAATCTGAATATTTATATAATTTGTTTTGTTTCTATCAAATCCACCTTCCACTCCCTCTTCTCTAGCTCCTTCTCTTTAAATTGGACCATTTTTCCCTTCCAACATCATGTCCTTTTTTGCAATTGTTCATTTGTTTTTAAAATCTACTAAATCCATTTAATGATCACTGTAGAATTATGTACTGGAACATACATTACCTTTTAGTGACCTCATTCCCGAAGAAAACTTAATCTCCTTCCCGATCATCAACCAACAACAGTTTTTCTTCTAAGGGTGGGACTTTATGAGTCCACTCAAAATTCATGGTGGGATTTAGGGTTGGCTTTATCTTGTGCAGCTCTTATGCATGTATTCATGTGTTCAATGGTCTCACAAGTCAAACAAAAATTGTATCACTTCAAATATCCACTACCTTTACTTCTCTCTGACCTTTGGGAGATTGGGGTGTGATATAAATGCCACTTAAACACCTCACAGTCTCTTATGTTGACCCTAATACTGATTAATTGTGGATCCTTCTAGTAATCATTAGAGTATTGAAAAAAAAAACCTCTCTCATGAGGGATTAAATGTGCTAATCCATGGGTATCAAGATAAGGTCCAAGGGGCAGTTTAAAACTATATCCATAATAACAATATTAAGTTTGTCTCTAAGTTCTCACTGATGGTTCAATTAACTCTTCCAGGCATAAATTTAATCTTGTTATCAGTCCAGGAAACTTTCTCCTGTTACCATATAAATCTAAATTCTATTACATATAAACTCCTCCTGAAAACACAGTCTTCATAAGTAGTTATATACCTGTAACTATTTTATTATAATATTTCATGTGACTTTTATGTTAAGACTACTTCATTATTGACTGGAAAACTTTCGAAATGATGTAACTGGATCTGTAAGCCTAAAATTTAAGTAGTACAACTCTTTTTCTTTGTAAAATTGACATTCATTTACATTTGATTAATAATACAATCTCACAATTAATATTTTTTTTAAGCAGGAGAAAAGCACAAAGCGTTGAATTTGGTAATGATTAAACATTTCTGAAATTATGCAGCAAAACTTCTGGTCTAAGAATAGTGCCATACACTTACAGCCAAAATGATGTCTAGGAGAGAGTGACAGATACCAATTTTTGTCTACTTAAGAGACAAGGATAGAAATATAAGAAACGGAAAGTACAGCTGACCATCAATGCATATCTACTTTCATCTGAGCAATATAATGCTCCAGACAAATTTATTCACTAAAAGCTTGTGTAGTTGAACTACATATGGTGAAGTAGGATATATCTTTATATAATATTCTTGGGTAGAAAAGCAGACTGACAGTGTTGAAACCCTGGTGTTGAGATTGAGTGATGGCATTACAGAGTAATAGCCAGAAATCAAAGGAACCATTTAGAACACAAATAGATGAAATCATCATACCTTAATTTAAAAAAAAAGGAGCATATTTTAAGTTATAATTTTAAAACTTTAAGAAAAAAGAAAACAACTTTTTATAGTTTATGAAAACTTTCCTGAATATAACCATGACTTTCATAAAAAGTATATCCCCAAAACAGTAGCTATTCTACATTCTGATAAGACTATTCATTCACCATCATTTATGTGCTTACTGATAGGTACTTTCAACAATTTATAAACATTTTCTAATATTAACAATAATAATACAATATATTCATATTTACTGTTTTGCAAATGTTTCATTGAAGTTAAATAAATGTGGACATTAAAAAGTAATCAATAATTGAAAATGTGAGTATAAATTTTATTATTTTAATATGACTTCAAACTTTAACTCCCCACAAAATGAAAACTTATTAGTGATTCTTAGGTTATGTCTCTACTGTAGGTTCTTGTATCCAGATTCATGGTTTTGTTCATAATTATGATACTCCATTGATTTCACCTTACAGTCCTTTCATATCTTATATTTACACTAGAATTATTTACTCTAGTGTTGAGGATATTAGAAAACTTACCACAAACTTACACCCACCATACATATATTTGTAGGTAAACCCAATGGAGGAGGTAGAGAGAAGACTGAAGTGGCTGAAAGGGCTTGTGGCCCCCATGGGAATTGCTACCAACCAATCAGAGCTTCCAGGGTCTAAACTGCCAGCCTGAGAACATGCATGGAGGAACCCATGGCTCCAGCTGTATATGCAGTGGAGGATGGTCTTGTCAGGCATTGATGGGACAGGAGGTCCTTGGTCCTGTGAAGGAGGAATGCCCAAGTGTGGCAAAATTTGAGGGTGCAGGGGGAGTGGGTGGATGGGTGAGAACATGTCCTCATAGAAGCAAGGAGAGGGAGGACAGGATAGAAATTCCTAGGGGAGGGGGATGAGGGTAACATCTAAAATGTAAATAAATAGAATATGCAAAAAAAAACCAAAAAAGAATTTATGTTACTCCTACTAAGACACCAATATTGCAGCTTATGGCAGCTTATCGCTATTTTATAACTTTTTGTTATTTTTGTTAAAAAATTTAAATCTATTTATTTTTCACCCATAATTTTTAAAAGTTTATAAATGTAGTAGCATCCATTTAGTTGATTTAAAAATGTATTGCTTCAATTATGATATACCTTCATCCCAATTTTACTATCAAACAAGACAATACACTACAGACAGCTTATAAGCCAACTTGACCATTCTAGATAATTCTTCAGTGAGATCCTTTCTTTCCAGGTAACTCTAGGTTTGGATAAATTGGCAATAAAAACTAGCCACCAGAAACTTCAACAACTATGAAAGCAAAACTACTTCAGTATGAATGGACATTCATGACATGAGCATGGCCTTGTTGTGAGCCCCCAAATCTCATGCTCATGGGAGTGGCATGTTCTAAGAGCAATTGTTGCCAGTGTATGCAAAAGGTATCAACCATACCTTCCTTTTTCAGAATGACTGTAGCCTTAAATTGCTCCATCACATTAGTGGTTCTCAACCTTCCTAATGCTGCAATCCTTTAATACAGTTCCTCAAGTGTAGTGACCCCGAACCATAAAATTGTTTGCTAGTTCATAACTGTAATTTATGAACTCATAACTGTTATAAATTATAATGTAAATATGCTTTTGGAAATAGAGTTCTACCAAAGATGTTGCAACCCACAGGGTGAGCACCACAACCCTAGAGAGAAACCCTTTGGAGATCAGCTAATTTCCTTCCACATTCAGCTACACATATTAAAGGCACTGAGTTTTCAGGCTGCTGGTGTATCTCTATCAGAGTACATCACTAATTTTATCTAAGCATTTCTGTACTCATGTCTGTTAGTTCTTTCTTCTTATTGCCCATTTAGGTTAATCACATAGGTTACAGGAAATGGCCTTCATTATAAGAATGTTATGGAATGAGGATGGAAGGAACTCACCATAGTAAAAAGTATAGATGGCAAAACTATTGCCTAGATAACACTAAATGTAAATAAAGGAAGCATTTTCTCTAAAATTGGAAATGACAAAAGGACTCCCATTCTCTCCCATTCTCTCTACTCTTGTTATAGTGCTTTAAGTCTTAGCTACAGTAACAGAGTTGGAGAAAGTAATGAGATAAGAATATAAGAAAGAACATGAAGATATCTATCTCCATGCCTCATATAGACACTTTCAGCAAAGTAACATGTTGCATAACTAACCTACAAATTTAGTTGAGAAGGAAATTTTAAAAAGTTCTAACTTTCAACATGTTAAAACACACACACACACACACACACACACACACACACACACACACACAAAAAAAAAAAACCTAGAAACTAACCGAAGTAAGAGGAGGAAACTTTTCATTGAGGACTTTAAAATCTGAAAGCAACAAGTTGAAGAAAACAACTAAACATGGAAATAGGTTCAGTTACCAATAATTTACAATTAATAGTGAGAAATGGCTTTATTAGGAAAAGTGGCTTATAAATCCAATAAATTTCACAGTGAAATCAATGATGTTATTCATTAAGGTTGAAAAATAAACTCTAAACGCCTTATGGCTACACAAATTATCTCAAAGCAATCTTAAGCAGATACAGTAATATGAAAAGTATCAAAACACTTGATCTCATATTATAATACAAAATTATACAAATAAAAACAGCTTGGTGGTGGCACCAAAACACCATGACCCATGGAATAGGAAATTGGACCTGTAAATAAACCAAAACACCTTATTCTAGTTTTTTTTTCCTTACTGTGAGAAAACACCATTACTAAAAGCAAATTGGGGAGCACAGGGTTGATTTGGCTAGCATCTCTCATCAGAAAAAGCCAAGGCAAGAACTCAAGGTAAGAACCTGGGGCATGATTGAAGCAAAGACTCTCTTGCTCCCCATGACTTTATCAGTCTGTTTTCTTATATAGCCTAGAACCACTGTGCTGACTCTTGCACATCAACCATCAATCAAAAACACAGCCTTGCCTAATCGCATTGTAATAAATACATTCTCTCAATTTAGAGTCCCTCTTTTCAAAAAACTCTAACTTCTGATATGTTTAATACAAGGATGTATGAAAACAAGATATTATTGGGAGAATCATTGAGGAAAACCTTTTTTCTTCTTTTTACAAATTTAAAAATGATAGTTTACTTTCCACCCAATTTCCCATTTCCATTCTCAAGTTAATCATCTGCCCACATTTTCAAAACCCTAGGATTTTTTTTCAAGTGAAATGATGGATTGGTTATGAGAAAGACTAGCTGTTTTCATGATGACACTCTAAATCACAGTTGTTTATGTTGGTACAAGTTATTTTCTCTGTAAAAGCAGGCCACAGGTTTGAGCAGTTTCCTCAGATCCAAGGCATTATGTTTGCATTGCTGTGCTTGGCATATAAATTCTGTCTTTGGACTTAAGAAAGTCTTCTGGTTTTTTACCATTTTATTGTCAATGGAAAAGTTGAGGAGGAACTAAAGACCAATAATCTTCTTTAACACAATATGACCTAAAATTTTACAGACAAATTTTCATCACATTTCACTGATATGAGGCCAGTTATAAGGCTGAATTTAAACCCAGACTATCATCCTAACCCTAACATATTCCGTACTAATAATCGGAATCTGGATATTAGTGTATATAAATATCAAACAGGTAGGCAGATGGAATAGATGTGGGGTAGCAGCTTCCACTACAGTTTCTTGTTCAGAGGATAATACATCAGATTAAGCTATATATAATTTCTGCCACAATTTGCCACTGCTTTTCTATAGGTTTGTTATGAAACTTTTATAGAAATATCTTTTAATAATATAAGCTTTATTACTCCTGGTATTTGTATAAACTTAAAAATATATTACATTACTTTAAAGAAAGGAAATACACAGTACTAGTCTTCAGTCTGGATTTTTAAATCTGTTAAGCTTTTAACACCATAGTCTAGATGACTTTCTTAAACTCATCTTTTAGCTTTATTCAACTACGGTACTGTACTTCCATTGATAATTGAAATATTAAAGCACACTCTAATAAATTGTGTGCGACTTTGAGGGACATATAAAAATATATCTTGAATTAGAGACCAGTGACAGACCAAACAAACAATTCCACTCATATAACTTGGTGAACCAATAAGCTTATTGGTTTACTTACTGACAGATGTGTGTGAAGTTATTTATGGGAACATGAGCTTCTCAAGTGCAACTGTATCACCAAAAAGCCCCTCTCAACATGGGTGATAACTCAGAAAAAGCTGCGTCTCTGAAGCTTCCTTCCAAAATTGCTCTGACATAAACTCCTTCATAGTGTGCAATATCACAGTGCACATGTATTGATCCAACTTGTATGTATGTTTTCTAATACATTTTCACATACATCTCCTCATGCATTGTAGGTTGTTGTTGGTGGTGTGTGTGTATGTCTGTGTGTGTATTTCTCTGTGTAAGTGATTTACTTGTTTTTTGTTTTTTTTTAAATATGTTTTATTAATCATCCCATTCATTTACATCTCAAATGATATCCCACTTTCCAGTTACACCTCCACAAGGCCCCCATCCTACAACCTCCCTCTTCTCTCTCCACTTTGCCTCCATGAGGATGCTCATCTACCCACCCACTCCTGCCCCACCCCTCCAGCATCCTACTATGCTGAGGCATCAAACCTCCACAGGACCAAGAGCATCCTCCTCCCACTGAGGTTAGACAAGGCCATCCTCTGCTGCCTTTGTATCTGGAGCCATGGATCCCTCACTGTACACTCCTTGATTGGTGATCTAGGAGCATTGGGTGGTCTAGCCAGCTGATGTTGTCCTTCCTACAGGGTTCGAATGCCCCTCAGTTCCTCCAGTCCTTCCACCAGCTCCCTGACCAGAAACCTTGAGCTTAGTCTGATGGTTGGATTCGAGCATCCACATCTGCATTGGCCAGTTGCTTGCTGAACCTCCCAAAAAACCGCCACACCAGGTTCCTATCAGCAATGCCTCTTGGCAATGGCAATAGTGTCCGGTTTGTTGTCTGCAGACAGGATGGATCTCCTGATGGGGCTTGTAAGCCAAGTGATTTGAATATAGGCCAGAGGCTATGGTCAAATAACGAGAGTCAGTATGACTTTCATTTATTGCCTCATGAATTGTATGTTTGGTAGAATGTATTATTTTATTCATTGCGTAGCAATTTTCCATTGTCATAGTTGGGAATTTTATGATGTCTTTATTTTCAGATTTCCCTTAACTCCTGTGTCTCTGTGGTAAAGTTTTCTCTAAATCTACCATTTGCCTAAACTAAGACCAAACCTTCTGTTTGGCTTTCTTTTTCTATTTTTTCTTCTCTGTTCCTATTTTGAATCCACAAATGTTACCAGTCCCCTGGAACCAAATCAATACTTATTGCAGTAAAGTTGCTGATTTTTATCGAAAGCCTCAGATGCCTCTGGTGGAACTGGGAGTTTACCTGGTGAGTAACAAGGGAATTGAAGGCAAAACCCAGAGACTCATGATCGTTCTCACTGGGCTCTGTGCTAGCTTAAGGAAATGCATACTTCTTGTTTGGCTGTCACTGTGCTCTGATTCATTCCTTGAAATAGTTGCTTTTGACAACATTGTTTGTTTTCATGCTTTTTTTTTTTTTGTAGTAGAAGATTGTTCGACTTTCTCGGGACTCTACTCATATATTATCCTGCTCATATTTATATCAGACTCTCTCTATATGAGCTTACAGAACATGAAAGTAAGATTAAGATGGTTTAGAAGAAAGGGGGTCAGTTTGACTGGGAAATATTTATAAAAATGTCTGTTATATAATTTCTGAACATTTTAAATGGAATAACTGAGATTTATGGACCATAGAATACATAGTAGATAAGTTGGTCTTTGGCCAAAGATACTTTACACTTTGTTCCTGGCTCCTGGAAGGTTATATCTAAAGCCTTGGGATCCCCTAAAAGATGAAAATGTTTCATTATTTATAATGAAGCCTGGAATTGCCAGTGTGTAATTAGGCAATTAATAACATATTCAAAACATAATGTCAGTATACTCTGTGACCCTGAAGCTGTCCTGAGTTTCTTCCAATTAAGGTGTTCGACTCATACCACATATGGACACTACTGTGTCCAACATTCCCTGAAGACACAGAAAGTTTGCACTGAGAATACTGCCTAAATATTATTTGACTGTTTAAATGTGTTTTTTAATATAAGTCACAAATTTTGAATGTATTTGCCCAATAAATGCTATGACACTAACGGCAATAAAATCCTTACATTCATCTCTCTAAATTTTATCTACAAAGTACTGTAAAGCTGCAATAATATTGTATTTTAATGTTAGAGTATAAACAAGACTACAAACAATATGATGCTATCATACAGTCATTTTCATTGAAGTTCAATAAAAAGAATTTAATGTATATTATATATATATAATTTATATTTCAAAAGTGATTATATAAAATCATTTAAAATTTTATATATATTTAGTTATATTCATTCCCCTTCCTCAGTTTCTCCCAGATCAACCCTCACTTCCCTATTCAATAAATTTTATGACTCATTAAAAAGATCTATCAAATACAAATGCAATTTGTTCTGTCTATATACTATACAACCAACATGTGTCACAGCCTTAAAGAAAACTCCCAGGAACTATCAATTGCAAATGGCTCACTAGTTAGAGTTGGGCCTCTATCTCTGCCTCTTCTTCCCTCAATTCTGGGTGTTTTTTCCAGCTTGAACACCCTCAGGTCAGGTCTTCATACAACCACAGAATTCATTTGTGAAACTACCCTCCTGGTCTGGAATTCACTATTTACTGGAAGTTACTCATCTCCTTCTTGTGTTAAGAACTTTTTGCATTTTGCATTTTCTTTGATAGTTGTGTCAATATTTTCTATGGTATCTTCTGCACCTGAGATTCTCTCTTCTATCTCTTGTATTCTGTTGGTGATGCTTGTGTCTATGACTCCTTATTTCTTTCCTAGGTTTTCTATCTCCAGGATAGTCTCCCTTTGTGATTTCTTGATTGTTTCTACTTCCATTTTTATGTCTTGGATGGTTTTGTTCAATTCTTTCAACTGTTTGGTTGTGTTTTCTTGTAATTCTTTAAGAGATTTTTGTGTTTCCACTTTAAGGGCTTCTACCTGTTTTCCTGTGTTCTCCTCAAATTCTTTGAGAGTGTTATTTATGTCCTTCTAAATGTCCTCTACCATCATCAATAGAAGGGATTTTAAATCTGAATCTGGCTTTCCTAGTAATACAGGGAATTCAGAACTAGGTTCTAATGATGCCAAGTACCCTGGGTTTCTGATGCTTATGTTCTTACCCTTGCCTTTTGACATTTGAATCTCCTTAGTGCTCCCTGCCCTGTCTCTGACTGGAGCCTGTCTTTCCTATTATTTTGGTTGTATCAGAACTGTGTGGGATGGGTGTAACTACTGGGGTAAGAGCTGGGGCCCAAAATCTGCTCAGGCACAGACAGGATACTGCTCAGGTTAGAGCTCTGGGAGCCCCGCTTCCTCTGGGTTTTTAGAGATTGGGTGGGTCCCAGTTACTCCCTGTTTGGGCAGACATTGCTGTCTGCCTGTGTTAGAGTTCCTGGGAGCCCTGCTTCCTCTGGGTTTTTAGAGATTGGGTGTAGAGCTGCTGCCCAAGATCTGCTCAGTGCTCTGGCCCAAGCCTGAAAACCCATTCTTTATAGTTTAGTTTCCCTATATTTTAGAAGATCCAAATGATGATGGGTGTCCAGTATGTTCCTTTTGTTTGTTAGTAAAATAAAGACAAGAAAACAACCCAAAGCAAAGTGGAAGTTTAAAATGCATTAGTACACACACACACACACACACACACACACACACACACACACACACCTAGACACTTCACGTCTAATGACTAGGTTTTATGATTCTGCATGGTGCTACACATGTTACTTCAAGAGATAAATAGTTACCAGTCATACACAGCTATAACTTACAATAACAGTAATGGCTGTCCTGGAAAGGCATACCCAGTGGTGTAATAATGGCATGAATATCATGTGGGAAACCAACCACTTTCTGATTGAATCTAAGTCTTGCTTACAAAATGAAATGGATACATGCTATTATTATTGTATCTTGAACCTGTTGCTAGAACAGTACTACGCCCAAGAGGAGAACCTTTTGGACAAGTGTTTTAACATAACGTTCTTTAAAACTTTTTTTAGATTGAATTGTTTTTATTTTGTTTTATGTGTATGAAAACCCTGCTATTAGGTATGCTTGTATACTTTGTACATGCAGTATTTTCTGAGGCTAGAAGAGGATTTTGGATTCTCTGAAAATGGAATAGAGATATTTTTGTACCAGCATATGAGCATTGCAGATAGAACCTGCTTCTTCTGCAATGCTAGCAAGCACTCTTACCCTCTGAGCCATTTCTCTATTCCTAAAATCTAATTTTTAAAGTAGACTCTGTATGAATATATATTAATTGAAACTGGTTAAAATGGTTGCTGTTCTCCACATAACTTTTCTGCCGATCATCATTTAGTCAAATCCTTACCCAATATAACCGAATCAAGAAACCATTCTGCTTTATTATACCTTTCTGCTTTATTATACACAAAACTTTGTGTGTCTCTTCTGAAACTCCTATTTCAGTTTTATATTTCAAATCTTTGCTTATTCCATCTGTCAACCCCTTTCCATGAGTCTTCTCAACTGAATTACTTGTCTTATTTGAGAAGGAAATTTTATTCTATGGAATATTAACTGAATCTTGCCTTGTTTATAAATAGTCATTAAATTGATATCCCAAGAAAAGTTTCTCGGCACACAATTAAAAAAAATACTCTTTCTTTTTTAAAAAGAAGCCTAGCATTTTCCCAAGAAGATAAAAATATGTCTTTTTTTTTTATTATTCAGAACAGCAGAGTGGAAAAATGTTGTCCCCAAATTCACACATCTCTATCCTGGTTCCCTCATTGTCAGTGACAGTGAAGATATGACCAATTTTTCACTCTCAATGACTCTTGAGGTCATTTTATGAAGAGCAACTTGGTGAGGAAAGGGTTTATTCCTCTTACACATCTACACTGTTCATCATCACAGGAAGTCAGGACAGGAATTCACACAGGAGTGGAACCTTGAAGCAGGAACTGGGGCAGTGGGGTACTGCTGACTGGACTGATCCTCTTGACTTGCTCAGCCTGTTTTCTTATAGAACCCAGGACACAAAAGCCTAGGAGTAGAACCATGCACAATGGGCATGCCCTCTCCCATAGATCAATAATTAAGATAATGCTCTACAGGCTTGCACACAACCTGATCTTATGGAGGAATTTTCTTTCCTATTTATTTATTTATTTATTTATTTATTATTATTATTTAGTTATTTATTTAAAACTCCAGATTTTATTCCTCTCCCAGTTCACCCTCTGACTATTCCACATTCCATACAGTCTCCCCTTCCCATGTCTCTACAAGAATGACACTCCACCTCCCACCTCCCACTCCACCAGACCTCTTAACTCCCTGGGGCCTCCAGACTCTTGAGGGTTAGGTGCTTCTTCTCTGATTGAACCCAGACCTGGTAGTCCTCTGCTGTATATGTGTTGAGGGTCTCATATCAGCTGGTGTATGCTGCCTGGTTGGTGGTTCAGTGTCTGAGAGATCTCCGGGTTCCAGGTTAACTGAGGCTGCTGGTCCTCCTACAGGGTCGCCCCCTCCCTCAGCTTCTTCCAGCTTTTCCCTAATTCAACCACAGGATTCAGCAGCTTCTGGTTGGGAGCTAATATCTGCATCTGAGTCTTTAAGCTGCTTGTTGGGTCTTTCGGAGGGCAGTCTTGATATTCCCCTTTTTGTGAGCACTCCATAGCCTCAGTAATAAAGTCAGATCTTGGGGCCCCTTGAGCTGGATCCCTCTTTGATCCTGTTGCTGGACCTTTTTTCCCCCAGGCTCCTCTCCATTTTCATTTCTGCAGTTCTTTCAGACAGGAACAATTATGGGTGAGAGTTTTGACTGTGGGCTGGCAACCCCACCCCTCACTTGATACCCTGTTTTTCTGCTGGAGGTGGGCTCTACAAGTTCTTTCTCCCCAATGTAGGGCATTTCATCTAAGGTCTCTTCCTTTGAGTCCTGGGAGTCTCTCAGCTCCCAAGTCTCTGGTACATTCTGGAGGGTCCCTCCAACCTCCTACCTCACAAAGTTGTCTATTTCCATTCTTTCTGCTTCTTAACTGAGGTTCCTTCCTCTCAGATGATTTTAGCTTCTGTCAAGTTGACATAAACTGTCCAGAACAGATGCTTTTCTATGTTATTTCTATACTACATTCTGTGCCTGTCTCTGCCCTGATATTAATAAATGCTCATTTTATATATGCTTTCTTATAAAAGGGCATTGAGTTTTTTTCAGATTTTGTTTCTTATATTTATGAAAATAATGTTAGTCCCTTTAAATTCTTCTATAAATTCAAAATAGTTTTTATCAAAACTCAAAATATTATAAAATTTGACAACTGAAATTTGCATTAAATATTAATATACAAAAATGGTCACTTGAACTGCTAAGAAAATTAGAACCACATGAGTTTAAAGAGGCTGAAATGCATTTTAAAATATATAAAGATATACTTTGCTGAAATATAAGTACAATATCTCTTTATAAAATATCTCTTTATACTCATTGAGAAGACTATAGGCTACCAGTGTCTTCTTGTCTCTTTCTTCCTTATTCTGTACATGAACAGCTTTCCTCATTGTAATCTGCTACATAGTCACAGGCCCAAAGACATGTCAGAGAACCTAAAGCCAACAGAATTCTTCTATCATACATTCTGTCAACTAAAGAATCATTCATGAACTTTTCCATAAGTAAAATTTGTATTACATTATTCATAAAGTGTGCTCAAGAAAATATAATTTAATGGGTTTTCTATGCTTCTATTTGATAGTATTAATAATTATGGTGTCATGGCAACTTTAATAATTCATCTAGCTTCTGATTTTTGACTTGAGTGATTATTTCACAATTCAAAACTGTAAGATCAAATATTTGCAAACGTTGAAAATAATTATTTCCTGAGCTTTTATTTAACTTCACTTTATTTAGTGGGTGAGGGAGTCAATACATCAACAATAAGAAAGTAGAGCATCTTCATCTTTTTCCTCATTGTAAACGTCAGTATCTCAATGAGAGAGTTGACTTCACTTGGATGTAAAGGTCAGTATCTCAATGAGAGAGCTGACTTCACTTGGATGAAGTGGAGCCAATAACAAAGAGAGAGTTAAAAATTTCAAACTTGTTACAATTTTTTTAAATATGTCACCTCCATCTTATTAATGGATTATAATAATTCTAATTATTCTTTTTAGTTCTTTATATTTTAAACTTTTCACATGTATAGGGTACAATATAAATGTGTTGACACATATACACACCATCTAATGCTCAAATTATCATGAACATATATGTAGTCTATTCTAATGCAGGTCATGTCTACAAATCATTTAATTTCTCCTAGAATTAATTCAGATGGAGTGATATATTGACCATTAGAAGGAGTAAATTTGGTTGGAATATTTTGTCATGAAAAGCCTGGGGTGAATTATACCACAAAGATTTTTGATAACTACAAACATGTACTAAGTGTATCAGAGGTGTTGTTAAATCATACACACACCTATATACACACATGTAGACAAACATATACACATATGTACGTACATCCACACATACATATGTATATGTACACACATACACACACAAATCTATATGTACTGTTCGGGGACTATTGTTAAATGGAGTCTAATTTAGTGTAGCAGAAAATGTCAACAACAGGAAATGTGTATGTGAGCTACCTTACCTGATAAAAACAAAGTGCCAAAATAATGTCTCATACTCTAGCATATATCAGCCTGTACAAATCAGTCCATATTCTGTTTTTAACTTGACCAAATTAACAGTGCTTACTGGAATCATGACTTCTCTAGCAATGTGGTTGCTCCAGGGGAATACCCACTTAAATCTCTGGATTAGGCATTTTTATTCCTCCAATATGTTATGTTTTTTACTGTCTACTAGACTTCTGGAAAAAGAAATTCCTAGAGACAGACACCCCTGTGGTGAGGAAAAGATAAGCCTTAATTAATTCATTTTTGATAACTTTGTATTAATTTTAAATGAATAAACTGTATGTTTTAGGTTAAATCCCAACAGAAATTCCTTTATCTGATGAATAAACAAACAAAAAAACAAACAAATAAATAAATTCAAAACAAAGCATTTTTGGACAAATGACAGATTTGATATTTTAAGAATCATAGTGAAACTCGTGCAGGTCATAAAATATAACCAAATAAAAGATAATTTTATATATTTCACTAAAAATTCATCACATATTTTCATATTATCTACAAAGAACTTTATTGTAGTATTTTAATTTTCCATTAGTAATTTGGAATTTTAAATTTTATTCTTTACTGTATCAAGTGTACAAAAGTATATTTATAATGGTTGAAGAACCATTCTAACTTAGTAAATCCCACATAAATTCCTTCATGATTATTTAACTTCTGACATGACACTTATTTTGTACATATTCTGTTGTTTAAATAAATTTTGATCCATATGCACATTTTAACCTATTGATGAAGGGCTGTATCTAGTATCTAGTATCTAGTCTTATTAATATCTTCAAGGCAAATGCGGCACTCCTGAACCTTGAGGTCAATAAATCTAATCCTCCAAAAACCAGAGTAACAACAACTAGAATATTAAAACTGATTAGAAAATCCACTGTGAATGATATATGAAAATTATTAGTAATGGCATACAAATTTCACATTATTAGTCTTTGTAAAACTGTTTTTTTAAACATTCAACAAAAGTTTTTGTTAAAGAGCCAGAGAGTAATAATTTTTGTATTTTGAATTATTTATTTAAAATAATTTTAGAAGGTTTACATTTATTTATTTGTTATGTGCATACATGGGTGTACTCAGATGCACATGTGTGCATGTGTGCATGTGGACATCAGCAGACAACTAGTATATACAATATTCTCCTTTTTTTTTAATGGGATATTTTACATATTTACAATACAGATGTCATCTCCTTTCTCATTTTCCCTCCCTAAAACCTCCTATGATATACCCCCTCTTCTTTTATGCTTTTATACCATTTTGTTTACATGCATGTGTTAAGGTCAGTTCTTGGTTGAGGGTCTCCTTAATGTCTCTCATTACTTAAGTTCTCAGGCATTATGAGTAATTTTTCTTACCTGCTGAGACTTCTCTCTTGGCCTATTCAATTTTTTAGTAATATGAAATCAGGCAAAAGAATACCAAAACAATGGACACAACAGTGTTCCAGCTTCACATCAGAATTCAGCCCATGTCAAATGTGTAAGTAAACTGGAGCCCAAGTAAGAGTTGGGACAGCCCATCAACTTTCTTGTGAATAAAAGACAGATCTCTTAAAGCTTACTTTCAGTGCAGAACACTAGATTTTTCAAAGTTTTATTAGTTTAAACATTTAAACAATCTTAACTGATTTTTGAGTACTGTTAAATATTTTAATATCAATTTGAGGCAAAAAAAAGGAAGAAAACTTTTCAATTAATTATCCCTTATATTCATATTTTACTATAAGAATTCTCTCTTTGACTTAGTATCTAGTCTTATTAATATCTTCAAGGCAAATGTGGCAGTGTTGATCAAAGGCATAAAGCCTCAGGCTACAGAATCTGCTCTGGGTCATTAAACAAATTAAAGATGAAGTTCAAACAAAAAATTTGCTTGCCCCCAGTACCTAGCTTGCATTACTATTGACTCTGCAAAGTCCTGTTAACTGATGGGATCTGAGTCACAAAAACTCAAGGATGGTACACTCCCCTGCCCAGCAACTTCCCTTTACACCCCTTTTCTAGTTTTTGGTGATTTTTCCTTGCTGTTTGCTCTGCTGTATGGTTTTTTGATTTCTCTCATTCCCTTTTATCTGTCCTCTCGGCACACTAATATTTAAGTATCTAACTTCCCACAGAATCTTTTCCACATAACCTGCCATTACTCTAGTCTTTCCGCCTGTTTTAAATTTTCCAGAGTGTAGATCCCCCAAAGTTATATTTCATGTTCATAGGTTGTTATTTATTTATGATCTTCATAAGTACATTCCAGTATCTCTAAGAAATAGGTAGATTTGTGCTCATTTCTTAATTTGTTGAGTATAGAAGAATATAACTTCATAGTAAATACTCATTGAGTACTCATGGTAAATACTTATTAATGCTTCTAGACATTCATCTAATGAATGGATAGTGTTCTCAGCTGAAATTCAAGAGCCAAACAACTGGGAAAAGAAGACTAACTGTAAAATAAGATAATTGATTACAATAATGTTCTTATTGCCCTCATTTTTAAAAAGGTCTGGAGGTGTGTCCAAATAGTATATATTCATTAAAATCTATTAGTAATAACCTCAGAGTATTCAAAATGTATCAATCTTGCAATAACAAAGAAATATTAAAGCACTATTCCTTGGAACAGTTTGACCAAGAGCAAGTTAAGATGCAAATTCTCTACTCTGTCTCTGTATCTTCTATGTATCCAGCCTTTCTGTAGCTCATAGCTTTTGCTTTGTCATTTATCTGCATTTTTGTGTGTGTCTGATCTGTTCCTGTCTGACATTTAAGTGTCTTGTCCCTACAAATAGATTTTATTCTGGATTTAAAGCAAAGAAAATACTATACTGGAAAAGGATGAAAATCTTTAACAGAGTTTCAAGAGGAATCAAGGTTCTCACATTAATTGACCCTAACTTATACAGATAACTAGCATAACTGGAAAAAGACCACCATCAAGTAACATCCAAATTCTATTTCCAGCATTGGTGGAAAATATTTATTACATAAGTTTTTATCACATTTATTTGCTGTTTTCACCCTTGATTACCATAGTATACATGTATACACACATGTACTGCTTTCCAAGTCAGGGGCATGGGGGAGTAAGTAAAATTGCAGCTACGTATTTAGCTAAGGTTGTAAAAGTTGATTACATGGGAAATTCGAGGCAAGTACAATTAGTTGTTACATTGCTCTATTAAAGGCAAATTAAACAAAGAGGCTGAGGGCACAGTAGGTCATAAGTGACCTCAATGTGCGTTATTAGCTCTGACCGTGAGATACAGCAAATGTTCCAGTATCTTTGAGTGCAAGAGATGTTGTTATAGTGATATACCACCCCATATTTGTTTCTAATATGAGATTTCCAGAGGAGGTTGCAAATGAACTGAACTTTGACTTGTCTTGAAACTGCAGGGTTTCAGAATAAAGGATGATACTGAATACAGATACAGGCAGAAATAAACTTGTGGGTGTTTACAAAACATTTGGAGGGGAGTAAATTAAGATGGAGTTACATATTTGCCTGCAGTATCATGTAACTCCAACTGGAAAGTTGTCATTGAAAAGTCAGGTTTTTTTAAAACTGAAAAAATATAAATTTTATCTCAGAAGCCAACACTACTTATATGTACTAGAATAATTATTTGTTAAATTGTACAGATTGAAGAAATCTGATTTTAGGTTTATTGAGGATTTCCTGAACACACCTTGCTCAGCAAATAATTGCATCTTCTATTGTGTGCTGAGCTTTGATACACACCAACAGTGTGCAGGGACTCTAATCTCTTTCTTCATTTGACTTTGATGAAAATGCTTGTTCTTGGTTTTATATGAATAAGCTTACCTTAATTAATTTTAAGTTAAGTGATGCTAGAGGCTATGTTGAGGTATGCTTCCAATTAAAATACCATAGAATTTGTTGAAATACAAACTTATTGCACATGGATACTTTGTAAATTTCAGTATTATTCCACAAGCAAAGAAGCCAGTGAGATAATTTGTTCTTGGTAATCATATTTAAATTAGAATAAAATATTAATCAACAATATAATATATGGTACGAACTCTGTACTGTGATTTATTTTATGTCTAAAGTAATAATATTCTTATTCTAATATTCTAAACCTAGAGAGGGAAATGAGGTACTTTGTGTAAACTATTATTAAAATTAAGTGTAAGTAAACAAGTCAGATAATTTAATACACAGATACAAGTTAGAACGTTCTCTTAATGCTAACTAAGAAAAGAATTATGTAGCCATATGTTTTAGGTGATGAATATTATATTTATTTTAAAGATACATAGTAGATATTCCACCCACAGAGATGAATAAAACATTGCCTGCTCCTCCAAACAGCTTCTAAAAAATAAATGTTATAGGAAGTTGATTGAAATTGAAACTTTAAAATTGAAACTAGCAAAGTATTCAAGAAGGAAAGATTGTTTTAAAATGTACTTAGTGAATAGTGAACAATGTGCATATTATTAGAAAAATGCTCAAAATTCATTTCCAGAGTCACCCACATTCTTCATAAATAAAACTCAACAAAAATTTCATAGAGATGTGTATGTATGCATGTAAGTATTAAAATAAACATATATTAAAATAATGGCAAGGTAAAATTAAAACTAGGTTTTGCTACTTTCATTTCTATGTATCTTCTGCAATTACCCCAGAAAAGGCTTATAAACTTAAATGTACAGATACCCGTAGTTCATGATTTAAATGTTTCTTTGTGTTTCTGTATTAAGTGTTCAACTGAATCCTACTCACTCACTGCTTTTTATCAGACTGCATGAGCAGGGACCAGCCCAACGTGGATGGATGCACGAAGCACTCTAGTGGCCAATGTGCTTAAGTGCACATAGTGCCATTACCAAGCTAGATTACAACGTGGCCCACATGGCCTTGAAATGACTGCACAGTCCACACTGCATTATTCATATGCCACATGTGATTAAATTTAAGTATCGTGGATTTTATTTTGTTAATTTGTCTTGTTTTTTTTTCTATGATACACATTTGGAAGGACAAAGCTTGTGGTTTAGAAGAGTAAAGTGACAGAAAGGGAAGAAACAAAGGTTGAAGAATTTGCTTCAAGTCACAGGCAGCTTAGTTGGAAAGATTGATTTGAGGTGAATAATACTTATTGGTAGAGTAAAACAAAGCCAGATTAATAATGCTTGTTCCTGGCTTTCAATAAACTTTGTGCCTATAACATGGATCGACTTAGAGGTAGAATTTTAGACATCTAAGAGTCAGTAGAAGGGGATACACTGTGATCACAGTGCTCACTGGTGTTTTTGCTTCAGAAGATTTAATTAGTATAAAAATGGAGAATGAATTATGGAACTTAGAATATACACACATATACATTGTAAGAGCTGAGTTAATAAAATATGTTAAATGTAATGTCGAGTAACTTTTCCAGGGACACCTGAACAAACATATACTTGACACCAAATGAAGCAATAATAGTAGACCAAAGTCTTTTTCACCCAGATCCAACTTAATGAATAAATGAGTTTATTGATGTTACTAACAAGTGTATGTGACTCAAAGCCACATAGACCTTAGAAAAGCTCACCCTAGCATGAGGAATGTCTATAAGGCTCCATCTCTCAAGCTCCCTACACAAACTGAAGACTCCTGGGTCAGAGGGGAGTCTAAACAACCTATAGTTTACATAACCTTGGGGAGACCATTGTGAGTCTTGTACATTTTCCTTATTTCCAGAATCTTAGCTCCCTACTTCTTTGGAGATTGTAGATGTTTCAATTAGCAAGAAATAGTTACATGGGAAAACAAAAATAAGTCTTGGAAACACATCAGAAACAACATGTAAATGAGAATCCAGCTACAAAATGAACTGGGATGAAGTCTGTGTGTGTGTGTGTGTGTGTGTGTGTGTGTGTGTGTGTGTGTCCCTATGCAACAATACATCACTTTTGCTTATTTTTTAACAATTTCTTTTCAATTTATCAATAATTGAATTTAAATTATTGAAACATAAGAATTTTCAAAAGTATAGTTTTGGGGGGTTGTGATCTAGTCTTTAATGGCTGAGCCCACCTTACCAGCCCCAAAAATTCATTTTCAAAACCCCATCAACAAAATGTTACAATGTCATTCTTGACTTTTTGATCAACATCCTAGCATTTAAATATAATCTGTCAAATCAGGTGAATTAAATGATGTTTGTCAGGTGTATTGATTCGTTTTACAGCTTTGCTCAAACTAGAGTCACTTGTGAAGAAGGAACCTCCCTTGGTAATTTTTCTCTAGCAGAATTTCAGGAAGTCAAATATGTGGGGATTTTCTTGACCATTGATTGATGCGGGATGGCCAGCCTTACTGTGGACAATGACAGTCTTTTGCAGGCAATCCTAGCTTCTATAAAATAACCAATTGAGTTAGAAAGGGGAACAATAGAGCAAGCAGCATTTCTCACGTTTGCTTTAGTTCCTATATCTAGAGTCCTGCTTTGTCTTCCCTTATTGAAAGATTCAGGAGGCTGAACTAAATCCTTTTTTCTACAAGTTGGTTTTTTATTAGTGTTTTGTCACAGCAATATAAAATGATCCATAGCATAAATTGCTAACAGAAAGTGGTATGTATGCTCATGGGAGTTACCTGATCACGTTTTTTCTCTGTCTGCCTGACTGTCTGTTGCACGCTTATTAGTCTGTCTGTCCGTCCATCCATCCATTCATCCATCCATCCATCCATCCATCCATCCATCCATCCATCCATCCAACCGTGTGTGTGTGTGTGTGTGTGTGTGTGTGTGTGTGTGTGTGTGTGTGTACATGGAAGAATTGTTGGACTTTGGGCTAGAAATGATCAGTGAGCAATCAGAGTTTAGTGAGCTATTATAAGAGGCTAGACATAGGAATGCTCCGAGAGTTGCAGACAATAAAAGTCAGAATGTGAAAATTCAGAGAATTAAACAAAGACTATCTTTGAAGTTCATGCTGCTCATGTGACTTGTTTTGGGCTGGTCTTGTGATGTTCCAGATTATGAATCTCTAGAAGTAGGAACTTTGTTTTATTGGAAAAATTTGTACTGTTAAGAAGGGACTTAAGGATTAGTTGTTTCCAAGACAACCAGGGCTATGCAGAGAAACTGTCTCACAAAACAATACAAAAAAGAACTGTGATCAATAAAAGACAAATGTCATTAAAGCATTACCATTTATTTGGGGTCAACACATAGGGTTTTATCCAGAAGAGACCAAGTCCATATCTCTTGCAGGCAGCCGAACCTGGCAGCATGTAAGAGTTTTCAATGTTGTACTGGTTTCAAAGGCAGGAAATGGGCATGGCAAGCAGCTGTGGGTTACCACTGTGACTTGCCAAGAGAGTCCACTGGTAATGGTCCAGTCTAAAGTGCTATAAAATCCACAGGAGTGAAGAAGTCCTGGAGAAAAGATTAAGCTTGGCATCATATGGCAAGGTTAGCTTCCCTGAAGTGGTCAGAATCACCATCTGGTAAGAATGCAGCCTCTGTTGGCATGAATCTCTAGCGTATTAGCCATGCTGGGACTTTGTGATACCGACCAAGGAGTGCGGCAGGTGTGGAGTGGAGTTGACTTGAGGCTAGAAGCCAAGATGCCCAAGTATTCTGGAGCTCAACGAGTTATTCCCAGACATCCAATACTGAAATTTTTATACTCTTGGATTTTAGGTTGCTTTATTTGATTTTACTGCATTTATGTCTTGGTCCACATTGAGATTAGAAAGTAATCAACTTGTTTTGGGTTTTAAAGAAACCCATAGAGTATGCATGGAACAACTCATGGCTACAGCAGCATATGTAGCAAAGGGTGGCCTTTTTTGGCATCAATGAGAGGAGAGGGCCTAGTTCCTGTGAAGGCTTAATGCCCCAGTGTAGGGGAATGGCAGGGCAGGAGAAAGGAGTGGATGGGTGGGTGGGGGAGCACCCTCATAGAAGCAGTGGGGGGAGGGGAATGGGATAGGAGATTTCCTGAGGGGAAAGGGGATAAAATTTGAAATGTAAATATAGAAAATATCTAATAAAATGTGTTTGAATTATTAAAAAAGTGTTGGACTTTAAAAGTTATAAACTTATACATAAACGTATGTTTTATATCATGATGTTAACATGAGATCTTAGGGATAACTAGAGAATGAACATTTATGTTTTGATAGTAGTGTACTTGTCTGTTAAATTGACAAGGATCCAAACCTGCTGGCTAGTTTTCTTTTAGATTTTTATTTTATTTTAATTTTTGTCAACTTTACACCAACTCGAGTTACCTTGGAATAAGTATCAATTGCAAATGTCTTTATTGGGGAAAACTGAAGTATAATGCTGTAGATACAATTTTTTTAATTGAATTTATGTGGTGAATATTTTTGTTTTCTTTTTTTTCTCTCATTATATAAAATAATGTCTTGGAAACAGTTTAGTTATGACACTATGTCAGTGTATGTATCACCAGAACTATGCTTTCATTCAAAATGAAGATAATTTAATATTAAAATGAGAACATTTGGAATCATGAAATATTTTCGTCTCTATGACACAGTTTTTATTTACTGGGGAAATAAATTCAATGTAAGTCTTCATATAAATTACTTCAAATTGTATTGGAATGGCATTGTTTATATAAATTCAGTAATTTGCAAGAGAAAATTATGAAAGGTTTCTAATCAATTCTACATGTTCCAGAGGAAGAATCCAAGTTGAACAGCTATTTATGTTTCCTTTTAACTCGTAATGTAACTAGGTGCAGAAAGTTAAACTACTTCCCTGAACTGATAAAGGGAACAATTATGAGGAAGAGGTAACTTGAGTCTTAAGTGCAAATTGGAAACAAGGGAGAGATGATGAAGAATTTGTAACCACTATTTTTGAGATCTTGTGAATTATTTTTTAGAAATCCTTCTTCCAGGTAAACTACAAACTCAAACTTCAAGTGAAAATGTTAAAGAATTCAATTTAATGTCAGTTAACATAAGCTTTTATTTTAATCACACATTTACTTCAACAACAACAACTATGATTATATATTACTATCTTCTTGAGAATTTTAGGGAGACTTTAACTATTAACAGACATGAAAAAATGCTGAAAAGAACAGTATGTATGATGTGCGATATCCCAGTTTTTAAAGCCAGAGGCATATTTCTATTGTTCTAACCCCACAAGTTTGTTTACTTCACTTCTTTACTCAGTTCGTAATCCATGTTTTACATGGTCTAACCTCATTCCCTTCCACTAATTTCTTTAGATACACACACACACACACACACACACACACACACACACGAACACCACTTTTGAATTTCTAGATAGCTTTCCAATTTTATTCATGTGGCCACTGTTATTCATTGAAAGCCAAGAAAGACAAATGTGGTATGTACTCACTGATAAGTGAATTTTTACTATTAACTTAGTGATAACCAAGCTATAATCTGTAGGACCCCAGAGGCTAGATATAAAGTAAAGTACAGATAGAACTTATTAAAGATGGAAATGGAGTCAATAATTATAGATAGATGTTGTGGGAGAGAAATGGGAGGATCACATGGAGAGGAAAGTGGAAGTGTAAGAATATGGCAAGTGACATCTAAAATTAAGGGATATTTGAAGGGGTAATATGGAAACCCTGTACAGAAGTAACTTTCTAAATTATATACATATATGAAGGCAATCAAAGTGAAATTGCCTTACAATCAGGAGACAGTCTCTACTGGCCATTTCCTGGAACCAACTAAAGCTCCCAGTGACCAGTGATAATATTGAATAACATTTAATTGAGTTGTTGGCCAAAGCAGTCTTATGGGGATTCCCAAAATCATACGCTGTTGTCAGGACAATAGAATGCTCTCAACAAACAGACAGCAAGGTCCTAATGCTTAAGGCAACACCTACAGAATTCACTGATTATGTGTAAGTTGGGCTGTTTCCTACATAGAGCCTCCATTTCTATATTCTAGTGTCTTTAGTACTGGAAGGTACTCTGCTTGCTCCCAAAGCAGAAAATGTAAACACCAAGCCAGTCACAAATAGTTTGATCTACAACAGAGTACTACCTTCAAAATATGCTAAGAGCGTGGTTCCATCTCATGGAGTGGGCCTCAAGTCAGATCAGTTATTGCTTTGGTTACTCCAAAGTTTGGTGTCATCAGTATATGCAATTTCTCTAGTGTCTTTCTGAAGCTGGCTTATTTCAGCTAACATAATGATATACTCTTATACTGATCTGCTTGAGAATGCCAAAGGAAGGTAGAGATATCCACAATGTTTATCCTGCACCCCTGAGAATTTGAAGCCTTTGCATTGTCTAATATATTTAAATGCATTCTTTAGTGTCTTGACATTTCCATTATATAAATATTTCCCCATCTTTGTTTATGTTATTCTTAGGTGTTTTTATTTTCTTTGATATCACTGTTAATGGATTATTTTCCCTCACATTTTGTGGTGAATTTCTCGTTGGAATACAAAATGAAAGCAAAACAAAAACAAAAAGACCAAAGTCACTGTTGAATACTTTCTAATTTTTTAAATTAATGTATCTTTTCTACTCATTGAGAATTTCATATATTCGTGCAATTTAAGTCAAATTCACTTCCTGTGAATTCTTCTCAAGTTCCTATTATTTTCTCTCAATGTCCTTCTCCCATCTCATGCGTTTTTTAAAGCCATTGCATCTCTGTAGTGCTACATGCATTCGGGTGGATGTAGAACTGCCAGCTGATGATTGACTAACCTCCCCAGGCAGCCATCAATTCCAAAACCTCCTCAGATTGTATACATTCAATTACTTCAATAAAATGTATATTTAAGAGGTTTTTCCGATGGTTTGTGTAGTACCATAAAGGATAATTTGGCTTATTTCTTTCCTATTTGCTTTAATTTAATTTTTCGTTTGTTTGTTTTACAGATCTGACAGGGACATTAAGCTTTACATGAAAAAAGTCCTGAGAATGGACACCCTTGCCTTTGTCCAGGCATTAGAAGAAACACTTTAGTTTTACCTTATTTAATATTGATTCTATATTTATATGTTGAGATTTGTACCTTTTGTTCTTAATTTTTTCAGGATTTATATTGTGAGCAGATATTAAAATTTATCAGATGTCTTTTCTGTGTCTGTTAATATAATCATGTGGTTTATGTCTTTAAGTCTATTTGTTGTATTTTATTTATTCATTAGCTTACATTGAATAAGTCTTGTATCCCTTAGAAAAATTCAATGTAAATTCTATATGATCTTAATATGTTTTTAAGTTCAGATTGCAAATAATTTAATAAGAATTTTTGCATCTGTTGATCAAGAAAGCTCTTTTGTAGTCTTCTCTTCATGTAGTCCCCTTATTTTTCTTTGGTATCTGGACAATACTGGATTTGTAAAATGATTTTGTTAGTATCTCTAATTTTTATATCTTATGAAACTGAGATTTGCTAGTGTTAATTCTTCATTACAAATTTGATAGAATTTATCAGTGAATTCATTTGGTTCTAGGATTTTCCTTGTGTGAAAAATTTTAATTATTGTTTCAGATTTGTTCCATTTAATGGGCATATTTAAGTTGTTTATTATAAAAATAAATACTGAATTACTGATGAAATTAGTGGGAAGTAGTAGTAAAATTACTTACTTACTGGTGAAATTAATGAAAGAGATGCTAAATTCACTTTTTTAAATGTCAGAGAAGCCAATTTGGCAAGTGCATGGAATGCAGATGTGTAACAACATCTTAGTCCATTTAGCTGAGTTAAAAGTAAATACCACAAAAAATTTAAGAATGTAACATTTAGATTTGAAAAAAAATGAAAATATAATATCATCTAAATAATTTTAAAATCATTTTTTGAAGAATAATATTCTTGACTATAGTCTTGTTTATTCTGTTAAATGAATGTAGCTATTAAATGATTATTAATAGAACTCAGCTGTACTCACAGATAAATCTCTTGCTCAGCCATTATTAGAGAGAATTTTTCATGCTGTAGATAAGAATAAATACAGAGACTCACTCTATAATAAATATAGAGTGTGAGAAACCTTGGAGCATTCACTATTAAATGGGATGGCTTTGTCAAATATCTCCTCTTAGGAGTCAGGACTCTGTAGAAGAGGAGGTAAGAACCAATAGAAGATGAACAACACCAAGGGGGCGGGGGGAACTTCCTACACAGAACAGGAGAGGCACTACATAGAAATGGTGGCGTTATGCACAAGGTCTCCATGGGTCTAAGCCAGATGGGGTCATACTGTTGAGATGGGAAGTAGACAAAAACCCCATCTACAACCCAGAAGCCATCTTAAATTGATAACCTGTCACAAAAGCAAAAATTTAGTTTTCCTCCCTGGGTACATAATACTTTGAAAATTACTCCAAATCAGATGTAAAATAATAAAAAATACGAATTACTTTATTAAATTAAATGGAATAAAACAATGGTGGTATGGCCTTAAGAATGACAGGCTCCAGGGATGAGATGGATTAGTAGGTAAGCGTATCTGCCACCAAGCTTGATGGCAGTTTCATCCAGAGGGTCCACTTAGTGGAAGAAGAGAACCAAATCCTGTAAGTTGTACTCTGATTTTTCCATGCTTTTCATGGTAAACTTGCACAAAAACATACACAGTACACATACACATACACACACACACACACACACACACACACACGCATTCATGCACAAATACACACATGTACACAAATATGCCCATACACATCACACAAAATTGATTATATTTTAAAATCATGCAATAGAAATAGAAGTTTCTTCAACTATTTAAAAATAATATTTTTTGAAAAATTAAATTGAATAATCATATGTATGGGTAAGTTGCACATGTCAACAATAAGCAGAAAGCAGAGAGAACAAACTGGATGATGGATGAAACTATATAATCTCAATGTCTGCCCCAAGTAATGTTCTTCCTCCAGCAAGGCTAGCACTGCCGATGATGAACAAAGTGTTCAAATACCTATACATATTAGAGGTATTTCTCATACAAAAAATCATAATCACATATGAATATTTCACAGTGTTCCACTTAAATTTCATACTTTCTCTCTTTTAACAAATTTAATTTTGATAATTTTTTCTCATTTTGCCATGTTGTTTTCAATTTCTATACCATGAAGCAATGATTCCTGTAGAGGACGCATGAGGACCACTTCCCAGACATTGAAATAGAGAGGATACAGGCATGAGGTAACATTTTCATCAATGATAAAGGCAGATGTTTTACTCTCGTTAAACTTCAGTGATCTTTTAGCTACATATACTCTAATTCCTAAATGAAGAGACACTGAGTACCTTAGATTTGTTCCATGAAAGCACAATAGTGTGATAATTGCCTTTGTGGTTTTTGATTCAAATCATTTTAGTTCTGATGTTGTTAATATCTTACAGGATGAAAATAAATCCTTCTTTTGTTTGCACAACTGATTGTTCAGGAAGACTGAACAAATGAGGTTGATGTAGATTGTAATATCTTTTAATTTTCTTGGGACTTTCTGTGTCAGGTCATATATATTCAGCTGTCTACACCAAATTATAGTATAATTCCTACCAAAAATTTAAAAATCTCGCCAAGGAAAAGAGTATGGGAGGGTGTAACTCTAAGGAGTAGCTAACTGCTGTACACATTTCTATTCAGTTTGAAATTAAATTATATTTCTGACTATTTGATAAATATCTGCTTCTCTCACTATGCATTTTGCAATGTGAGAGAGAAAAACTGTATTTGTTTACCAGTGTTTTCATATCTCAAAGGATAACAGGGTAAAAACAAATGCAGAGAACAGAAAGATGAAGCAAACTTTGGCTTCCAAATTAAGCATTAGCCATTTATGGATCCTGCCAATGGAAATGGAAAATAAGTATAATCAGAATGTGTTATGTATGAGCATGAATCTATCAAAAATAAGTTAATTGAAATTAAAACATAAAAAAATATAAATGTTATACAACTGTTTAATTATTTTACTTAATTAGAAATAGCTATACACTAACATGAGTGCCAAACACAGATTAAGTGGTCACTAAATATATGTTGAAAAAATAAAAGTAATGACTAACTATAATAACAAGAAAAAGTAAATTAATATAGACTTTTCCGTATATAAACAACTCCCTCATTATCATCTGCAAGCTATACTTTAGGACCTTCTCAGTGCCCACCACATATCAAGGTATTGTAGACACTTCAACAGTTTTTGCCCTGAATCTGATCCATAGCAGAAATTTTATACATTAAAGGTAATTAGTCAATAAATATTAAAAACTTGCTAAGTAAACATGGTACATAGCATATCATATAAAAAAAGGATGTTTTTATTTGGGACAATCATTAAAGAAAATGTAGCAATATTAATAATTTAATATGAGATATTAAATAAGAGAAACATAAATGTGGTCATATAATATTTATTGTAAAGCTAATTTGGAGAAATATATATCTAAATTCAATGTGATCTCAGCACTGTGGCCGTGCCTGTATCTCTACTGGACATAAAGGGAAACTGAGCATGTAATCAGTGTCACAGACCACTTTAGGGTTTAGGATACAAACAAATGGGCAGGCAAGCTGAAAGATAAAGTGTAGATCAGCATCATAAAATCATCAAGTTTTTAATACCATACAGGAATTAAAACAGAAAAACTCCAGACAATGTGAGCTATGCTAGACATAAAAGATGTTTAGTGTACCTGGGGTGCAATTGTATGGATGATAGGTTGGACTTACAGTCAGCTTCATGAATGATATCATGACATTAAGACTATAAACAGAGTTATAGAGAAGATGCTGGGAAATCTGAGCTAAGAATAATCTACACATGAGAAATGCCACTGAGGCCTTTTTAGATGAAATGAATAAATTGGTGGGGGTTGGTAGAAGAAAAATAATTATATCATTAAAAATGATAAAACAAAGTAGTCGAGAGAAGATCGGAAAGATGAGGAGGGAACTGTGTTATTAAGGAGCTTTTATCTGGGGGAAAATTCCTTGGATGGAAGAAAAAATCCATGTGTCATTTGCTCACAAAATAAATGAAGAGTTATATAATAAACCAGTTAACTGTGTTAGTGATCTTTAACTTGAAGGAGTTCATGTATTGAATTCAATTTAGTCCATTCATTTAATGCTGGAGAAAAAAATGTGTCCAAAAATTTGTGTGTGTAAATAGAAAAATAAATAAATAAATAAATAAGTGTAAACAAATAAATAAAGGCTTTGGGAAGGAGGACAACCTTTGACATATAAATAAATAAAATAATCAAGAAAAATATACAAATGGTTGTGATAGGTAGTAGATACTGTGAAAATGCTCATGCAGAAGACAATTATGAATGAGCACCGAAGGCAGACTTGGAAACAAAAGGACTTTCTAATAAAGACATGATTTTGAAAAGACAGAAATAATTATTTTTGAAAAAAATGCTGATTCCCCCAATTGTTAGCCTATTTTTGTTTATTCACTTTACTCCTGTATATTTTCTACTTTTGGAAATAGAGTAGCTCTATGGAGCCTAAGACGTCCGTGAGCTTGTGGTACTCTAGTCTGTCCCTTTTCATTGCTAGGACTGAAGCTATGCATCAGTAGATTTACCTGGTTAGTCAATTTTGTAGATCGTTATCATTTATGCAGAGAGATTGTAATATTAGGCAAAGGCGAGTAGAGAAATTAATAAGCATCTCAAGATGCAGGGTTTGTGTGTTAAAATTGGAAAGTGATCTAGGTAGTAAGTTTAGAAAATAAAGATGGTAAATAAATGAGGGAAAATACATTTCTCAATTACATATTGAATCTGGGATGGACCTAGTTATGACATGGCAGTACTGTGTGTTATACTCAATAATAATATCAGTGTAGTTTAAGGGCTAACTACCCTATATACAGCACAAATTTATGTTTACAATGACATATTGATGGAAACTTATGAGCTCATTGTTACTCTTACATTTTTAAATCTTGGTAAAATATATAACCTTAAGACTTAGATAAAAAATGGTCCCACAGGCCATGTGTAGAAAGCTCATTTCAATCTTGTGTTGACATTTGACCATGGTGATGCTAATTTCATCATAGATTAATCACATAACAAATGAAGAACTCAGAGCTGGTTTTGATATTAGAGTACCTAGTATTCTCACTGGAATACATATGTTCCTAGGCAGCTGTCTTTAAGGAGTGTATCTGATCTTTCATATCTCTCTCTCTCTCTCTCTCTCTCTCTCTCTCTCTCTCTCTCTCTCT
>JANHMN010000017.1:33927610-33965689 GCA_030674055.1 Rhabdomys pumilio
TCTCTCTCTCTCTCTCTCTCTCTCTCTCTCTCTCTCTCTCTCTCTCTCTCTCATTGCCCTTTCTTTGCTCTACTGTGAATACAGTAGCTTTGTTCCATTGTTCTCTATGCCATTATACTGGGTCAACACAGGACTTAAATGTAATTGACCTAGCCAACCACAGGCCAAAATTTCTAATCTAAGAAACAATATAGTTTTTCTCCCTTTAAGATTTGTTTTGTTTCCCTTTTCCTTTTGTCATTTTCTTAGTCACAATATAAGTAAACCCAGCAGACACAGCAACCAAGGTATCAATATTGAGGCCATAGGAAATCAACTGTATCTGTATGTGTCTGTAAAGACATTTACTTCTTGCATTAAGGACAATTTAAAGACATTTTTTTATATAGGTTAGATTACCCTTCTGTGATATTAGCTAACTAAACATTTTATGAAATATTTCATTATATATTTCACTGACTTTTCAATTTGTGTGTGTGTGCTTTTGTGTGCGTGTGGAAGAATGCATGGGCATCTGTGAAAAGCAGTCTGCTAGTTAATGCCAAGTGTCTTCTACTGCCTTCTATTTTGTTTTTGAAACAGTCATTTCATTGCATGAATCTCACTTAGGATGGCTAGCCAACAAGCTTTGGTAATCTACCTCTGACCCCAACCTATGGTCCTTAATATTTTATAATATTTGTTATGAAATCATTTTTAAAGCATTTAAAATAAAGGCTCATTCCAAGCAAGTATATTCAAATGACTCAAATAAACCATTTTTGCAACTCAAATGCAAATATGTAATCAAAACTGGGTAATCAATGACTAATTATTATCCTATTATCCTTTATTGAATTAGTCAAACAAAATGTACAATCATATCATGCATAACACAAACTCATTAGCTTTACTTGAAAAAGTCTGAAAGTCTTATTTGTAATCAATTAATTTATACACAGACTAGATAATTTGTCAAATTGACTTGGAAGTAAAACATTAGCAAACTGTCTCTATAGCATGGTTAACAACGTTCTTTTTTTTCATAAAACTTTACCCAAGAAGACAGTCCACATCAGTGCCCCCTGCTCCTTGAGCCTCGGAACTCAATGTTTCACTTTTCTCTATTATTTCAAGGGCTTTGATTTTGTAGTAATAGCAACAGGGTAATAGGCTGAGTTTTTCTCAGAAGTGTTATAACAAAAGAATAGCATTGGACAGCCTAACACACTGATACAAGAAGGTAGAAAACCTCGAGACAAAGTCCGCAGTCCACTGTTCTATGGAGATTAGAGGAATCTGTAGTAGAGCATCTCCAATACTCAAAGAGCACTTCTGTTGACTAAAACCAGGAGGCAAGATAAAGTTCATGTTCTCTGTGAACATGCCATGGGAGTCAACTTGACCTGAAACTCAATAAATGTAAACTATGTGCTGGCTAGGATGGTCAGAGATGATGAAAGGATGCACAAGTTTTGGGAGGTCAAAGATACGTAGCTAAAAGGGTAAATGCTAGTGCAGGCATGGATACTTCAGAATGCTGTTTGTTGAGGTCCTTTCAGGGATGAAAATTATACTGTGACTATTCCCCATGCTGGGGAGCTGGGAAACAACTGAAGAATTAAGACATGTTGATCTTGGGCAAGATCTTGAAATATATATATATATATGATAAAATCCACTAAACATCACCTCTAACAGGTTTGAACTGGAAACCAAAGCATCAGCATTAATCTCATAAGGCAACTTTTTGGGAAAGGGAACCATCATCCACTGTACAGAAGACTAGATATCAATAGAGGCTATAATTTATTTTTACTCTGGTTTCAGTCTCTCTTTTATTTGTATGTTTTCAAATTTGCACTCCTGTGTAATGTTTACTATTTTGGGGTCTTTCTATTGCATGATTATGTTTTATGGAGGTCCTGTGCTGTTTTGCTTATCTTCAACCCATGTATCACAGATGGGTAAGCTAACCTATATAAGAAATGTCTTTAAATTATCTTTAAAGCAAGGAGTAAATGTCTTTACAATTCCAAAAACCCAAATAATCACCTTATTCTCTCTCTCTCTCTCTTTTTTTTTGTTTTGTTTGGTTTTGTTTTGTTTTTTGAGGACGAGGTTTCTCTGTGTAGTCCTGGCTATCCTGGAACTCACTCTGTAGACCAGGCTGGCCTTGAGCTCAGAAATCCGCCTGCCTCTGCCTCCCAAGTGCTGGGATTAAAGGCATGCACCACCATTGCCCGATAATCACCTTATTCTTACTTGATCATAATGAAATAAAACTGGAAGTCAGTAACAAGAGACACTACAAAAACTAGAACTACACGTGGGGATTAATACTTATTTTTTCTTCTTTCTTTCCAATTTTGTTAGTTTTTGACTATTATTATGTTATATAGCTTTATTATCATTAATCATGCTTCTAAGAACATGCTCATTATTTTTCTAACCTCACTGTTGAATATGTAATTTAGTCACCCAATTAAATTTTATTTTATTTTAGCATCAAGATTTTTAGAAGTTCTTTTTTCTGTTACTTTATGCAACAAGGAAGATATCCCAGTAAGAAGGTCTATATAAAATAAAGCAAACAGAATGAGTAGGGAAAAGGAAAGACACATCTACTCCAAAGAAATAATGAATTACAACATAGAAACACAAAAATAGTTAAAGTCAAGCCAATTTGTCACCACAAAAATCTCACAATGTCTCAATGTCCGGCAGTGGAAGGGTATCTTGGTTCTTGTCTGGGCATGGGCCTGGAACCCTAAGACTCCAAGGAAGAAATGGTAGGTGTTTGGCCATGTCCCCAGAACCCAGGGTCCTGACACAAGGTGTAATCTCCATTTAAACTGCACCATTCAGTCCAGAAGACACAGGTAGAGGGCGTAGCTACAGACTTCAGCCTGGAGAGATTTCCATGTTAATGAGTTATCTGAAGGCCAGAGGGCATACCTATTTAAGTTACTCCCTCACAGATCCTCCACTCTTCCCCCTCCCTATTTAAGCCAGGCCCACTCTGGCTTAACTTGGGCATACACCTAGACCATCTACATTCACCATGGACAATAAACTCTTGGAAACCCACAGATTCCCTAGTGTCTATTGTAGCCTGCCATCTTGTGGCCAGCATGGAGGACTTCCCTGCAACCCAGGCATCGGACCGCAGTGGCTTTTTCCCACATCTTAATACCTGAAATAAGTGATATTGAAAGAACAGAGAAACAAGGACCATATTTTAAAATTTTACTTTTAAGAATGTCCAACGACTTCAAAGAGAATATGCATGAGCAGACAAAGTAACAACAGCATCAAGAAAAATTCAATTAGAACCTAATTAAGAAATGAGACCAAAAAGTCAACAGAAACGTGGACTAGAGGAAAATGGAGGAAAATGGTGAAGAAGAGGACGAGCACGACTGGGAAGCAGGAGGTAGAAGGACAGAAGCAAGGTCTGGAAAATCCTCAAGTTATAAGGGTCTCATAGCTGGGGAACAGAGTAGTGTAGGGGTATCTGCCCAATCTAGGCTTACAGAATATATTCATAATTACTGAGTTGTGTTGTTATTGACCAGTCATATCTGGGTTGGAGATGTAAATATCTCCCACTGCATAACTCCTTTTCTACACCCAACAAAACCATTTCAAGCCCAAAAATTTTGTCAAAATTAGACTAAAGGCAGCAGCTACAAAATATTTGTTTTACTGAGTTAACTTCCAAATAGAAAACGTGTCAGATAAGTCAACTCTTAACAATTTCAAAAACCCAAATAATCACCTTATTCTTACTAGACCATAATGGAATAAAACTGAAAGTCAGTAACAAGAGACATTATGGAAACTAGAACTACACACGGGGATCAATATTATACATATGATGGTTCATTCACTGAGAAAATCAAAGAGGAGGTTTTTTTTTTAAATGACTAGAATAAAATTGAATTTAAATGAAAACTAACCAACTTACCAACATCTTTCATAAATTTAGGATAAAATAAAGGATGTTATAAAAGAGAAGTTCCTGAACATGCATATATTTATTTCAAATGACGAAATTAATCTCTAGAAAATACTCTAAAGTTGTACTTCAAGTGTTCCAGAAACACAGGAAAAATTGCTAAAGCCCAAGTTATTAAGTAGAAAATAATATTAAAAATAAGTGTAGTAAGTAATAAAATAGAGAAAAAGAACACAATACATTCCATGAAACAAGGTGTATGTTCTTCAAAAGCATGTACAAGATTGACAGACCCTTAGCCAAACTACCAAAATGAGTAAGAAGAAAGAAACTAATAAGCCTAGACATGAGATGCCTCATCACAACAGATAGCAATAAAATTGAGAAGATATCCCATGGATACATGAAAAATTCAAATAATAATAACTTAGATAATGCTGAATAAATAATTTTTAGACACTCATAACTTACCAAAATGAACAAAGAGAATGGAAAATTTACCTAGCTAAATACAGATCAGTCTTTGTTGAACTGAAAAAGGACAGGGCCAGAAGGCCTCACTGACACATTTAATATTTTTTTAATTTAATTAGTAGGGAATTAGTTTAAATACTCCTCAGATTAATAAATAAACTTGACAATCGAATTTTAAGTTAATACTATCCTGATACCAAAATGAGGTAAGAGCTTATTTAAAAAAAAAAACTATAGACAAACATTATTGATCAACATGACTTATGAACATTATTCACAAAATACATAAAAATTAAGTTCAATGAATAAATGATGGCAAAGCTGATTTTGTCACAGGAGTATAAGAATGAGCCAACATATGTAAATTGACAATTATAAAACAAAATTTAAAAAGCTACATAGACTTATGGTAAGAAATCTCACTACCATCACAATAGATGGTTAAAGAAAAATGGAAAAAGACACTAGAAGACAGAGTTAATATTATCAATGATGGATGGATACAGAGGCAATGAATCCAGTTCTTATCAAATTTCTTATGATAGTCTTCACAAAACTAGCGGCACAACTACTCTGAGTTCTATATGGAAAATATAAAAGCCAAATAGCAAAGGGAATCCTGAGCAAAAATAATAATGTTAGAACCATTGCACTAATTTTATATTATGTTATAGGGCTATAGTAATAAAAATTCCTTTATACTATCATTAATAGGAGAGCTACTGTCATCCTTAGCAGCCTGACAAGTCTCACAAGATGTTATGGGACTATGAGACAGCTTAAGGTTTGTGGCTTTATAGTAAAAAAAGAATTTCTGAACAGGGCAGTATATAAATTATATGAAAATTTACTAAGTATATTTTAGTATAAGTTTAAGTATGAAAGTTAAGAGAAAGAGAAAGTTGTTCAAAAATAGAGTCAGATCAAGAGCATGGGTAAGAGTCTCTCTAAGAAGATTCCCAGAAAATAAATGACCCTCAAATGTAGGTATGTGCTCTTCAAGGGAAGTCTCAAGTGTCCAAGCTAAGAAACATTTTATTTCTATTGTCTCTTTTTAAATTTGAAAAAAAAAAAAAAAAGATATGTCTTTGCTGCTACCTTAGATAGATTTATTATACAGAATTACAAGCTGATAATTATATAGAATTATAAACCAAGAGCCTCCATAGTTGCAGAGAGTATATATAGCATGTGTTCATCCCCTGTAAAAGAAGTTTCTAGTGAGGCTCCTAGGTAATTGAAGTTTGGCTAGGAAGAGTGGAGAGCTTTGATCAATTAATAGTGATGTAATTAGTGTGTCTTTTCTGACAAGAAACTTCATCTACATTCTAGGGTAAAGAGCTCTTGCACCTTGTCATCCACCCAAGATTTTCCCTGCCACTATTTTCTGCCTCAGTACTGGCACAAAAACGACATTTAGGTCAATGGAAAGCCATGGAGAACACACCATAAAATCCATACAGCTTCAGCTACCTAATATTTTGAGCAGGATCTAAAAAAATACATTAGAAAAATGACAGTCCCACCAGACAATGGTGCTGGGAATACTGGATAACTACACACAGAAGAGTGAAAATTGATTTTTATCCAGTCCTCTAAGGAAAAAAATTAAAATCAAAATGCATCAGACATGAATGTCAGACACGAAGCATTAAACGTACCTGTTTAAAAAATAAATCAGGGGAAAATGCTTCAAGAAATAAAGACAACCAGTGACTTTTTATAAATGAAAATAGGGCAAGAAGTAATTCTATGAACTTGCAAATGAGATTACATAAAATTAAAAAGCCATAGAGAAAAAAACGAAAACAGTGAAGAGACAACTAACGTATCAGAAAATGTCTAGCAACTACGCATCTGACAGGAGTTAACATTTACAATTTATAAAGAGCTCTCTTTCTCTCCCCCTCTCCCTCTCCATCTCCCCCACTCTCTCCCTTTCCCTTCCCCCCTTCTGTGTCACAAATGAAATCTGTGACAGATCCCTCCACTCGTGCTGGAATTTCAGTGGTCTCTCTCAATTCATTGCTCCCTTTTATTAGATATTGTTACACACATGAAAGAGAACAATTAGGGGTAGCTGTGAGAATGTTTGGACCGAGGAAAGAGAATAAAGAAATTATGTAATTACATGACTATCTCAAAATAAAAGAAAAATGTCAAAAATAATACCTGTTTCTGAGTTTTGCTTATTTTCACAATCGGGCACAAGTAAATGCTAAAGCATTCATATGAGAGCAAGTTTGGACCATTGGATCCCCATATTTTCTTCCAACTTCCATGAGTAGGAGATGGATGGCAAGGCCTCCATCACAGTTTTAGGCATAGGATACTACCTATGCTCAATTCTATATGCTATATTGCTCTATATACTATGTTGCTCAATGAGGTCCCAAATGTCCTCAAAATGACAGATGATATTGTCACTTCTCTTGATTACATTTCTAAAATTACCACATTGTAGGATATTACATGAGACAGAAATCTATTTTGACCTGATCAGGAAGCTCTCTTTCTGCTTACTATCTCCATGCCTATAAAAATTAATATAAAGTTGAGTGGAGAAGAAAAGACATCAATGGCATTAAACAGCTTTGGAATAAGGATCCTACATTACAAACTTGCTAGGCAAGGTTCACCCATAGGTACAACCGTAGCATGGCTCTTATGCAGTAACCAACAATTTTCTGATTGGATTTAAGGCCTGTTCCATGGGAGAATATCCTACGCTTTCACTTCTGTGAAGAGTCACCACAACCAAGTCAACTCTTTTTTGTTTTGTTTTTGTTTGTTTGTTTTTTGTTTTATTGGATATCTTATTTATTTACATATTTTTATCTTATTTATTTACATTTCAGATTTTATCTCGTCTCCCCATTCTCTCCACCCCATAAAACACCTATCCCAGTCCTCCTCCTCCATTTTGCTTTTATACCATTTTAATTACATGCAAGTATTAAGGTCAGTTCTAGGTATCTCAAATAGTCAATAACTGGGGATTTGGCTCTATCTTGCATAAGTTCTCCCAAGTAACCATTTTTAATGTAATTTAAAATGCTTATTTGTATTTATCTTTACAAGTGCACATGTATGTGCTTGTGTGTATGCTCGTGCACAGGCGTGTGTGTACACCCATGAGACCAATTCTGTGTGCACATGCACATGTGTGCACTCGTGTGCTGATTACGTGTGCATGCATGTACATAAATATGGAGTTCAAGGAGGTGGTTTGTCACCCAATGTGGGTGCTGGGAACTGAATTCAGGTATTTTGCAAGAGTAGCAAATGTTCTTTAATGTTGTGTCATCTCTCCAGCTATCTAATATCCATTTTAAAAAGTGGGTTTTGCATTTGTTGTGGAAAGCTTTACAGTTTCAGAAAAATAATTTAAGAATGAGATGTATTTAATACTAATGGAAAGTAAACCAGCATCTTTTTTTTTCTCCTGCCAGAACTGCACATTCATAATTCAAAGACTCAGCTGGGAAATTCAATTAATTACACATTGTGGTGTGTTTTCAAAGTAAAACCCAAGTATAATTATTGAAGCTTATGATAATGTTATTGTTGTTGTAAGCTCTCATTACCTCCTGCAGGGAACAATTTTTACTATTACGAATGTGAATCTTCTTCCTGTAATCATGCTCTCCTTTCGCCTTTGTTCCATCTGGATGGATACACATAGATTATAGATAGATAAACTGAAGACACAGCCTAAGAACTTTGAAAACTCCACCTTCGTTGTACTTTCCGAGGTCACTGGAAAAGAAATTGTGAATAAATGCTTGATGTTGTTAGAAATGAGTATGGCTCCACTTCCATAAGGTAGATAACACAGCTTTGTTAGGATATTATTAACGTGATTGTATTAAAACTTTTAGGTACACACAGAAGACAGAGCTCAGGGAGTAAAACACTTACGGTGAAAGATGTGGAGTCTGTGTTCAAATTTGTAGAAACCTCATAACTGCTGGGGAGGTAGTACTCACCTGTAATCCCAATGTTCTGATAGTAAGAATAGAAGTAAAAGCAGAAGAGCTCCGACCACCTAGGCTGTTCAACAAGCACAACAACAGACATCAAGAGACCCACCCTCAAATAAAGTGGACAGTGAGGACTAATGTCAAAAGTGGTCCTCTGACCACTACAGGTATGCTACATGTAAATATGTACATACACATCAAATACATACATTGATGAATGTATAATACACACAACATTTTCATTTACCACTAATATATTGATGTTTTTCTCTAAGTCTCTAACATTCTATCTAATTATTTTTAACTAAAAAAGATTTATTTCAATTTATTTGAAAAAAAATCCATGAACGGCCAATTGTTTTGAATTTGCAAAAGAGGTAATGAGAATGTCAAAGAAAGAGGAGGACAGTGCAAAAAAAGCTTGGTACTTTCAGAGAAGTGAGACACAATAAAACTTTGGATTCCAGGTGTTTTTTAAAATTGTAGCTTGCAACAGTATTACAGCTTCCAAATAAAGACTGGGTATCTTTATTTTTTCTTTCCTCTTTAGCCCTAGCCTATATAGAGCCTTATCAATATAATAAATAATATTATATCATATACATAATATATATACTTTCATTTATAAGTAATAAAATTGTAGCCATAGTATCATTTTATAATTTTCAATATACTATTTGATCATTACTAGCTATTATCATTTATATGTAAAACCAAGAACCTAAAAAAAGCACGATGAAAGCTACAATCACTCATCCTGATGTCATATAAAATGTTACTGTTACTTTTATTACTGTAATATGACTCTCTTGATCTTATTACTACAATATTGTTAATTTATTTGGCTACATATTTTCTTATAGTTTACTAACAAATATGTATTCCAATTCTTAGTTTGTTATTCATTTAAACACATAATTGAATCATTGTTTGCACATGGTTACTTCAAAGGTTTTTATTATGCTAGTTTATGAAGGTACTTTCTTTATTGTTTGTTTGTTTGTTTTTCGAGACAGGGTTTCTCTGTGTAGCCCTGGCTGTCCTGGAACTCATTCTGTAGACCAGGCTGGCTTCGAACTCACAAATTCGCCTGCCTCTGCCTCCCAAGGGCTGGGATTAAAGGCGTGCGCCATCACTGCCCGGCATGAAGGTACTTTCTATTTAAAGTATGTTATCTCTTTCTAAACTGCCCTGTTTTCTATTTACAAGGGAGGAGACCAATAAGGAATATAGAATAGAATGCCAACTAAAATGTCAAACCTAATATTTTTGAAATATAATTTAATGAAGGCAAAAATTTTAATCCAATTCACTTTGTAAATGGTCTCATGAGTTTTGTAATAGACATTCCATATTAGTTTAGAAATAAAAAGAGTACTATGTAAAAGGCTCTTGGATATGTAAATTAATAAGTATTAATTAGCTCCAGCAGCCATATATTTTAAGTTTAAGTATTAGAACTTATCTAAGGCAATAAGACCAACTGGGGTCTCAGTAATTTGCATTTTTATAGTTCTTCCTCAAGCAATCTAGAATTGACTCTTATTGCCAAGAGAGGGTAACAGCCAGTTTGTTAAACTCACTTTATAGTAGACTGCGGGTTTAAATATGTACACTCCCTGATTCTCAAGATTTTTGATTAAAGTGCTAATATTTCTAATAAAACATGCTCTCTTTATGTTTAATAGGCTCTCTAAAATCATTTGACATTGAAAAGATTACAAGACTATTTTGTTTTCTTTATTTTCTATTTCTCTGCTGTCTCCATCTTTGCTCTTGCCATCCCTCAAGGCACACACCTTCAAGCATATTCCATCCAGCTCCAATATTAAAACATACAGGAACCGGGATTAAAGTGACTTAAATGTGTTTCTGTATTTGTTTTCCAGCCATGATATTGGAAACTCTTTAATTAGATGCAATCAGTTCTGATGCAAAAAAAGAGAGAACTTATTGAAATTGTACAGTATTTTAAGGAATTAAAGAAGACCAATTTGGAAAAAAAAAGAACTTTCAAAAGGGGCAAATTCTGCCTCTTTGAGTGCTGCTGCATGACAGGAGAATGCATATTTTCTTAGTGAATACTGTTAATAAAACAGGGACAATGATCATATCAATTCCTTGACTACAGGGGATAGTGTCCAGTGGTCACATTGTTCTATTTCAGCCAGACTGTTCTCAATAAGTGAAGTGTCTACTGGAGACTTGGAAGTATGAGGCAGCTTAGGTTCTGTGTTGAGAAACCACACTGCATCTCTCACACTATTTTTGTTGAAATTTATAATACAGACTTCTTCCCTATAGAATCCCTGAGTAATGTGTCACTCTCCAGTGTTGAATACAGTGAACGTCTGGGACACATATTTTAACTGCAAGTGAAAATAATGGTTCTTGCTTAATTTTTAAAACCGTATTTCACACCGATAAATTACTAATCTAAACACCTCTCTTAGAAGTTGTTTTAGACTTTTGGGCAAAATGGCAGAACAGAAGTCATATCTTCCCTTGACTTCTTGGTGGTTGGGAAATTTCTACAGTTTGTTAGAGAAGAGTTTAAATCATCTAGTTCATCTTGGTTAAATTGGTCAGTCAAATGTATCCAGAAATTCATTTACTTCTCTTATGTTTTTAAGTTTAGTGACATACAAAACTTTTATGTATGTTCTAACAATTCTCTGAATTTCTTCATTAGCTTTTACTTGATTTTCTTTTCCTCTAATTTTGTTGATTTGGTACTTGACTAAGGGTTTGTAAATTTTGTTTATCTTTTCTGAGAGTCAGTTTTGTGCTATATTGTTCATCTTTAGGGATTTTAAATTTTCTATTTAATTAATTTCTCTCTATTTATTGCTTTGAGGATTGGCTTGTATTTGTTTGTCCAATGCCTTAAGTTTTCAACAAATTATTTATTTGAGGACTCTCTGATTTTTTTAATGTAGGCACTTAGAGTTATACACTTCGCTTCTAGTACATGCTTCATTGAATGGCGTATATTCTGTTATGTTGTGATGTCAATTTCAGTTAATTTTGAAAAAATATTTTATTTCATTTCCTAATTTAGGCAATTCCCCCTTCATCATTCAATAGTTTGTTGTTTAGTCTCTATGCATTCAGTACTTTCAGAAAGGAACATTTTCCATGATAAAATTGCCAAAAATGAAACAAACAAAAATACATAATTACTAAGCCAGTCCTAGAGAGGATATTGGAAAAAATCATTCAGTGTAACGTTGTTGGTGCTATCTATCACCTTGTGTTTTCCACCCAGCCATTGTGCATCTAGAAATAACAACTCTGAGATTTGTTATATATGAAAAAATGCCTAGACCAACAGCTTGGAACTATTCCCCATTAGCTCATAATTTAATATCCTGTGTATTCTATTCTATGAATGCCACATGGCTGGTTATCTGGTCTTCAGTTTCATGTTACCATCTTCTTGTCTCTGGGGTAACTATTCTATTCCTGAATATTTCCAGAATACTCTCTTTCTGCTGGATACCCTACCTTCTAATCTTGGCACAGTTCATTGTCCAAAGCCATATGTATTGGCAGGTAAATGTTTTTACACAGTACACAAAACATTATCTCTACAGTCTAAAGACTGGACAATTGAAGACCAAGAGCATTTCAAACAATGCAAAATCAACAAAATGATAGGGAATGACACAAATCTTTCTATTGTCACCCTGCATATTAATAATCTCATCTTTAAAATCAAAACACATGGATTAGTAGAATTGGATTTGAAAACCGAATCCATCTTTGTATTGATTAAAAGAAACAAACATTGCCATCAAAGATAAATACTATCTTAATGTAAATTTCAAACCTTCAAAGAAAAACTAATACCACTACTCCTTAAATTGTTTTGCAAAATAAAAGTGAATGAATATTCCAAAACTTTTTAACAAAGCCGATATTATCCTGATATCAAAGAATGATTAGTACCTAACAACAAAAAAGAAGAGAATTATTGACTATTTTTCTTTATGAACACATACTCAAAAGTTTTCAGTAAAATACATACAAAACAAATGCAAGACCACATAAAATTATCATTAAACCATGATCAAGTTCACACAACTGTACTCAAAGACAGAAATCACATGCTAATTTAAAATGTTTTAGAAAAAACATTTGGTAAAACCCAACATAGGAATAGGAATCAAGTTGCAATCTTCTGCACATACATAGCCAGTTCTGTCTAAATTTGCCTTCGTTAGACTGTCTATCTCCTTGTGTTAAATTCCAATTGATCTCTGAGTACACTTTTCAAGATGCTAGTAGATTTTATTTGTTCAAATTTTAGAGATGTTTTGTCTGTGTGTGGTTTCAGTAACAGGAAAATGACTGTTATAAAATGAAGTAAGAAGATTACTTATGTCAAGTTTGAAAGGAGTTGAGTTGTATTTTAAACATTTCCTTAAACATTTGACATAATAGGGAAGTAAAGCCTCCACTTCCAGAACTGCCCTTGTTAGAAGACTTCATTATTGACGCCATGTGACCTTTCATTCTGTTTAAGTTGTATGTGCTTTTGTGACTTTTTACATAGATCATATATGGACATGGATTTAATCATTTCTTGTAGGCTTCACAACTTACTGTCCTATAAATCTTTTAGTCTACTGTGACCTTTTGTATGCCCATTGTTTTAGCTGTGACATCTCTTTTATATCTCCAGTGTTATTCATTTGACTATTCTCTGCCACACTGATAAAATAAAGCAAAACCATTTATTTTGTTATACTCTGGACTATCTATCTATCTATTTATTTATTTATTTATTTATTTATTTATATTATTATTTATTATTTAGATCATGATGTTACCAGGATTTGAACTCAGGACCTCAAGTTTGTAGGAGGCACCTTTACCTACTCTGCCACATCAACAGCATTCTTTGTTTCTTTAGATTACTGACAGTTTTGACAATCTTTTGTATCTCTTTAAGAACCAATTCTTTATTTCAAAAGAAAAACAGTTTGGAAGCAAAGCACAAGGAAGTGCACAAGTCACAGAAGTTAACAGTGAGGCAAGGAGGGCATATAATTAAGATATAATGTGTCATGAATACAGATTCCTTCAAGGTAATGCATGGATCAGCATTGTTGCTGCATAATTTTACTACTCTCTTTCACACCACTATCTTACAATAATAAATTACTTGTAATTTATATAAATACTTCATATAGTGACATGGTAATGCCTTCTAGAAGATATGGCTGCCTAAATTATAGGAAATTATCACTTGAAAGGTTTCATTTTTCTTAATATAGTCTCAGAAAATTAGTCCTGTAACTTAGGAGAAATCATTTTTCTATATCAGAACAACATAAGCTTTCTGTTCAGCTGCTCTTATGTTTCCTTTGTGTAAATGTGAAAGAGGGCATGACTTTGCATAAGCTATAAAACTCAAGATGAGCAAAAGACTCTGTTTAGTAATATCCTTAAGCATCATGACCCAAATTCAGACCATTAGCCTTCGAAATTCACAGAATTTTCAGAAACAGGATGCATTAAATTTGAACAGAAAAGGGCTTTAGGCCATTGACACACTAAAATCGTATTTACTTAATATATAATCAGTCACTTGTTTGAATTACAAATTAATTAGCAAATGCCATTAATTTTTCAGAATCTATTTTAAGACTTAATTAAATCTTTGACTTTGTTTTCAATAGCACTCTGTCTTTGGAAATAAGGTTATGGAAAGATTTGTCTTAAGTATTATCATGAATGTGATTAACTAGCTTTGCTATCATTCATTATATGCATATTACAGTTTTCCTTAATTGGAATTTTAACTATCACTATCAATGCTCTTCTTATAAATGTGTCTTATTATAAATAGCCCCAGAGTGTTAGCACTTATATAAGTGAATTGAATGTTTAAAAGATACTTTAGTTTAAAAGAAAAAGAATAACATCAGATATTTAGTTTAAAATGGAATAGAATAAAAATCCAGAGGTAAATCCATATAGCGCTTTAGTTTTGAAAAAGAAGCCAAAATTATAAAATGGAAAAAAAGGAAGCATCTTCAACAAATAATGCTGGTCTTACTGAATATCAACATGTAGAAGAATGCAAATGGTTCTACATCTGTCGTTCAGTATGAAACACAAGTCCAAGTGGATCAAAGACTTCAACATAAAATCAGACACACTAAATCTGATGGAAGAGAAAGTGAAGAACAGGTTTGAATGCACTGGCACAGGAAAAAAGTTTCTGAACATGAGGCCAATAGCTAAGGCATTAAGATCAACAATTAATAAATGAGACCTCATGAAACTGAAAGGCTTTTGTAAACCAAAGGACATTGTCAATATGTCAAAACAGAACAAAATGGGAAATGATTATCACCCATTCCACATGTGACAGAGTGATGACATTCCATATGTATATGTATATGTGTATGTGTATGTGTATGTGTATGTGTATGTGCATGTGCATGTGCATGTGCATGTGCATGTGTATATGTATATGATGTATATGTATATGATGTATATGTATACGTATACGTATACGTATATGTATGATGTATATATATGTGTGTGTGTATGCATATATATGTGTGTGTGTATGCATATATATGTGTGTGTGTGTAATATTTGTAATATGTAAAAAAACAAAAAATAATTTAATTAAAAATGGGTACAGAGCTAAACAGAGAATTCTCAGTAGGGAAATCTCAAATGGCTGAGAAACATTTAAAGAAATGTTCACCATCCTTTGCCATCACAAAAGTGCAAATCAAAAATTGCTCTAAGATTCCAACTTACATCTGTCAGAATGACTAAGATAAAAAAAAACAAGTGATGGTTAATATTGTTGAGGAACACTCACTCATTGCTTAAGGGGTGCTAACTGTACATGCACCTTAGAAACCAATTTGGTGGTTTGTCAGAAAATTGGGAATTGTCACGTCAAGAACCAGCTGCTGCACAATTCCTGGGCATATACCCAAAGGATGTTTAATTCTACCACAAGGACTCTTGCTCACCTATGCTCATAGCAGCTTTGTTCATAATAACCACAAACTGAAGACAAACTAGATGTCCCTCAAATGGAAGAATGGATGAAGAAAATATTGTTCATTCACACAATGGAGTAGTAGTCAGCTGTCAAAAAATATTACAGCATAAAATTCACAGGCAAATGGATGCAACTAGGAAAATCATCCTGAGTGAGCTAAACCTGATCCAGAAAGACAAACATGGTATGTACTCACTTATAAGTGGACATTACCTGTAAATTAAAGGATAACCATGCTACAATCCACAGACCAAGAAAGATAAATAACAAGAAGTGCTCAAGTCAGTCTGAGACACAGGAATCTCCATGGGAAAGAGAAATATAATAGAATTTGCAGGTGGCCTGGGAGGTGAGGATGGTAACATGAGGGATCAGATGAGGAGAAGATGGAGGGAACGAGTATTGGGAGAGACAACTGGGATTGGGGTGCATCCCAGGTAGGAGCTAGAGACCTAGTACAATGAAAACTCCCAAGGATACACAAGGGTGACTTTAGCTAAGATTCCTAGCAGTGGGGGATAGGGAGCCTGGACCACCCCTGTACCTAGCAAGGCATGGCTTCTTAAAAGGAAGCATGCATTCTGCATGGACCAGCTTAGCTTAAAATTGACAGCTATGATGATAATAGATAAATAAACTCAGAACAAGAAAAATATAGGGAAAATTGTATATAGGACATGACTTTTTACAAAAGCTAAATTCTAACTTAAGAAAGCAGCAAATCATGCATAGCCCTGAGAAAAGAGCTGTGCTTCCCAGTGTCTGCAAGGTGACTGAGGCTTGAGGAACGCTTATTAACAAGAAGTGTATGTAGTATTTAATTATTAGTGAGTTGATCTGGTGCGCTGTTGCATAACAGGATTATGGTTGACAAGTTAGATGCAGTGATATTGTCAGTAATTCCCCATCATCAGAGCCGGTCCTAGGAAAGTTAGTTGCTTGTCTTTGATGTTTAGGAATAGTTGATACTTTTCCTTTTCCTTATTTTCCATACCAATTCTATTTTACAGCACCTATCTGTCTACCCCAGTCATCTTATGCTACTCTCTAGCAATCTGATCTTGGCTACAAGTATAATATTTTATTCTAGTTTTATTTTTGTTGCTGTGATAAAATATCCTAACCAAAAGCAAATTACATGAGACGGGTTTATTTTAGGTCACAATTTCAGCTTATTGTCCATTCCTACAGGTGCATCAGAACAGTGGGGGCTCAAGATGTCTTCTTACATTACATTCACCACCAGGAGCTGATAGAAATGAAGCCCTGCTTGTTTGCTTGCATGTACCGTGATCGTTTCACTTTAATGCTTCTTGTCTCTGGAATGGTGCCTCTCACAGTGGGCTTCATCTTCCCACATTAATTAACTCAATTAAGACAACCTCCCACACATTAAGACTCTCTTCCAAGATGTTTTTAGTAGTAACAAGTTGTCAATTAAATTAATCATCAAAAAATGTTCCAAAAAATACTCAATTTGGTTCTTTTGGATTCCTTTCTGTTGCTGTCATAAACCTTCCTTGCCTTTATTAGAAAATTTTTTTTAAAAAAATGCTTACAATTATTGTCAATGTTAGTGACAAGTTTATCTTGTTAATAGACAGGTTCTTATCAGTATAGCAATTTTATAGTAAAATCAGTAATTTTTGTATCCTACGAAGATACAGGAAGAAAGTTATAAAGGGAATACATAGAAATTTTGGTGATGTGATAAATATATTCACTACCTTGAATTAAAGGATTTTGTTAACATAAAAATGTGTCTAAACTTTTCTAATTGCATGCATTAAATAAAAGCAGTTTTGCCTAAAGTTGTACATTGATTAACTAAAATATACATTTTCATTAATTGTAATTTTTCATATAAAGTGAAATTAAATTTTATTCTTTCCTCATATGAATGTCATCTTCCTGTGATTAATTGTCTCTCATGATAAACATTCATGCTTAGTTTTCCTCTATGTACCCAATAATTTCAGGAGTGGAAAGTTATTTTAAATGCTCTTTAAAATTCACAGAATTCTCAAGCTTTTAACAACTTTCTCATTAATATATGCTTGTTAATCATTTTTCTCTTTAACAGTTCCTAGTAACAGTCACAGTAAGTAGCAATTTTATAATGAATATTTCTCCCCAAACTCCCACATGCCAGCAACTCTAGTTTCCCGTTCAGAGTGTTGGTATAGATTAGATATGGCTCCAGAGTGTGAGTTCTATCTTGAGACAAAGTTCCAATCAGTCTCTGAATATGCAATGTTCTAGTCAATAAAGAAGCAGTTCTCAACCATAGAAACTTTCAACATACCTAAAGACAATTTTATAATTAGGAGAAAATATATGATCTCACAGGGACAAATGTTCACAGTAGCTCAGGTCTCATGAGGAGCCTTGTTCACATTAAGAGGTGTCAAGCAGGTCACCAACATCATACATCTCTTCAGTCTTGCAATAGTTCTACCATTTTAATTAACATTTTCTAAAAACTAAATTATAATATTTTGTATTTATAGAGTAAAAATTAAAAGCACATGTATTTTTAATGTGAAACATAAGGTTTTGCTATGTGTATGTGTGGTACAACATTTAAATCAGGATAATTAACATGTGTATCACTCCATGTGTGTATAATTTTTGGTTGTAAGAATGCTTAAGGTCGATATTCTTATCCAATTTTAAACATTATTCTTACTAACACTGTTGCTGTTCTTAAATGTATTATTTCTATCTACATTTTAGAAGATTAATTTGTAAATTTTACAACTTATGAAGATGTCTACATGGCTTTAATTAGAAAAACAAAATAATAAAATATGAAAATGGGTTGATACGTTTCTCTGGTCTCAATCTTATACAATGTATAGATTATCACATCATCATATGTACAATTTTATGTCTTCAACATGAGTCAAAAATAAATGTAACATAAATAGATTTAAATGTTTTAAAATTTTTCAGCCAATTAAAACTCCATTCGGGTAAAACAAATGAGATTTTGTAAGTCTTCAAGACACTGGAAATATGAAATTATTCATCTGAAGAGGCTTACAAATATGAAAATGAGCATACTGAAACATGTTTAGATAGGTGTGTTTGTCAGCACTGAGAACAGCAGTGTTAGAAAGTCAGTTTTAATGAGGGGAGTCTCAGATGGGAATGCATCCTTTTATGGGTCAAGTGTTAGCTTCTGTGTCCATATATGTGTCCTTTCACAGGTACTTCTATTGCACTTGTAGGCGTGAAATATGGTACATCTGTAGTGTAATTTAAAGGAGACTGGCCTTAAGTCTACCTATTCTCAAAGTTTCTCCAAATATTCTGGATTTTCTGGAATTACAGCCCTAAGCTAGTCATTTTAGCTAAGCATTTGTAAAGGTTTGACTGATACACATTAGTTCAAATACTTTCCTTAAATTTAGATTCAAGGTGGAAATGTCCGAGGAACAAAAATTGGGTCCTGCTGGGGATCTAAAATTGATACTTCAACATTTCAACCTGGTATTAACTACATGATACACTTTTTCGTACAGAGATACATAAATCTCTTTTCTTCTTAAGAAAGACAAATATGTCCTGAGTAATTATTTGTCACCATTCAAAACAAAGATGGTTACTATTTCTCAAATATAGACTATGAACAGTGAAATCTATTCTCCCTATCTTGTAAAATCTGTGTTCACTTCTTCTTCAGGACAGCTGGATGTCACTCATCACAATTCTTTAAATGTGGTCTGAGAGCACTTTATGTAAGTAGAATTTTCCCTGTCTCTCCTCTTTCCTTTCTCCATTTTCATTCATTTTCTTAGCTCTTATTCTCAATTGGCAGGGAATATGGTCAGAGGCAATTAAATGACAGCTAATTTTCCCACAATACTCCAAATGACTTAGAATTCTGCACTGTAAGATGTGCTATGAAAAACACCCAGGGTACAAAGACTTTCTCGTCATATCCTCAGTCTCAGATGGTCACTCTGTCTGGGAAGGGCAGAGATTTCAGGCAGCAGTGGTGGCCTGATCCAGTGTCCAGCAGAGAATTCACCCAAAGAAGATATTGAGGAGACAGTAATAACTAATGTGAATTACAACAGGGAATCAAAACAACTCATACCAATATTAACATGAAATTTCTTTTGACTAGAGAACAGAATAGGTGCTGATATTCATAGAAAGTTGAGAGATGAGAAGTATTTCCCAAAAGGGAATGAATGAAAAGAGCCTCTGGTGATGTTATTCTTCAAATCTGAGATGCTGAAAATGATAGTGACTGATTTTTCTCTTAAAAGGTGTTGAATAATACCTGGATCTCTTTTTCTTTCAAAAGTCAAGCTTCTTTTCAAAATTAAAGCCATGAAGTACAAACAGACAAACAAACAAACAAAAAAACAGTATGAATTCTTGGTAGTATATTTCTTTTTCCAGTTTAAAACTCAGCAGTACTGGTAGGCTCAATGGAACCTTCATCCTGCCAACAGATTTTGTTACAAACATTTCTAAAAACCAGAAACATTCTATCTGTTCACATCTAGTAGTGTTTTGATCTCTCTGTATGTTATATTTGCATTAGTCTCATAAAACTATCATAACAAATATGACCTAAGATCCTGCAGAGATATAGGTTCTAAGTAATAAACAACAAACAGATACCAAACAAATAGAAAAACTGAATATATATCTAATATTCCCATTTCCTTTAGGGAAATGAAGACTTTTCATCTTATTTATGATCTAAAACAAGTTTAAGATAACAATGAAGTTTTACTGGAGTTTTGAAAAGTTAAATGACAATAACAGCGTAAAAAGTTTTATGGCTTTCTGGATGGCTGAGGGGCAACCTGAGATCAATCATTCCTAAAACCACCATGGTAGAAAGAACCTACTTCAAAAAGTTGTCTTCTGACCTCCACATGACTTCTGAGGCATGCATGTACTCTCCTGCTCATACCACAACACAAAATAAATAGATATAATAAAAATTTAAAAGAATTTATCCTTTCCTATGTATTCTTTAAATGCAGAAGTAAATATATTAATAAAGAAACAATTACATTATCCTTTAGGAATAAAACATAATTAACATTTTAATGTCATGAAACCATTGTAAAATTAGATTGTGAAATATTGCGCACAGAAATATCTTGGGATGATCAATGCTAACTCTATTTGGCTTTAAGATTTGTCTGTTTCTTTATGCAGGTGGGATTTATTCTTGCAGTTGAATTCTGGCATTTCCCATTTGGTCTTGAATTATTTGACAGAAAGTTATGATTTGAGAGTTATTTATAACCCATTTTGGGAAAACTCCCAGGAAAACTTTAAGAATTTATTGTTTTAAAGATTGCCTTCACTCATATATCTCCATTTTTCATTGGATTAAATGTAACAAAGTAGTAGAGGATTCATTTTTTTCTGGAAAAGAAAATGGACACCACTAATTCCTACCAAAGTATTCTATCTGAAATAACAGCTACTGTAAACTATTCACAAAAATACTGAAAAGTATCTCTTTGAAGTGTTAGTCAATCAAATTCTTTAAAATATTCTGTATGACCAAGAATATGTTTTCTAAAATAGGAAATAATCCTTTAGAGTCTTTTATTAGGATAAAATAGTAGATGATGATTTCATTAATATCTCTATATATTAAGAGGTTATTTACATTAATATCATGGGGGCATAATACGGAATGGCCAATATCAGTAAAACAACCTACATCTCATGCTGTCAAGGATGTGGAGTAAGGAGAACACTTTAATGTCATGCTCAAACTCATCCTATGCTGGTAGGAGTGCAAACTAATACAACTACTTTGGAAATCACTGTGGTGATTCCTCAAGAAAATGGATTTCAATTTACTTTAAGATCCCGCTATAGCAATGGTAGGCATATCCACAAATGACTACTATAGAGATACTTGCTCTACTATGTTCATTGTTGCTCTATTTATAGCCAGAAATTGAAAAAAAGAACTAGATGTCTATCAACATATGAGTGGATAAAATTACACAGTGGACTATTACTCAGACTTTACAAAAACTAAATTAGCTGTTAAATGGATTTTGCTAGAATGCATGCTGAGTGAGCTAATCTAGACACAAAAAGATAAAAATGGTATGTTCTCTTACATGTGAATGTTAGCTGTTAAGTTATTGATAGGAAAACTACAATCCATATAGCCAGAGATTTCTAGAGAATAAGAGACTAGTGGGCATTTCTCTGGGAAGAGGAAATACAATAGATAGTTTCAGATGGTAAAGTTAGGTGGTACTGAAATGGGATGATCAAATGGGAAGGGAGAAGGAAGAGGAGGTTGAGGGAGGGAATATTATGAGACATAGCTAAAACTAAGGGCCATTTAACGTATAGTATGGAAACTTATTACAGTGGAAGCTTCCTATAATACATATATATTTAACTGAAATCACCAAAGAACAGGGTGGGCTAGAGCACCCAACTGAATTTCTCTGTCACCAAATGAAGCTACCAGTACCAGGAATCAGTTAAATCTAATCTAGTTGTTGGCCAAAGAATTCCAATGGGAACCCTCAGACAAGCAAGAGAATTTTAAAAGATATTTATTACTCTCCACAATCTGACAATAAGCTCTTGCTGCTATAGACAACACCTACACATATTTTTTAATGTGGAGAAGTCAAGCTGGTAATTACATAAAGGCTTCACCTCTGGGGACTGACTAGTCTTCATAGAATTGGAAGGTATTCTGTATGATACCAAAGGAAAAAGGTAAAAACAAACCGAACTACAAATCCTTTGATGCAAAATGCTGACCTGCCTGCAAGATGTGCTGTTACAATAGTGGCGTAATGCTTGTGTCAGTAACCCATGCAAGTCTGACCAAGAACCTGAGACTAGATTGGCCAAGAACCTAGGAGAAAAGCAAATACTACTTCTGCTGAAGAGATGTAGTAATGAAATGACTCCTAATTACATTCTGCTAACCTCATAGATTAGCATCCTGTTCAGGCATCATCAGAGAATTTCCTCCGACAGAAGGTGGGAACAAATGCAGATATTTACACTCATAAGATGTGTAGAGAATGAATGACCGTAGAACACTTAGCTTTATATGGGATGTCTCCATCAAAAACCTCCCATCATGGGTCTAAGAACTGTGCTGAATGGGAAGTCACAAAGGTGTAAGAGCCAGAGAGGATGAAAGATAATAAGGAAACAAGATAGTTTAAACAGAGCACTACAAACACACATGAAATCACAGAGATAATGACAGCATGGACAAGGCCTGTGCCAGTCTATACCAGATAGAGTTGAGAGCTGCAAGGAGGTGACCCACACCTTTATCTCTAGCTCAGGTGCTTTGTCCAATTGATAGCTACTTGCAAATGAAAAATGAGTTGTTTTTTTTCCCCCAAAGGAATCTCACTAGGAAAACAAATGACTCTTAAGGGTAGGACCATGGCCAACAGTAGATGGCCAAGATGGAACAAACACAATGTCATCTTTAAAGGTTCTTTGTCTCAAATTTTGACTCAGGGAACTCTCCTCCCTCACCCGTCCCCTCTCTCTTTTTCATGGGTATATATCATGGCTTCTAGTTTTGTATTTTTATGGTTTTCTTTGGCTTTCTTTATGTTTGCTGTTTTTGCTTATGCTAACTCACTTATTTTACTTTTTATCTTGTATGTTATTCTTTGATGCCTGTTTACTTTCTAAGAGGAGACAGAAAAGATGTGGATCTTGATGCGGGGAGAGATGGGGAAGGATGTGGCGGTGTATTCATAAGAAAAACTATAATCAGAATATTTGTATGAAAAATACCTATTTCTGTAAAAGAAAAATGAAACATTAGTACATAGTGCTTAAGAGTGACAGGTCCTTCATAAGGAACAAAGAATAAGAAGAAAATCATTTTCTTAAAGCTTTTATGGCACTAGTATATCACATCAATTGTTTTATAATAATGCCTCCCTTTACCCCACTACCATTTATCTTCATTCCATAGGGTTATACAGACTTTGTTAAATAAATATCTGGCAGTAATTCCCATTCTTAAATCTATCCCATGTTTACTCCAGTGTTCCAGCCTTACTACATAGGCTTTCTTTCCTGAACATCCAATTCGTTTTAGCCCTGAAGCTGTCTGCTCCATGAGAAAAAAAAAAAGTCACTTAGCAAATTTATTTTCTGTTGCTTTTTAATAAATTATTGTAAAGTTAGTGTCTTGAAACAACACAAGTTTATTAACAAACAGTGAAGGAAGCTAGACATCTATGATAGAGTTTTCAGATATAAAACTGTGCTCTCAGCATGGTTACCATTCAATCCTTTGATTATTTAGAAGAATTGTCTTGTCAAATTTCACAACTGTTTTCATTGTATTACTTGGTCCATGGGCCAGTCATCCATCTTTAAATCCATCAGTGTAGAGGTTTGTTGTTTGTTTGTTTGTTTGTTTGTTTTGTTTGTGATGAAACTTTTGCTTTTGTTTTGTGTCAAACTGACCCTAGACGACTATCATTATCTTAAGAAGAAACCTCACTCGAGGCTTGTCATTATCAAATTATCTGTGGGAAAATCTGTGGGAAACCTTCGTGACTAATTATTGATGTGAAATGCCTAGTGATTACAGGTGGTGACAACCCAGATAGTCTAAGAAAGCAAACTGAACAAACCATGATGTCAAGCCAGTAAGCAGTATTCCACAATGGCTCTTGACTCTGATCCTGCTTGTGTTCCTTCCTTGACTTCTCTCAGTGAAGAACTGTGACAACCTTGGAGTTATACGTTGTAATAAACCCTTCTCTTCCTCAAGTTAATTTTCACTATGATGTTTTATCACAGTGACAGAAAACAAAACAAATCAAAACAAAACATCTAAAATTTGTCCCTTTTGTCTCTTCACACTGACACCTTTCCTTCTGACCAATGTCTTTTTCTTGTTGAGGATCTGTGATTGCAACAAGACTCCTACATTATCCAGAATAATAACATATATCACTACCTTATCCTCACTTAGTTACCAAGGTGACATTCATAGATTCTGGACACCTTGGAATGCCATTATTTATTCCAATACCTAGGTCATTCTTTTATGTTTTGGATAAAACTAACAAAGTCTTAGAAATTTCATTTTTTACAGGGTCAGACTAGAAAACATTAACATAACTTTGAAATCAACAGATCTATAGCATACTTATTTCCTTACAAACAAGCAATTCAGAAAACCAACCTGATGAAAATATCAGTTGTTTGATTTGCCATTGACACATCTCAATTATTAAAAATTTTGTTCATGGATATTAGAGCAATTACAGTTGATATTATCGGAATTGTTGTGTCCTCTTAATGTTAGTGAAATTCTCAAGCAGAGTTGATGATGAAAGAGAATAAAGCATTTAGGAGGTCTCATATTCCTTGTGGATTGAGTCAAAACTATTAACAAAGATACCTGAGAAACTCTGTACCCCTGCTCCTCTATCAAGAAATAAGAGAATATAGCTACGTGTTAAAAGAGGCCTTCAGCTGACATCAAGTCTGCTGATCTTGGGAATTCCCAGGACCTCAATCTTTGACAAGTATAACTTCATACTTCTTAGACACAGCATAGAATCTTTTCTTACAGCAACTCATGAGTAAATGAAATTGAGATGTAAATAAATTGAAATACATTTTAAATGAGCACTTAAAATATTTATGGAATTAATGTTCTAGTTTTTGCCTTTAAGAAATGTACTGAGTAAGACTGAAATGAGATTCTCAGTAAGTGTGCTTGGATAACTATTTTCCATTCCGCTTTCAATACACAGTAAGAGCTGTAGAGTAGAGAAATATGCTGATTTCCAGACAACAAACAGTTAGAAAACAATTGTACCATATTTTCCTAGGACATGGATATGACATTAATGACATTTACATAGCTCTTGTAAACTTCAGAAAGAGTATGGATGACCCTGGAAGAGGAAAGTGATAGAGACACATGTCAAATTCATGACTGATACCTTTATTTCCCAGTAACTAGGAAACATGTTTATTCCTTGTAAAACCAAATGTAGTGGACTGAGAAAATAAACAACAATCACAGGTGCTTTACTTAGTTCATGTTAAAGAGCTAAGTTAACTGTGAGCAAAAGAAGAAAATGCAGAATAAATTCTTTGTACTGAATTTTGTGACCCCACACAGGAAGCATTCCATCATCATCCCTGGTGTGATGCTGGTTTTTGTGAAGATTGGAAAAGTATGTTGGTAACTTGCTCCATTTTGCTCTGTTCTGTAATGGAATTGGGAGATAGGCTTGGGAATGCAGTAGTAAATAGATCACTACTCTTGAACAGGCAGACAGTGTAAGAAGCATCGAGAGAATAATTGAGTAAATACATAATATAGTATCTTAGTATTATAGAGTGCTCTGGATGTAGAAGTAAGGACAATATTATAACTATGAAGATTGTGTTCAGATTATACAAGAAGCCTCAGGTTTTAGGGGTCTCTCAAAGAGGTGTTATATTTCTTCCAAACAGCAGCACAAAACTAATAAAGTTAGGCCATAGTGCTACTTGCTCCAGAGTTGAAAATTCACAGTGCTTCCCAAGTCTGATGCTCTCATTACAATATGATTTCTGAACCATCCATTACATGACTAATTTTATCCAATCCTTCTGATAGAAAAATCTTTACAGCAGACTTACTACTGATGGAACATGTTGAACAGTGGCTTTGGGGGCTGTGAGAGAAGCTCCAGAAAAATAAAAAGGCAGATGGCCTTTTAATTCAGGTGCATTTTATTTCTGCATTATTCTTGGGTGTGATTTCCTGCCTCCTGTGACAAACATTTGCACTCAATTCACAAGATGTGTTTATTTAAGAACATAATTGGAGGTAAAAACATAATTATAGAATCCAATCTGGTCACGGTACCCTGAATCTAGATATGGACTTCTGCCTCACTTTTGTGCATTTCCAGATATAATCTCTATATAGCACATGCCAGGTAATTGTGTTTAAAGTGGTCTGTCCTTCTGAAGCTCTGAGAAAGGCCTATCTGTTAATATGTAGTTTGTGCTAACTGATGTTTCAGTATATAATTTTCTGAACTCACACTACCTTCCTTAGATCATTGCTTCCTTTGTTACACTTGTGCATAAATGTACACTGAAACACAAGTAAGGCTGTCCACAGCAGCAGAGAATAGTTTGCCTCGTTCTTTTGGGTTCTTCAGGTCTAGGAGAGAAGACGTGCACAGGTCGGCTAAAGAGTCAAAAACTACTCTACTTCACCAATATGAATTATGTTTAGGTTTGCATCCAATTTTGAAAAAAGTAGCAAAATCTATTCAATTAGGTAAGAATTTTATATAAACTATGAATTACCCTCTCATAATGACTAGCACATCATTTGGGATGTATTCATGATTCATTCAATATTTGGAATTGACTGTATGTCCTCTACTAAGCCTAGCAACCCTAACTGATTACATAGCTATTTTCGACATGTAAGTCATGACAATGTTGAGCCAATGATGATCTATAATGTAGATTTGAACACACATCCTGTGAGAGAACAATAGTCAACAGAAACAAGGAAGAAAAAAAGTATAAGCAAGAAATAGAAGGTTACTAACAACAATTGTCAGAAGCTGTGGGTCTGAACTTACTGGGTGTAGGAAAGGGTTAATTTCAAAGATCTGAGCACCATGTACTTCAAACCACTGCCAAAATATGCCTTTACTAGCCAGACATGCTACCTGCTCCTACCATCCCAGAACTGGCTAAGACAGACTGCAAGCTTTTCAGTTTGAACCAGCCTGAACTAGAGTGGGACCTTATTCTGAACATAAAACCAAAATATACGTCTACAAACAGTATCAGACTAAGCCAAATGAAGGAGATGAACTCATAACCTTTATTTTTATTATCTTTGTCTTGTGTGAGTGTGTGTGAGTGTGTGTGAGTGTGTGTGAATGTGTGTATTTGGTAGAACGACCACTCTATAGGACATATTCAAGAGCCTGTTGATTTAGGAATTATGACTGGGAAGTTTCTGTGGAGTATTAACAGCTGATGTAAAACTTCTGAGTCAGGAGATAAATTCTAGTAACTTCCAAGGCCCTTTAGTCAGCCTTCTTCCTCTTGATTCACCCTGACCTGGAAAACTAATAAGATGTTATTTTACTACTTTGAGTACTGAGAAACAGAAACATTTGAGGCACAGCCTGAGATCATTCCACAGCCCTGAAGTACTTGACCTCTTGATAGAAGACAGAAAGGGATGTTATGTGGCTTAGTAGTTTGGTTTACAGGAACAGATCAATTGACAGATGACCTTGTATGATCCTTGGTGTGCTCAGCTCTGGGTCATTTCTTCAGTGAAGGGACAATAACTGTCTGCTAGTTACTTTCCCTTCAGCTAACTCTGGGCCATGCCTTTTGTTGGTTATTGGTCTGTAAGCTGAAATTCTTTTTTCACATTCTGGTGAAGATCCATCTTAGTGGTAAGAATGTTATCTGGGTGCAAAGATCTCTATTTTGGCAGCTTGAATCCCAGATCATTAGTACATGTTGGGGCTTTGGCTGGATAGAAAGCCCTGTATGGAGATGTGGGAAGGGTTAGAGAGGAAGGGAAAGAACTTTTTAGGTTCAGTTGACAGATGCTAGTGGATTACCAGCCATTTTCCAGATCTGTTGGTGTTATGTGCTGTTCTGAAAGGTAGGCAGCCTGGCATTTTATGTTGCCTGGGGCAGACTTCCTCTCTCTAAAGCCCAATCTCCAGTCATGCCCAGCATATCCACCCTGCTTGGTCTGCTTTTGTCAGATGGAAAAGGAGACAGCCCTAACACAGGAATGAAGCTGAATACTGGTTTTCACTATTACTTTTCCTGACACAGATCAGGTAGTCAGCGTGGTACAACTGTAGACATTGCTTTTCTTATAAGACTGGGTTTCTTAATTAGCTAGTGAGTCATTTAATGTACTCTTTTCCAGAACTCACCCCACATAGCAGTCCAACTAAGATCATAGAGAAACAAAAGCTTTTAAATATATATATATTTTTTAAATCCAGATGGACTGAATATTAAACCAAGTGAACTCAGATCTCAGAGGTTTTCCTGTGTTCCTCATTGAATTCCTCTTCAACCATATTTTGAAAGTCAGAGACATTACAAGAGAGACTTGTCTACTCCTTGTCTGTATCACTTCCTAGAATTGATGCAGGTCAAAGTTGATTTGCAGAGGGTGTTTGGCCTGTGAGTGAACCCCAGTGCCAGCTTCTTTCCTTGGGTGAATACTTCATGATTCCCAAGGTCCCAAACTCGACCTTATCAGTGAAGGAGCACATCCATGATAAGGTGTTGACAGATCCCTTAGGTGTAGGTCCTGTTCATAATGGAAGGGCTTCTTGCTTTGTTTCCTTCTAATACACTTAGGAACTGGAGTCTTACTCACTGCACTTACCACACATCATGTCTTTGTTGTCAGATGTTAAAATATCTTTCTAAGTCATCCTGAGCCATGTTGCATAGCTATTCCATGCATTTCAAATTGTGGAATTAGCCTCTGTATGAGGTCAGAGTAGAGGAGCACGGTGTGCTGGTAATCATGATGACTGTGAGCAAGATGGTCATTGATGTGCATGCCTTACACTGGGGCCTTGTATTAGAGGCTTTTATTTAAAAAAATAAAATATCATTTATGTGAGACTTTTATTTAAAAATATCACATGAAAAAAAAAGTAAATAAGCCTCTGACCTTGTAGCTTATATTTTATTTTTTCTTAGTTTGTTTTGTTTTTACCAACTTGACATAGCTAGAGTTATCTGAGAAAATGGAACCATAGTTGAAAAAAACCCTACATAACATTGACTTATAGGCAAGTCTGTGGGGGTATTTTCTTAATAAGTTATTAGCCCCTTGTAGTTGACAACACCTGGGCAGGTGGTCCTGAGTTGTGTAACAAAGTAGGTATAACAAGCTACGTGGAATTAGCTATCAAGCAGCACTACCCTATAGCATCTGCTTCAGTTCCTGGCTTTGGATTCCTGCCTTGAGTTCCTGTCCTGACTTCCTTCTAGGCTGGACTGAGATGTAGAACTGTAAAATTAAGTCAACCATTTCTTTTCCAGGCTGCATTTGCCATGGTATTTTATTGCAGCAACAACAACACAATCTGAAAAACAAAATCTGTTTATTAAAGGAAAAAGAAATAGGTATAGAGAAAAAAGAAAGAAAGAAAGAAAGAAAGAAAGAAAGAAAGAAAGAAAGAAAAGAAAGAAAGAGAGAAAAGGATGAAGACATGAGAACAAGGATAGACGGAGGAAGCTGTGGAGAGAGAAGCACACAAGGCAAATCTTCCAGAATGGACAATACCTAGCAGTGAACACCTGTATTGTAGCTTCAAAATTCCACAAGGACAACCACTAACGCTGCTGGGGTCTTTGTCATGTAGCCACACTTCCTCTTGTCCACGGTAAAGAGTAAATGTGTTACAGATGAGAACAACAGCAAGAGCAAGGAGTAGGAATGGGAAGAGCTACATGACTGGCAGCAAAGTTGCTAGGCAGTGCAGCCAACTACTTTATGCCCACAATTTTATTCTAATGAGAGAAATCTGTTGCTCCATAAGACTCAGGAAACAGAACTGAAGCCCTGTAGCTTCCTTATGGCAACTCAGACCAGGTCACCTGCTTCCCTTACCCCAGAGAAATCAGAGTACTCAATACAATCCGTGCCCTCATGGCGTATTCCACAGACATGTGTAAATTGTCAGAAAATGAAGAAGAGCTACTCCCCTGCTTACAAAGAATCAGAGGAGGGTAAATATTAAACCTATGGAGGAAGGAGACTCTCAGAAACCTTGCTTATGTTTCATTAAACTGAGATTCTGCTCCTGTGCAGAGAAAGAATGGTTTTCTGGAAGACGAAACCCGTGTCTTCCCTACAGTTTTATAGCTTTGATATGTAGGAAGCTTCAGTAGATCTAGCATCAGGTTGATAAGTTCTAAAAAGGGAACTAACCCATTTCACTTCCTATACCGAGTTTAGACCTCAGCTCCTTTCTGCTTTCAAAATTGTCAACCTGGATTTAAATCATGGATTTCTAAACCCAGGGATTTACTGAAGATCCATGTACTGGACTCTAGTAAGCATTTTGCTTTGAATTTCTTCATTAATCATTGGAGGCAATTAACAATGTAAGAAAATTTCAAAAGAAATCATACCATGTTGTAAAACCTGAGATACGTAAAATAAGAAAGAATAGGATGAATCATTTTTTAGGGCAATCAGGCTCTGGGACACTGAATGAGTTCTTCACTGAACTATTTAATATTATTATAATGCATTTACCTGATATTTACTTTAATAAATATTATATGGGTTTAAAATGTAAGCAGTGTCACAAAATAATTTCTACCCATTGAATTAATCCACTTACATTTTTGAATTAGGATACTTTTAATCTGTGTTGATGCTGGCTTCCTCTTACGCTCTTACAAGGTAAAAGTGATATTTTTACTTATTTTAATCTGCAAAGTATTTAGTAATTCTCCAAACATCTATGCAAGCCCTATTTAGTAATTAGAAACTTTCCACTTTTTCCAATTTTATTTGTAGTCCAAACTCCATGGGCATCTCTCCAGTCAAACCCATCTCTTCACATGGTTTTCTATACAAGACTCTGAGTTGTATGAATTAGATGAAGACATGCCTCTGAGTCAGGGCTAAAGGAGAATATAAAATAACAAAGGACCTTGTCATGTAGAACATAACAAACCAAGCTATGTCTTGGTTCTAAATGGAATAGAAAATTGTTCATTTGGTATGGTGGCACTTAGTGTATACACACAAAAATGACTTCTTTCTAGTCACAAATTACACTTCCAAGCCAAAATGAACATTTCCAGTATGCAGAAAGAAATGTATTGTGGAAAGAATTTTGCTTCTCTTAAAATCCTGGCATGTTTTCTAAGAGATAGGGTACCTTGCACCTAATAAAGTGCCTCTCTTTGTTTTGATTCTAGAAGCATCCTGTATGAAGTCATGTCACAGGGTTAGCATAAAACTGTCATCAGATCACCTAACCAATCTGGAAACCACAGGAATTGTGCAGATGGAGGCATTCAAGTATGACGTGAGGAGCATCTCCGAGTGCATGGAACCTACAAAAGAGCATCAAGCCAGATGCATGCAATGCTGCTCTGAGTAAAAGGTGAGGCAAGTATAACTGGGGATGTTAAAGAATATTTTTGAGCTTAGGGAGATGGCCCAGTAAGGAAAACGCTTGCTGTGCATTTGAGACCCCATGGATTCAGATCCTCAGAATCTAAGTGCTGCTGGTCTGGTTGCATGCATCTGAAATACCACTGCTACTAGCTATGGAGAGATGGAAGGTGAAGAAAGTAATCTCTGGAAGACTGAATGCGTGCTAACATATGTTGTGGAAGACTACTAAGAGACTTTGTGTCCGAAAAAAACAAAAATAAAGTGGGAGATGAAAACTTCCACCAAGGGTTGTCCTCTGAATTCCACACATTGGCCATGGAGCTGCACATATGCTCTCATACACATACACACATACACACTCACATATATACACCATTCCTACTCAGTCAACATTTTAAAAAAGAAAGTATCTTCAATTCATGTTAATCAATTATGAACTGTTAAATGTTATAGAACAGAATGTATTCTCTAAACTTATTTCTTTACTCAAATTTTTATTTCTTTATTCAAATTTTTCTTTCTTCTTACTTCTTTCTTCTTCTTTCTTCTTCTTCTTTCCTCCTTCTCCTTGTCCTCCTCCTCTTCTTCCTCCTCTTCTCCTTCCTCCTCTTCTTCCTCCTCTTCTCCTTCCCCTTCTCTTCCTCCTCTTCTCCTTCTCCTCCTCTTCTTCCTCCTCCTCCTGCCCCTCCTCCTCCTGTACCTCCTCCTCCTCCCCCTCCTTCTATCTCTCCTTCTTTCTCTCTTTGTGTGTATATGTGTGTATGCATGTGTGTATGAGTATACATAGGTATATCTCTAGGAATTATTTGAAAAACGTAAGATAAATGTGCAGTAATTACTTTTAATGTTCAGAGCAGAATATAATGAGACTTAGAGATTTTACTTTCTATCCATATTCCTTTTTCCTAGATATTTCTTTATAAACATATTTTATGATAAACAATAAAGTCAGTTTTAGAATGGAAAAAATTAAATAATAACTGAAGAATATAACTACAAAAAAATAATACTTAAACAGCTCCCTCTATTGTCCCAGGTTTTCTTAATCCTGATTTTATTAACTTATGATACCAGTATCATGCTATACATGATGTCAGTTTACAATTCTATGAATACATTTTAAAACAGATAAACTTAACTATTTAATTTCTCAAGTAATATCAAATAATTTTGTTTCAAATTGCCTACAATACATTATTCATCCTTGTATTTAAATATAATATAAATGTTGATCTAGCAAATGGATTACATTAATGAACTATAAGACTAAACATGAATAAAATTGAAGTGGAAATTGCTGGTTTCTTTGGAAACTCAGTTGTGTCATGTAATATTTTCCTAGAAGCTGTCTGATGAGAGGATGTTTTGCTAGAACATCTCATCATGAGATGAGAGGATGTTTTGCTGAAGTAAATATATGAGAGAGCATCTGATGTTTTCCTGGAGTGAACCCTTGAGAGGACACATGATGTTTAAAAAGAACGTAAATATAACCCCACAGACAGTGAGAAGGTACTCTTGCATTGCTATGCCTTGTAAAGTTTTGCTAGTCTTCCCTGATCTTTGCTTACTATGACTTCTTGGAGAAAATCACGCCAAAGAACTGCTGGTGGTATTCGCACTGTTTCTTGCCACCTCTGCTGACTTGGGCTGATTTGTCAGAACCTCTGGGTTTCTGCTGTATAGAGATGCTGCTACTGATTCATGTTTGGTGTTTGCTATTGGACTGAGCTCCCGATAGGGAAGATTGGAATCACCCCAAAGAACTACTCCTAAGCAGATCCACAACCTGCTTTATTAAAGGTCTTTCTAGCATATCATAGGTTAGTAGGCTAGAGTGGAGGTTGAAGCGTTAAAGAACGCTAAATGAAGTAGGTTTTGAAAAACTAAGCCTACATAAGATTGCTCATGTTACCTATTCATTAATTACATGTTCCAAAAAGTCTATCTGAAATATCTTCCTTCACTAAGTATATTAAAAACATTGTTAGCATTAATGAACTTCCTTTGCAAAGTATTTATTTTAGTTTATATGTCATTTACTATTTGAAAAGTGAAAAGTATTTTTAAATTACATTTAATTATTTTAAACTATGTTTGTGTGTATATCCTTCTCTCTGTGTGTATGTGTGTGTTTATTGAGAGGAAGAAAGATGTGTTATGGTGGCTTATAAGAAATTGAAGTGCAGAAATAGGAATCAGATATGATAATAGTTGATATATGATATCTATCTATTTATCTATCTATATGTTTATGTCTATATGTATAGATAGATAGATATAGACATAGACAGACATAGACATAGACAAAGACACAGATAGATATAGATGTATAGATATACATAAACACAGACATATAGATTAGATATAGATGTAAATATAGATATATAGATGTACTCTATTTATTATACCCTCTTCCCAAAGATTACTACTGTAGCCCTGGATTGTATATGACTATGACTCTCTTATTTCTCTGGTAGATTTTATGATATGAACTAATTATGTTATTTTTACACAGACAATTACTATTGTTGATGAAGAAAGGAGAAAGAAAATAGGTAGGCTGTTTGGGAACAGGAGATCTGAGCGTGAACAGTACAGTTATTTTCCTAGGCCATAAGCAGGAAGGGTCCTTGTTTCTGAAACAAGAGATGTCATTAGGCTGTTCAGGTCCCTCTTAATCAGTTCTCCTAACTTCTTCCTGGATGTCCTACTAGAGGGTGTGACGGAAACTCCAGTCTAGACACTAAATCTTACTGTTGAATAGCTACAAAAATGGATATCTGAATTTTCATACAGGAAGTAGATTATATCTATGCTATAGCTTCAGCCTATCTCTTAAATGATGCTAGTGTTTCTTTTATAGAGCTAATATTATATTAGTTCTGAAGAATGCCTGTACTTAACCGAATGCTTTTTAGAAGAATAAAATTATTTTATCTCTATTTATTCACAGATAAAAACATCACACAGTTGGTTTAATAAACCACTCAAACATTTTTCTGGTCCCAAACTCTGTGCATCTCAGTGAATTTCAATTCTGAAGCAGTAGAGCCTCATTTAGCATACTGAGGCCCAGTGGAGCATAACAATTCCTTCCTGGAAGAAAAAGGGATATAAATTCTATTTCTTGCTCTGGGTGGAGAACTAATACCCAAGCTTCCCCAAAACATAAGAGTTAATCCTAAGTGTACAAATATCTATTTTTGTGCCTTTTATGGGGTACCTGAAGAGAAAATCTCCCAAAAGGTATAAATAAGTTTAATGGAGTCTATATTAACCACCAGTGGGATTGTCCCAAGCAGATTAGTGGGATGCAACCTTGACTTAGAATAGTTCAAGTTTTTAATGGCAAAAAATATAATGGTGATGTATACTGAAAGGCAGCTCTGAATACCTAAAATAAGCAGGTATTGACTAAAGAAACAAAGATAGCTGTTAAATAGTTAGACTGTTAAACTTTAGCTCAGAGTTACATTGTGTAAGAATTTACTGCAGGTCTAGAGACCAATATTGTTTGTTTGTTTGCTTGTTTGTTTTATAAAAATTTATAGCTGGTCTACGTGACCAGATGTTGGAGGGCTCTGCTGTTAAGGCCACAGCTCAGCATGTTCATTGAGCTCTCTGAGCTCTGGGTAAAATGGAAGACTCCCTTTTTTTGTGCATTTCCCCTCTTCTCATGACCTCCATTGGTGAATGTCTCTATGTACAGATGTTGACCTGATAACTCAGCACAAATATTTATTCAAATTCTGGTCTTTCTCCATTCTGTATCATAATTAGGTGTTAGGTTATAGACAATCAGCCCTTCCTTCCCATAACCCTAAGAGCTCCTATACACCTTACCCACCACTCCAAGAATAAAATAACCTGTCTGAAGCTGACTCCCAGAAGTTCTTTCTACCATACTCATGGCCATCTGAACTGACTGCTCCTTCTGCTGTCTTTGTCCTTGCAAGCTAGTAGCCAATGACCCATGAAGAAAAAGAAGGCCCATAACCAGAGACTAGTTTTACCCAAATGGTTTTAACACTTAAAATCTTAAGATTACTCTGATGACATGGCATAGCTATAATTCAATAGACTACTACACATTTTGATGGACTATTTTCCTTCTGCTTGTTTATTCTTACCTGTTTTCATTATGTTAGTTTTTGTTTTATTTTAGTCTATTTTATTTTACTATTATTCCTTGCAAGTCTGTTTGTTTTCTAATGAGATGCATGAAGGGATTGATCCAGAAGGAAAGGGAGGTGAAGAGGAACGAGCGGGGAAACCATAAACAGGATATATTACATAAGAAAAAATGTTTTTCATAAAGGAAAAAATAAGAACTTACTTTTTATATATTATTATTGATACTATTTTCAAAATACTATCCTGAAGTGTTTTCAAAGTATCACTTTCAATTTGAATATTGAACTATGAAAAAAAAACCAAGAGATAAATTAAATTGTATTAGAACAATTTTAATTTTGCTGTTTACCAAAAAACAAAACAAAGAACCAACCAAACAACAACAATAAAAAGAACAACAACAGAGAGTAGAACCAGCCCAAAGAGTGAAGTGCATTGCTGCTGACTGACAGATGTGCCACCAGCAGTCAACCAGGATGTAAGGGAGTGGAGAGCTGAAGAGCACTGTGAGATGAAATGTGCAGTTTGACCAGGTAGTCTAGGTCTTGCTCTGCTCCAGTGTTTCCTTGTTATGACATTTTGGAATCGTAATCTATATCCAGTGATGTTGGAGGTAGGCAATATGCTTTTTTATTTTGATTTTATAGTGGATTATAGTTAAATGATTGTATGAATCTCAGAAGAGACTTTGAACTTTTTGAACTTTTAACTTGTTGAGACGTACAGACTATGGGACTTTTGACGTTGGATTAAATGTATTTTGTGTATGCTATGGCTAAGTATGACCTCCATAGATTCATGAGTTTCTAAAAGCCTATGGATGCCAGGGAGAAAAGTGTGGTGGTTTGAATATGTTTGTTCCAGTGAGTAGCACTATTAAGAGATGTGGTCTTGTTGGAGTAGGTGCATTATTGTATGTGTGGGCTTTGAGACCCTCCTTCTCACTGCCTAGAAGCCCGTTTTCTTTTCACTTTCAGAACAAGATACAAAACCCTTAGCTCCTCCAATGCCATGTCTACCTGGATGCTGCCATGCTTCCCGTCATGATGATAATGAACTGAAGTGCTTAACCTGTAAACCAGACCACATCAAAATTCTCCTTTATAAGAGTTTCCTTGGTCACGGTGCCTCTTTACAGTAATGGAAACTCTAAGACAAGTTTACATTATAATTATTAAATAAATAATACTTTCAACTAAAACTATGAACTATATGGTTTTAGTACACCATATTGCTTAAGGCAAACACTTAAACACAAGCCCACTTCAGATGAGATCATGTTGCTTTAATCAAGATCCTAACTTTAGAGTTTGAGCTGTTTATAATGCATTATTTTGAAGATGCCTGTAACATAGAATGAAGGATTAGTCTAGCTGGTAGGATGAGAGCTGCAGCTGGCCTTCTTGGATGTATCGCATGACCTGTGCTCTACATCTAAATCTGGTGGCCATGCTGCAGTCAGTAGCTGCCGTGTATTCCAAGGCAGCTGAGATCTATTTCGTTTCCTTTCCTTCACCAGGCATCACAGAACTTCAGGTATCTTTTAGAATTAAATTAATCAAGGTGGAGTTTATCAAAATTGTGGTCATTTAAGTCATACACAGAATGCTACCACCATTTCCTGACTCATGTGAAATTATAGAAGAGGGATGTCTTTGTCTCTAAATTTCTTGCTCATGAGAGAGCAAACAATGCTTCCCTTTTCAAATAAATCTCTGTAGCAAAAATCGACAAAGTGCTTTGTTCCAAACAATAGCAGTGTGAATTAAATTCAGTATCTTTTAAGGTAATTGGTTATTAAAGGCATCTTATGAGTCTGAACTCTAACAATAAAAGGGTGGATCCTTTTTTCCCTATAAGAATGTCCTAGAAGGTCTATGAAGATGTATCTACCAGTAAATAGCTTGCTGTACAAACATAGTGATCTGATTCTCGATGCCCAGCATTTATATAAAAATCTGAGTATACAATGTGCACTTATAATACATCACTGGGAAATCTCAGAAGGATTGCTGGGAAGGCTTTTCAGTGTAGCTGAATTAGTGAGCTCCTGGTTTGATGAGAGACCTTGAATCAATATATAAGGTAAGGTAGAGAATGAGAAAAATACACATTCAACCTCTGACACACACACACACACACACACACACACACTTCTGCATACACACGTATATACACATATAAATGTGTCTATACATTACATAAAGAAGCAAGAGAGAAAGGAGAGGAGGGGGAGGGGGAGGAAAAGGGGGAAGGGATATATACATATGGAGAGAGAGAGAGAGAGAGAGAGAGAGAGAGAGAGAGAGAGAGAGAG
>JANHMN010000017.1:33965699-33976825 GCA_030674055.1 Rhabdomys pumilio
GAGAGAGAGAGAGAGAGAGAGAGAGAGAGAGAGAGAGAGAGAGAGAGAGAGAGAGAATATCATTTAGCCTGTCTCCTCAAGGAGCTGGATGTGTCAAGCAACAGGTACATTGGCATCCACATAGTCACTGGGATTGGTGTCCTAGAAGACTAGCTAAGAAAAGTTCCACATCTGGAACCAGGAGCTATGGAGATTAACTTTCTTTTTTTACTCTTTCTTTCTTTCTTTCTTTCTTTCTTTCTTTCTTTCTTTCTTTCTTTCTCTCTCTCTCTCTCTCTCTCTCTTTCTTTCTTTCTTTCTTTCTTTCTTTCTTTCTTTCTTTCTTTCTTTCTTTCTTTCTGTAGTTGTCCATTGGGATAACTACAACAAAGTATCTTGTTTGTGTGTTATTACAGAAAATGTAAAGTAAATCTGTAAAATGGCTTCTGCCTTATAATCCAAATTATGCAAATGCTGCTTAGCTTTCATTCAGAATGATGGCCTGAGTATCTCTTCATGCACAAATTTGCAATTGATGATAGCCCTCGGATTCCAGTTAAGAGAGTGATACATTAATATTGCAGTTCATCATCAGAACTAATGAGGAAACTTAACAGGTTGCAAAGAGCAGAGCAATGCCCCTTGCCCCTTTGAATGTTCAGGTGGAGAGAAAAGAGGAAGTGCTCTGTACTAGACAAATTGGTGTCAGAAAGGGTTCTGATGCAAGAGTGAAATAACCACATCAATCATCTGTCACGTTATTTCCCTCTTTTAAGTATCCAGAATATGTTATTGCATGTCATTTTTTAAAAAGAAATTACTTAATCTTATTTCTTCACTTATTCACTTTACATATCATTCACTGTTCCCCTCCCAGTCACTCACTCCCACAATCTTTCCCTTATCTCCCCCTTCTTCTTTAGTAGGTGCCCTCATTACCCTGGTAGCCACTTACCCTGGCACTTCAACCTCTGCAAGGCTAGGTTCTTCCTCTCCCACTGAGGCCATACAAGGAAGCCCAGCTAGAAGAACATATCCCACATACAAGTAACAACTTTTGGGATATCCTCCTCTCCAGTTGTTCAGGACCCACATGAAGACCAAGCTGCACATCTGCTATGTATGTATGGGGAGGTATAGGTCCAGCCCTTGTATGTTCTTTCTTTGGAGATTCATTACTCTGAGAGTCCCAAGGGTCCAGATTAGTTGACTCTGTTGGACTTCCTGTGGAGTTCCTATTTCCTTCGGAGCCTGTAATCCTTCTTCCTGTTCTTCCATAAGAGTCCCTGAACTCCATTCACTATTTGGCTGTGGGTGTCTGTATCTGTCTGACTCAGCTGCTATATGGAGACTCTCAGAGAACAACATGCTTCTGACTGTAAGCATAACAGAGTATCATTAATCGTGTTAGGGATTGGTGCTTGCCAATGGGATGGGTCTCAAATTGGGTCCTGTCATTTTTTAACATAAGCTCTATACTATCTTAAATTCTAAGAAGACAAGATATTCCAACTGAGTAAAACATTTGGCTTTTTATTTTAAGTAATTATGATTAATCTATTACTTTGCATGATTAATAAATTAATATATATATATATATATATATATATATATATATATATATATATATATGAAAAATATCATGTATAAAGATGGTTCCTACACATCATGTTTCAAGTTATGAGTTTTTTATTTTATGACATATCTGTTGGAGAGATTTTTACTTATAGTATTTTGGCTTAGGATTGCTTTCTCAGAATGGGACCAGGTCAGACATTCAGGAACGTCTAAACACAGTTCAGTATTACTAATGACCAAAGGAATCACCTATGGAGTTGTACAACACATCCTACAAATAAGGGGTGAATAATATATTTGTTGGACATACTGAAGAAAATGTACTTACACATTCATTTAAAATAAATTAATTGCTACAGATGTAGTTTTTCTCATTTTTGTTTTTATTTCTGTTTTTTATCTGTCTACATGTGTTCGTGTGCTATATTTCTTTCTTTCAATTGTCTCTTCCTTAGACAAATTGGTACTATTTTAATTTCTTTGGATTTCCAGAAATCCTTTCTTTTCCAGATCAATTTTCATTCCTTGGAGACAGATATAGAGTTTTATATTCTAGGATTTCCTGGGACTCTTCTACCTGAAAGTTACCATCACATTCCTATCTGGCAGAATGAATGTTTTGAAGTTATTGTGCATGCAGAATCCTATGTTTTTCCGGGGAAGTCTGCTAAGGACAAAGCAACATTTATTTAATTTTAATTTTTTATTTGAAGTTGATTCATTTAACAAATTTGATCATATTCATTTTCCTCCTGCACTTCATATTCTGTTCTCTCCCTACCTAACCAACTTCATGTTCTTTTTCTTTCTCTCTTCAAAAAAAAGGAAATGAAAAGAAACCACAAAGTCAAAAAAATCAAGGCAGACAAATTAAAAGCAAATAGATATAAAAATTACAAAAGAAGAGCAAAAAGTGAACAAAATTATTGCTTTGAAATCTAATTTTAATTATTTTGATTTTCCTCTCTATGTGCATATGATTGAGTAAAAAAAGACTTAAAAGGATACCCTTATACACACACACACACACACACACACACACACACACACATACACACACACACAGAGAGAGAGAGAGAGAGAGAGAGAGAGAGAGAGAGAGAGAGCTAAGATTCCCAACTGAACTCAGAGTTCCCAACTGAACTCAGAGTTTTAGGAAGCCAACCACATTGGAAATTGTAGATGAAATACAGCTTACACTGACCCCAGACACCTGGGAATTCCATAAAGAGAAAACAAACTCTTTAGTTTCTCAATCAGCTTGTTTAGTGAAAACAGCTAATGTCCCAAGTAAAATTATCCATGGAAATCCTGAGCTCAGTATTTCTATTTTGGACAAACCTCATGAATGGCATATATAGCTTGATCAGGCTAGCCCTTCTTGTCCTGGGAATACTTTTATTTCTGCCCATTGTGTTAAAGCTTATTTTTAACAACATCAACATGTTGTCAGCCAAAGTACATGGCTTAAAACTGAAAATAGACTCCCAGACAAAATTATTAAATTAACAGTCTGGCAAGCCAAGGACAGGTAAGATTCTGCACAGAGCCTTACCAACCTAAGACATAAGTGCATTGCATTTGAAAATGCATATTCCATGACGGGCAAGGAAGGCATTCTTGTCAGAGTGACCTAAGACAGGCTCAGTCTTGTTAATGAAATTAAAAGTGGGGAGAGATAGAGGGCCTTTGGGGCTTCTTGACAGGAATATGACATTGGCCAAGGACAAGGAAGTAGGCTTCAAATAGGAATCTGACATTAGACTAGAATGAAGAAGTAATTTCAGGTAGGAGTCTAAATTGTAGGCTACAACAACAAAGAAATCTCAGGTGGCAATCTAAATATTAGGCCAGAACAAAGAAGTAATTTCAGACAGGATTCTAAATTTAAGACTAAAACAAGGAAATAGGCTTCAGACATGAAAATGACCTTGGGCTAGAATAGGAAAGTAGGCTCAGATACTTTGGTCATCTTGATAAGCCTTTAGAAACAGTGCTCATGGGAATGTTCACGTAACTGGGTTTAATGCCTTGCTTGTTCTTTGACTATTTGTGTTTATTGTATTGCTTGTTCCTCAACCTTTACAATAAATACAACTATTTATTGTATTGCTAGACCCTCAACCTAGAACTAATCTTATTACATGCATGTAATCAAAATGGTATAAAACCATAAAGGATGAGGGAGTATTAGATAGGGAGTTCTAGGGAGGGGAAATGGGGAAAGGGGATGACATCTGTATTGTAAATAAATAAAATATCCAATTAAAAAAATTTTAGAGTGGGAACTTGGGTATGGAATAAAACAGTTTATGAATTAGAATCCAAAAAATGAAAGAAAGAAAGAAAGAAAGAAAGAAAGAAAGAAAGAAAAGAAAAGAAAGAAATCCTTTTCCACTTGTATTTTTTTATCTTTATACACTCAGCTTAAAGCATGTGGTCTGCATTTTATGGAAACTTGAGGCACTGTGTTGCTGGGTTCTGTACCATGATTACAGTGTAGCTGGACTTTTCAGGTTAAATAAAGGTTGCTCTAGTTGTCTAGATTATTTTTGTTACTTATTATTAATGTAAATACTCATTCTTTCTTTCTTTTTACAAGTTTAATTCTCCCAGGTCTTCCAGACTCATGTGTTTTTGACAAATGGTCCCCTGCTCCTGTTGTAGTTTGGGGGAGTTTATGAAATGCTTGGGATGCTGAGCCTTGCTAGAAATCCATCATTGAGGGTGGGCTTTGAGAAGTTATAATCCCACTTCTCTTCCCTTTCTCTTTCTCTCCTTCCCATGTGTGGATGAAATATGGTCTCTATGCTTCCACATTGTCATGCTGACTTCATGTTCATGTTACCATATCTTCTCCATGATTCCAGACTCTGCATCTATCTGGAAACATAACTCAAAATAAATCCTTTTTTTCTTGCTTAACTAGTTTTGTCATGGCACCTGAAATCTAACAAATATATTGCTTATCTTCAGATTTTTATTACGATAAGTATCCAAGGTAGATGCTTGGGCATCGTAAATGATTTTGTAGTTTTATATGCTCTCATTAGTAGAAAAAGCACTTTCAGTGCATTTTTCTTTGGTAGTGTCTAATAACAATGCTAGATAAATAGACCTAATTTTAGGTAAAAAACAGTAAGAACAAAGAATTTCATTTAAGTATAAATATTTTCACTATGAATTATTAATTGTTTTAAACAAGAATTCTAATCTTCACTAGAACAAACACTTATTTACAGCCTACTCATTTACATCTATCATGATAACAACATGGTCTCACAAATAATCAACATTCAGCCGGGCCGTGGTGGCGCACGCCTTTAATCCCAGCACTTGGGAGGCAGAGGCAGGTGGATTTCTGAGTTCGAGGCCAGCCTGGTCTACAGAGTGAGTTCCAGGACAGTCAGGGTTACACAGAGAAACCCTGTCTCGAAAAAACAAACAAACAAAAAAAATCAACATTCAATACTTCCTCATACACTGTTTATTCCAAGTTCTTTTTGTCTTTCAATATTGACTTATAAACATAACTGAATTTGGTTGTTATTATCCAGTACATGAATAAGTTATATCATAGACAAGCCTTATAATAATGTTTCCTTGCATTATATGTCAACTATCAATTCATTGTTTTATGCTACCTCCAATGGTCTTTGGAATTATATAAGAAAAATTAACTAGTCTTTTTAAAATTAATTTATTTATTTACTTTACACCCTATCACAAAAGAGTCTTAATTAGAATATTACTGTTCTTTAAAATTTAGTCTTAACATTCCTACCAGTTCTTTAAATTAGACCTTGTTCTTATATGTATTTTTTTTTCTTCTTAAATTCTTTACTTATGTAGACGGAAAGATTCCTTTCCCTAATTATTAGCTGGACCATTATTATTTTCTAGGGTAAATTATTTAGAAGCAAGGGAGCTCATGTGTTCTAGAAACAAGCATTGTGCATGAACTCAAGAGCCAGAGTAATTTGTCAAAGTTCAGAAAAAAATATCTCAACTCGACATTAGACCTTCACAAAGAGGAGTCTGGTAAACTCACTGTTCTCATTAGCTCTTTGGGTCAGAGAGTAATTTGAGTGAGCACAAACAGCTGACTCACTCACTTTTCACTTTGCCTTATTTATACTAAATTAGTGAGTAGTATTTGCTACTATTTTTTAAGCCCTATGCTTCTATTGGACCATAAACAATAAAAACTAATGTTTCAAGAAACATTTAACCCAGAAAACCACCATCATGGCTGTTACAAAATGGGAAACTGAATTCTCAAGTAAGTTTTTCTCATAAAAAGTTTGTTGTCTTCACTTTCCACCTTGCCTGAGGTAGGTTCTCATTAGATGCTCAATGCTGCTTATGCCAGGTTACCTGGCTTTAGAGCATCTTTGCCCACCCCACAGTTTCATCTTCCTGTAGTTGCACTGGGATTACAGACAAATGCTACTGCATCAGTTCTTATCTGGGTGCTGGGGCTTTTCTAGCACATAGTTCCAAAGTCCTTCCACAATCCTTCCCAAAACTGTCTTTCCCAGCAGTATCCCATTCCTTGGTACTAATATCTGTTTCAGTTTGGTTTCTATTGCTCTGATAAAACACTGTGACCAATAGCAACTTGGTAAGGAAAGAGTTTATTTCACTTTACCCTTCCACAACACAGACCACCACTGAGGGAAGTCAGAGAAGAAACTCAACGGAGGAACCTGGTGGCAGGAATTGAAGCAGAGGCTATTTATGGCTTAGTCCTCATGAGTTGCTCTTTCCTTTTTAAAATTTTCTTTCCATGAGTACTTTGAAATCTAGGTTCTTTTTATCTATTATGCATAACTAGGTTTTGTTTCTAAGTATTGTTAGGGAGATTCCATATGTTTGATGTCTAGACACTTCTTCAAAAAAATAATGGGAAGAACACAAGTTTATAGTAACAATAAAACACTCCTGTACTCTATCATTTCTTTACAGACATCAGTGCATCAAGTATTAGGGGACACTTAACTACAAGTTACATTCATTTTGAAAGGTGAAGAATCAATGACCACGATATAAGTAACGTTTGCAGCTATGTTAAAAATATCCTTTGTCTGCAAACATACAGTGTGTATATATCACTGCATTGCTAAAACAAACAAAACATGATTTGAATTTGTCATTGAACTTGGTTTTAACTTCTCTCTTGTATTTTCATAATTATTTTTCAGAAAAAGGAGATACCTCTACTCGTATCTCTGTACTGTTAGTGATGAGTAGTTTAGACTCTCAATGTTAAATTCTAGCTACTCTATTATGTAATACAAACTATTAATTTAATTTTTTGATTTATAAATATTAACTTATAGCCATTTACAATTGCATCCTATTTCAGTGAGTGGCCACAGAAAGATAATTTCAGTTCAAATGTCATTGTTCTCAAGAATTTTTATCTTTTTGCTATATTCCTTAAAATATGGTCATAAAAAATTAACTGCTAATTTCTGAAGTAATATTGTTATTGGTAAGCTTGTGACCTAACTCTGAAATCACTGCCCTGACTAAATAAATTGTCATAGTCTGAATTCATAAATAACTAAGGTTAATATCTAAGACACTTGATTCAAAACCCAGGATTGGAAAAGAAGTGGCATAAAGTGGGAGATTGAAGAAGTAAATATAACTGCCACAGAAAGTCTACTGAACTGTTAGAAATGCAAAATGAGAGAAACAAAACCTGCTGGTGCCCTTGGCAAATTGGCAGAGTCAAAAGAATCCACACATCTCTTCATGATGACTGCACTACCCTTCTGGCTGAAGTGTGCCTAGCCCATTGCAGAAGAAAAGAACTGAAGCAGTTTCTGAAAGGAATATGTGATTCTTGCTGAAATTACCTCAAACTGAATAGAAATGCGAAAGGGTAATCAGAATAAGATGTCAGAAGAGGCATGATAGCTTTAGCAAGAAGCTACTCCTATAAGAAGAAGTGATAAGAGAAAAACAGCACTGAGCTAGTGAGGGTACTCAAACACCAATGATGAAGACTGTATCCCAAGGTAACTCAATCTTTGTAACTGTTCCAGAGTTTCAGAACAAAGCAAACAATTACACTTCTATATTAACCATTTCAAAATTTATTAACAATATCTGATTTTTTAATCCCAACTGTTACCTAGTGATTGATTTCCTAAGCATTGTTCCCCATCAGAAAAACAGCAGCTTATGCAACAGCCATCTGGAGTGACTCTCCCATTCTTTCTTTCCTTCTCCCCATGTCTACCTCATCAGCAGGCTTTATTCACTGTTATCATAAAGCATAAGATGTCACTTCTAATACAGACAATGACTTTAAGTTTCCTAAAACAAAACTGCAAGTCAAAAAAGAGGGGAAAATACCTAAACCCAAATAAATACAATAAAACAAGTACTGGAAAAACAGAAAACTCATGGTGAATGATCAAACACTAGAAATAAAAGGTTGATAAAATAAGAAACTTAAAGGCCCAGTCGATAAGATGGTAAGGTCATAGCAAGCCCTGGTCTATGAAATGATGGAGACCTGGCAGGTACTGATCAGTAGACTAATGGATATCTGGCAGATCAAGTGCAGTCCTTGGTGTTGGTTGCCTTGACAATTTGAAAATCTTCCTCAAGGGTTATCTGGCTCAAAAAAAAAAAAAAAAATGCCGGAGGAGCATATAACAAGTTTGACAGAGTTTTTACTAAACAAGAAAGAAGAAAGAAGTCATGAAGGACAGTAGTGAGAATCAAACAGAAAGCAAAGTCCTGCTCATGATCTCCACTGAGCACAGGGACTAAGGTTTCCATCCAAAAAGCAAACACAAGAAGAGGATAGTAAAAGAGGAACAAAGCAAGCAATAGAAAAGAAAAGTTGAGGGTAGAGAAAGAACTCAAGAAATATAAGAAGAGTAAAGAATACCATGAATTTGCTGGGAAAGGCAAAGCTGCAGCAAGAGAGGAAGCATTCAGAAGCATGTGAGGGACTGGAAATAGGGACTTCAGAGTGACAGACTGGAAAAAACAACCTGGAAAGTCTTAAAAAAAAAACTTGAAATATTAATGAGAGCTATATTATTTTATAGCCTTTAGTTTCAGCCTTATTGTTTTAAGACAAAGATATTGTTACCACTATGAATTTAATGAAAGTCATTCCAGAGGAAACTTCTAGAAGAAATGAGGAACAAATAAGAGCTAGCAATAAATGGTAAGGATGATTGGCTGAAAGACTGTTCAGAAGTAAAAAAGGTTAGTGGTGGGGAATTTGCAAGAAGTTCTGTGCAAGAGAGCTTGCCTAGCATACACAGATTCCATGTATCACCACACATCATATTGTCTCTCTTTCTCTCCCCCTTCCCCCTCCTCCTCTCCTTCTCCTTCTCTCTATTTTTCCTGCCTCTGTCTCATACAATAGCTACAGTTTGACAGTTGTGATTTGAATATGCTTGGCACAGGGAGTGGCACTATTAGGAGGTATGGTTTTTTTGGAGTAGATGTGGCCTTGTTGGAGGAAGTGTGTCACTATGGAGGTGGTCTTTGAGACCCTCTCCTAGCTTTCTGGAAGATTGCTTTCTGGTCAAGATGCAGAACTCTCAGCTCCTTTTCAGGCACCATGTCTACCTGGAAGCTGCCATGCTTTCTGCTAAGATGATAATGGACTAAACCTTTGAAACTGTAAGCCAGTCCCAATTAAATGTTTGACTTTATAAGTTGCGTTGTCCATGGTTTCTCTTCACAAAAATGGAAACCCAACCTAAGACAACTGTGTAACGTCCATAAACTCATATGATAAAACACTTTTTCTTCAATTGGAGACACAATTAGGAACATTTTTAAAATTTTGTTTATTAGTTTATTTATTTATTTATTTATTTATTTATTTATTTAATATAAGTACACTGTAGCTGTCTTCAGATACCCCATAAGAGAGCTTCAGATCTCATTACAGATGGATGTGAGCCACCATGTGGTTTCAGGGACTTGAACTCATGACCTCCAGAAGAACAGTCATTGCTCTTAAGTGCTGAGCTATCTCATCAGCCCCAATTAGGAACATTTTTAAGCCTATAGGGGATGGAGTTTTGCTGGAGAAAATAGAACACTGGTACCTGCCTTAAGGCATTATTCACAGTCTCTACTTTCTGCTTCTTTTCTGTTTCCTGGAGTGTGGATGCAGTGTGACCAGATGCCTCTTGCTCATATACTACCATGCATTTCTTGCCTTGTGCCATATTTCTATGATGTTGAACAGAACCCCACTAGATCTGTAAGATAAAATGCTTTGCTCCTTGAAGTTGCCTTTTTATTCAGAAGATAAATACACAGACACACATACACTACCATGTTTTTTAAACATTTGTTCACTATTTTTCTAATGTAAACATTAGATTCAGTAGACGGCAGAATGATGTGAAATGCAGCATTAGACAATAATAACTTACAAACACATCCCAAAGCTGACACATTTGAAGGGCAGTTTACTAGAGAACATTCTTAATAGTGTTTGAAAAATTCATATGAGCACTTAGTAAGTCATGAACTTCACTCTGGTTGGTTGTTGAAGCTAGTGTAACCTCATGAGACATCTTATTATTTGATGTATTTTAAAGCTAGATAGCCATCTCTTTGTGAGGAAGAGTTACTTGAAAATTATATGAAATGTTGTGAATAGGATTGCTAGCATTGAGTGACAGACATGATCTTTCCCCCCAATAACGTGCCGATTGTCCACATTGGGAGTGTTCACTGTGACATATCTGCACAGGAGTGTGTTCTGTGCTGCTTATGTGTCATTTTCTTCTACTCTGTCTCTCTACCTTCCTTCAACTCTTTTCTGGCTTCTTCTCATTCTCCAAAGATCTCTCTTCTTTCAGGTAGTGTTTATCTTATTTCCTTTCTTTTATTGAAGAGTCCATATTTAGAAAAAAAACATGTAATATATGTGTATCTATGTCTGGGGTTATTTCTCCAGGCATGATGTTTTAGAGTTCCCTCCATTGTTCAGAGGCATGACAAAATTTAATTCTTTGTAATACAGTATAGATATATTATATTTAACTTATTCACATACATGGCTCTATAACTTATATAATGTTATATATGAAGTAATGAATATGGCTATACTTATAAAAACAAATCCAAGGCTGCTGAGATTTAGTCAAGAATACTCCTTCAAAAGACTCATATATTGGAATTTCTCTCCTTTGATGCAGACAGTATTCACAGTGGACTGCTTCCTGATAACATCATTGGGAAGTGATGATAGAAAGGAAAGAGGTCCTGAGGAGACTGTCTTACAAAGACAGATCTCATCTCTGGCCTGTGGATCCTTTTGTTTCTATCTCTGCTTAAAGCTGTCGGGGATTGAGTAGCTTTTCTATACTATGCTCTTTCTTCATTGTTTCTGCCTTGTAATGGTCCTAAAAACCAATGGATCAGATCATGGGCTGACAAGACTAAACCAATGGATCTGATCCTAGATTGACAAGACTAAACCAATAGATCTGATCCTAGACTGACAAGCCTAAATCTATGGATCTGATCATGGGCTAAAAAGGTTAAACCAATGATCAGATCAT
>JANHMN010000017.1:33984995-34025632 GCA_030674055.1 Rhabdomys pumilio
GAGAGAGAGAGAGAGAGAGAGAGAGAGAGAGAGAGAGAGAGAGAGAGAGAGAGAGAGCATGTAAGGTATGAGGAGCATCTTGGGAGAGTTAGCAGAGGAAAAAAACATCATCAAATATAATGAGTGAAAGAATTATTGAAAGATACCCCTTATCTTCACAATCATCCCACAGGCAGTTTCTTTACAATTCTATGCATTATTTAAAACAACAATTAGAGTAATTGTATCTAATGCTTCATTATTTTACTGCTAAGAGTTTTCTTACTTAAGTTTCTGTCTGAACACATTTTGCACTGAGGTTCTGACATCTTTATTACTTTGGCATAGATCTATGTACAGTTCATTTAAAAGACAGATACTACTTCCAAGGGAAAAGTTACATGGCAGGTTTATATGCCACATGCCTGTTCACATGGCATTTAATACCATTTACTCACATGATCAAAATCAGCATAAAGGAAAGACAGTCTCATTTGGAACCTAGGAAGAATTAAACATGGGCTTTGTAGACAGAAAGCACTCTAGTATACAGAGTATATAAGAAGTTGAAGGAGTCTACAAGGCAAACATCAGCAGCTGTTAATATAGCTGGTGTGGAAAAAAATGTTGAGATAAAGTGTATGAGCAAATGAAAGTTCTCAAGCAGTCTGTAAGAAGGAGCAGGGTAGAGAAGCTTGGGTTTGTTTATGTTGTTGTTTGATTGGTTTTTGGTTTTTGTTCTTTGTTTTAATTTCTAGAGTTCTCAAATAGCACATATAATTTATTCTCCCAATTTTAGATTAGCAAGCTACATTTCTGGGGAATGGCAATCTTTTGAGTCACATGACCACAATGATTTAGGAATAATGATACTGTGGGGTCTTCTCAAATTAGAGTGAGCCTGTACATCTTTTCTGTACATGTCCCATGACTCTTTTAAGTTGAAACTGTAGAGCTTGTTGTCTAGAATTGAATAAAAAAAATGATATATCTTATCAGATAAACTTTTTTCTTCTTAAGCCATACATTCTTTGCTCTTGTGACACAGAGAGTTATAGCCAACAACTTGAGATTTATATGACTATGAATAGGCATTTTCTGAAAGCTGTAACTTGGATATTGTGATTATAGTCCAAGATAAACATTCTGAAATTCTTCACTGTAGATTCCTGATCTGTCTTTAGTAGTTGCATTACATAAAGTACATACATAGCCACTCAGGTTCTGATTGTTTTTCAAAAAAAAAAAAAAAAAGATAACAAATGAAAGACTAGACATATGTTGAGAAGTTTTGTGGTTGTTAAGATCATCCAATCATTATAAATTGTGGATAATATTTTCTCTTGTATTTCTTAGTCTAATTAAATGGAACGAATATAGAGTAAATTGTTCAAGTGAGATTTGACTGTTACCCTGAACACCCTCCCTGTCATCCTTCATGTCTAATTAGTTGTCAAGATCTATTAATTTTACCCCTGTGATGGAGACTGCTGGCTGTTCACAAAAAAATTATTACTCTAGATTCTGAACACCTGGCTAGACTCTATTCCCAAAGTGATGTTATATTTAGAAAGGTCCTAAGAATGAGCTCTAATGGGGACAATGTGCATAGAAGTTTTGCTGTATTTCCTCCCATGTTTAACTCAGAATGAGTTGAAGAATTCATTTACCTCAGGTTTTTCTTCATGACGTTTAGCTTTTAACTCTCAACGATAACATTGGAAATGTGTTGAAGACAACAGACCTTGCCTAAATACAGAGACCACACAGAGCCCCCACTCTGCCTCATTTCCTTTTGTCCGACACAATGAACATACTTCAGACTTGTCTCCGTGCTTTTTAAAGTTTTTTCAGATGAGCAACAGCAGATTCATGTTTTCCCTGGACTGTAAATTATTGGAGTCAGTATTGTTATAGTTATTTGCTTACTTAGAAGTTCTACAAAGATTCTCTAGTACCTATAAGGTTTTTATATCAATTTGTTTGTTTGTTTGTATAACTCCATAGGCTTCTCTATGTTGCTCTTAAATTATTTTCTATTTTTAAAACATTTTTTAATGTTTAAGTATATATATATATATATATATATATATATATATATATATATATATATATATGCAAGTGTCAGGGTCTGTGAATATAGGAGTGGAAATGCCTGCAGAGTCCAAAAATGGGAGTCAGATTAATTTTGATGTGCGATACTTTTATTAAAGTTTATAAAAAAATTTAAAGGTCTGGAAAAAGAAATCTAAGACCAACTGTTCATACAGATGTACAGGAAAGTTTTACGGCCACTAAAAAGCTATGGTCCAAGAAAGCTTTGTGTTATTTTAGTTGGGTTCAAATCTACACACCAAGAAAAGGTCTAGAAGACCAGGAACAGGTGACAGGCCAGGCTCCTTGTTAACAACTACAAACCCACAAATGAGGCTGAAGAGATCTCAGGAAGTGGGAGATGCCAGGAATGTGGAGGCCAGATGAAGAAAGCTGCAGACATTAAGTAGAACTAGCTTAAAGAAATATAATTCATGCAGGGTGAGCTGGAGAAAATGAGAGATAGAGTTTCTCAAACCTTTATTTCATGATACCAAATGCCTCAGACACAAGTATACGACTTAATGTTTCCTCTGCAAGGTTTTACTCTTGTATTGGTCTTAATGCAACAGGACTTCACAGCTCAGAGATTGCTCAAATGTCTCAAAAGAAACATTGTACATGAACTATTGAATGCTACTGGAACTTTTAAGACCTCGGATATTCTTAGAGATGGACTAATGGCTTTTATATTAAGAGAGGAATATGAATTTCTGCAGGCAAAGGGTGAAATGTTATAATTTAAGGAGTTATGCTTAGATGTCAAACTGAGAGTGATAGGTTTGTATTGGTTAACTTGCTTGTCAATTTGGTTAGGTTTGTAAAGTATATATCAGAGAGTGTCTAAGGGAGGATTTCTAGAGAAGATTAAGTAGAAGTTGAAGATCTGGACAGAATATGGGTCATTCTATCCTACAGGATGCATTTTCAAGTGGAAAAAATGGAAGATAAGTGTAGGAGATAGAGCTAGCAAGCTCAATGCAGGCATCCCTCTACTTTCTGGCTATAATGAGGTGAATTGTTCAGTTCTTCTATGTCTCTTCTACCTGCCTGAATTAAAATTTCAGAAACTAGTAACACAAATAAAAGAATTCTCTTTTAACCTGGTTTTCACAAATTATTTGTTACAGACACAATAAATATGACTCATGCAGGCTTCCTTATAGACTATGACACTTAATGAAAATAATAACACATACTTTATCCTCATCCTTAATTTAACAGCATAAATATGCTGGAGATACAATGGGCTTCTGGACACTTTATGTCACTCTAAAACTCACATTTTAATGGGTGTTTGAATATTTTATACACTGTGTTTTAATCATATTGATCTCCCGTGTTTATATCACCCCCTTCTGTACCTGCTCAATTTTGCTCTCTTTTTATTATTTTAGATAAAACACATTAAGTGCAGTTTGGCTGCCTTATATGTTTAGCTTCCTCTGGAATGTGGTTGTCTTAACTGGGAATATATTCTTAAAGAAAACTGAGTTTCCACTTCCCAGCAGCTATCAACTGCCAGTAACTCATTGGCTGTGGCTAGGACAACTGAAGCTGTTCTCCTCCTCCTATCCCCCATACTAGTATTTTGTTGGTCTTGACCTCTCACCAGTTTTATACATGCCGTTCAAACCACTGTGAGTTGATGCATGCATCTGTCCTGCCAGATCAGGTAAATTCCAGTTACATGTAATTATCTACCATCTCTGGCTCTTACACTCTTTCTATTCTCTCTTCAGAAATGACTCCTTAATAGTCTCTGGAGGAGGAGGTGTGATATTGATGTGATGTTTAGGATTGAGCTCTCCAAAGTCGATTATTCCCTGCTCTTTGGATATTTGTGGGCCTCTGTGTTAGTTACCACCTTCTGCAAATAGAATGGTTTTTTTTTTTTTTCTGAGAGTTGCAAAATTTATAGTTTGTTGACAGAAACACCTAGATTACCTGGGATTTCTTCGCTGAGGGATTGCTCAGATCATATTGTTCTGTGAACATATCCATGAGGGACTGTCATCATCAGTGATTAATGCTTGGGAGTCTAGTACTCTGTAGGCTGCACCATCCCTAGGCTTGTGGTCCTGAGCATTTAAGAAGGCAGTCTAGCCAGTAAGCAGTACTATCTTATGGTTTCAATTCCTGCTTGACTCACTTCCCTGAAAGTATAAACCAAAACATCTCATCTCCTAAGTTGTTTTGGGCCATAGTATATATCATAGTAACATGAAGAAAACTTGAATATTTATAAAGTTGAAACATTAAACACAGAGACATATATAGTAAGCATATTAATTGGACAAACTAAATGATCAGCAATTTTGGAAGTCAAAATGTGATGTAGTATAATCATGATCATAGTTTTATTCAGTCTATAAATAAAATCAATATAAGACCAAAGTTAAAACATTTATTAAAATTTAATATTTGTATTGTATTATACTAACTTTGACATCAGCTAGTAAGTCTGTGGGAAAATGTACTTTAAAATTAGGCAGCCTTCTAAAACATGAAAATTATGGCATAATTGTTGTATAGATAAGTAATGTCACATTTTATTGTATTTTAGAGAAGTAAATATTTCTGGGTTAGAATTTTAACAAGAAGAACAGATGATGTATATGGCTTATCTTGATGTAATAATTGCTATAGAACATACCAAATATATGTCTTTACTCTTAGATAAATTTATTTCAAATTTTTCAACTGTAATATATAAACATATATACATATAATATATGTTATATATATTATATATTATAGATAATTGAGTATAGATTATTGAGTGTAGATTATAGATTAATTATATATTATAAGAAATCTTGTTGATGACACTTGAGTCTAAAGATGAAATTTGTGTATTTCCCACAAATATATTTTGGTAGTTAATCTTCACCATCAACTGATAAGATTATGAATAACAATGGAAATGAAGCTTTGAGCATGCCTGTGAAGAAATTTCTCACCTAGGTTAATTGATGAGGAAGACTCACCCAAGTTGTGAGTGTACAAATCTATGAGTTGGGATCCTGGATTGTGTAGAAAGGAGAAAACAAGCTGAGCACCAGTGTTCACATCTCTCTGCTTCCTGACAAAGGATACTATGTGACTAGCTGCCTTATCTTCCTACTGCCATGACTTCCTGAACAAGCTGCACTGTGCCCTTGAATTATGAACCCAAATAAACCCTACATGAGGTTACTTTCTCAGATATTTTCTCTCAGAAATATAATAAGATATTACTGTACATACCTTGCTTACTTGTCTTGATGATTTATACAACATTTGAACAATATTTTACATAATGCAGTGATTGTATATCACATCTAAATGGCTTGCAAAATCTTCCTCTCTGTTGGAGACAAAGAATAAATTATGGCTCTGCTTCATGGCTTCTGTGTTAGATTGTGAGTCCAGGTTTCCTGCCTTGAGTTCCTTCCTTGTCTTCTTTCAGCAATGAGGATGACCTGTGTTGTAAGCTGAAATAAATCTTTTCCTACCCAAGATGCTTATGCCTGTAGTGTTTTATATAGCAATAGAAACCCTAAGAAGCCTACATCTTAGCTGTGATGTTGTCAACCACCCTAGGGGAGAACATAAATAGAACCATTAGTACAGTAGAGTTGTGACAACCTGGTAAGAAAAAAATGTGTCTTTATCCTTTTATATCAGGAGCTAATAGAACTCTCATTATAAGCCATTATGTGCCCCACCAAAGTATTTCTAACTATTCATATATTACCCACTGTGTGAAAGGATTTGGGGAATGAGGCTGAGAAAATGACTGTAACACCTATCCACAATAGAAGCAGCTGAAATTGCAGGAAAAGAAAAAAGAAAAATAACTGCCTGTATCCAGTCAGGTTTGTTATCAACCATGAGTAACAATCAAACATTGAGCTTCTGTAAGAACTGTAATATGAAAATTCAGAAATAAATATGCTGCTTGTTTCACCTTCCTGAAGAGCAGTAGCTACCTGTATCATAATGAGAGTAAAAGGTTGTGGGGTCTGCTTTTATGCAGCAGAAGTCACTAAACACTATGGTAGCCTTGGGGCAGTGGTTGGGGTGCAGCTGTACACGTCAGTGCTTCTCTGTAGCTCTAAAGCTAGTGACTGGAGCACACCAGGAGCACTCTGTGACATCGTGACAAGTTAGCCAGCAGCAATAGCAGAAAGCTGCTTCACTTAGATCTCCAAGTCTCTTCGGAGTGCACTGAATGGGCTGACCCTAATTTACATTGTAATTCTGGTTCTGTGGATGTCTGAAGAGTAGATTTTTCTTTGTCTCTTTATTTGTTTTATTTAGAAAGTCAGGTAGAGAAGGCTGAAGGTTGGAATGGCTAATGGTTGACATTCCACCTCATCTTCTGCAAGATGTTCATGATTATCAAGCTGTGTGTAGCCAGGAGTAATATTCTATTGACAAAATGTCCCTGATCATTCTCCCGGGAATGTACTGAAAGCATCAGCTGTTATCATAACTTGTTTATTTAAATCATTGAAACACAGTTGATATATAAGTCCGGCTTACCATAAAATATACCGAGGAACGAACAAACAAAATATTCAAAAAGCAAACCTTGAACCCAATCTTCCCGATCTCCCAAATAAAACGTCAGTATAAACTTATCCCATCTATCACAATTTCTGACCAAACGAGTCCTGTAAAATGGAATCTTATGTCTAAATGTCAGGGAATATATTTATAAATAATGGAATTACTTGTCTTTATGGTGAGTTTATAAACTGCAAGAGAGTATTAAAGCTAAATGGCACAAATTTGCTGACTTGTGATACTGTGGCATGAAACAGGAAGTCTGTATTCTTGGCCAGTGTGGCTTTTGCTAAACAGGTGGCTGAACTTCATTGATGCTGATCTCTCTTGTGATGTTTGAACACATGATAACTACTACCAAAATCTGTAATCCCAAAATATGTGACTATATTGTCCAGATTAAAATAAGTTGACGAATAAGAATGCAACTCTGATAATACTTATGTAGTTATTTCCTGAGAAGACTAAGAATTAAAAATTCTTCAATTATATCGTTTTATCTAGAAAAATAGAGCATTGCAATGAGCAAATTGGTATTGAAATTGGCATGGCATACATAAATGCAACCAGTTATTGGTCAATTTGGGATTATCTCAAATGGGTAAAAATAAATCTATAACGCCTCCATAAAAACCTCCATATCAAATGTTAAAGAATCTCTTTACATTGTCAACTTCTCAGAACACTTTCACTCTGATTCTATTTCCTTTACTATCTTCAATTTTTGTTTGTTAATGATATGTAGGTATGTGTCCAGTGTTAACATATATGAGGGTACACATACATAAACAGATGAAGGTGTGAATGTGTGTGGGTGGGTGTAGCTTCCAGAAATACGTAAAGAATCTCAACCACTCTTTATCTCACTGTTTTTGAGACGAGATATCGATCTGAAGATCCATACTTTAGACTTCTTGTTTGCACAGTACATTCCATGAACAGGAAGCCATGCCTACAAGTTGTGATTGCATTTAAGCATTCCTTTATTGCATAGTCAACTGCTTTCAGCTTTAACATTTGGTGTGATTTTAATTTTCATTCTATTGATGAAATTAACAGAACTTATTAAATAATAATGCGCAAATAAATTAATGCCCAAACACAGAAGCATTTTTTTCTTCAATTTGTGAGTGCTAATCTTCTATAATTCTCAGGGGCAAAGGTAGTAAATAAAATTAGAAGTATGGTGCTCTGAAATGCTGCTGCAGGGTTGTAGTGAGGCTGTGCTTCATGAATTATATATTGTATATAAGTAATATCTAGAGGAATGCATGGCCGTTTGCAGCAGAAGCAGCTTATATTCTGACATCTAAGAAACATTAGTCCCTAAATTAAAAAAACAAAGACTGAAAAGCCTAGGGATATCAAGGTAGGATAAAATATGAAAAAAAGCCAACATATCAATAACAACATAGCACACAACAATGTAATTACCACACTTCAACATAAGAAAGTATTTTCATGATATGAAGTAGATGTTTTTCTTATTTGTTAAGTTTAGATGCTGAATATAGTAAATGTTATTAATAATCTGTATAATTTTAATGGTCATTTGATATTTATAAGTTTAATTACATAAATTAAAAATTGTATTGCGAAACAATTATAATGATCCATTAATAGCTACATATAAACAAATAATAGAAGAAATAATGTTGATTTGTTCTTCATTGGATAATGAATTTTAAGTATGCTTTTTCTTCTGTTAAACTCTAGAAACTATTACTGTAATATCAAAAACACCAAGGAATTGGGTCTAGGAAAGAGGGGTAAAAATCTAAAATTAAAAAGATACAACCAAATCAAAAAAAAAAAGTAAAAATCTTCAAATTATAGACCAATATCCCTGATGCATAAAAATACAAAAATTCTCAAAACAAAAAACCAAAGAAAATATAAGCAAATATCAAGTAGATAATCCACTATAATCAATTTGGCTTTCTTCTAGAGATATCAGACATAGCTGAGCTTACATAAGTCATCAAATGTAATAAATCATATAAATGGGTTTAAACACAAAGATGATTGTCTCAATTGATGCAGGATAGGCCCTTAACAAAATCCAACATGTCTTCATAATAAAAGTTCTAGAAAGAATATGACTGGAGGGATCATAGTTCAACAACATAATAAAGGCTCTATATGACAAAAGTATTCACAGTCAACATCATTCTAAGTGGAAAAAAAACATAAACCAATCTCAATAAAACCAAGAATGTTACAGGGTTGTTCATTATTTCTACTCAATTGAAATATAGTGGTCTATCTGGAGCATATTTTTTTGGGGGGGTGGGGTTCGAGACAGGGTTTCTCTGTAGTCCTGGCTGTCCTGGATCTCACTCTGTAGACCAGGCTGGCCTTGAACTCAGAAATCCGCCTGCCTCTGCCTCCCAAGTGCTGGAATTAAAGGCGTGCGCCACCACTGCCCGGCTGGAGCAATTTTTTAAAAGTAAAGAAAATTAAGTGGTACAAATAGACAAGGAACTCAAATTATTCATATTTGCTGATATTATGCAAAAATTATCCAAAAAGCTCTACTAGAAAAATTCTAGAAGTAATTCACCTTATCTTTTTAAAGAAATGTTTCCCACTGTATTTGGAGTTCACCAGTTTAGCCAGTCTATCTGTTCAAAATGCCAGATTTCTGTTGCCTCTGCTTAAATACTTTTGGAATTACAGATGTACATCTCATGCATTTCCTATTTGTGCTAGGAAGTTGAACTGAAGGATGTACGATTGTGTAGCGAATACTTTAGCTATTGAGCCACCAATCTAGTCCTCAAAGATTAGTCTTATATTACTATCAAGATCCCCATCTATTAAATGATTTTCATGTAATATTTATGAGTTTGAACAAGTTGATTCTGTAATTGGTAACTAGAGGAAGTTAGTTGCAAAAACTCTAAGAAGATATTTCACTCTTTGGCTATCTATAGAGCCTGAAAATATTGGAAAGAAAAGTCCTCTGAGAAATGCTTCATTTTCAAAAAATATTAAAACTATATTTATCCACATGTCAGATACTAATGACAGTAAGATATTCATATATACAGATGGAGATTCCTTATTGTTTCCATAGCAGAAAATCCATGAGTCTTCTAAGTTGCAATACAAAAGAATGGGATTCCCAAGTAAGTAAGCTGGAAATGAACTACATAAGTGCAATGTCATTGTAGAAATATTTAAATTATTATGAACTATTTGCAGTAGATAATTTGATTTTCTTTGGCTTTATATTATCCAAGAAGTAAAATAATCAATGATAAAATAATTAAGAAGTATTCAAGAGCAATACCCTGCACTCTCTAAAATGTCCAACTTAAATCGCTCTGCCTTAAAAATCAAATCTCCTAGTTTTCATATTATGTAAAGATTTTGATTTTATCTCTTAGAGATAAAGAAACTTCTTATTGGATAGACTAATTTTTATTTTTTTTGAGTAGTGTTTATTGTTTTCTTCTTAGAAAAATAATAAACAAGCATTATAAAATACAAAGAATTAATTAACTTTCTGTGTTTGAGAAGCTTATAAAAACTATGAGACACAGAAGTCTCCTACTTATGTGTTTTTTTCTGGTGCTGGCTAATAGTATTTAAATTTTTGACACCTGAAAAAATATTTCAGTGCCAGTACATTAATAACTATCTCTTTGCATAGATGCATTTATACCTCTATGTCCAGCTATAAAATCATTTAGGCCATGGATTGCTATGCAGCAATTTCTAGAAACCTGCATAATGATATCAAAACCTATTTCATATTTTTATATTTGTGATTTTAATATTTATTACAACATCTGCATTTATTGTATTAATTAATCATTTGTTCTCTATTTAACTCTTTCCTGTTCCCTACTCTTTTTTTCAGGGATATTAATAGGTAGCATTATAATTTAGCATTCATTCTGTAGAGTACACACTACTGGGCAATTATATGAAATATATCAACAACCGAGGAGAGGGACCATTGCTTTTAGTACATGTTGGCATTCAGACCTATTGTCATTCTTCCCTGATTTTTTTTCCATTAAAAAATTAAATCAATGGGGCTGGGTGCCAGAAAAGATAGAATTGTTTGGCAACTGGCTTTTAGCTGGACTCTGCTAACGGGGCAATCTGATGAGAATATAAAAAGGTATGAAGACAGTAATGATGTCTCTTAGTTCTTCTTAAACCCCACGTGGCAGCAGAAATCATGTGCAGTGTGGGTTTCTGGGTCAGTTTCAAACAGCTGTGGTAACAGTCCTAGCAACAGCAGAAGTACAGTGTCCATGGGCTCTGGTTCCAACTGAGGCAATTGTGAACACAATATTGTGCTTTTGTGTAGACTGCAGAATTATGTCATGCAGGGACCTACAAAAGAATGAAGAACAGTCAACTTGAACTTAAACCTGTAATTGCAATGTTGGTTAAAATAATTCTCCTATTTTGTGTTTAAATGATTAGAAAAGAAAGCTTGTGCGAGTGAGAGCATAATACAAAGCTAAGGCATAGACTTCATGAATATAAGAATCAATTAAAAATTAAGCACTATTGGGACCTAATTGAGAATGGAATTCAGAAGGATGCTTCAAGAACAGATTGTGATTTGCTAGGAAATCCACATCTTCACAACAGAACTATAAAATATTCCATTGTTCAGAAAGAAAAACATCTGGAAATAATTTCTCAAATGAACAAAATTCAAAATCCTAGTGGTGATGGTGATTTGTCAGATAAAGTAGTTTATGTCAGCCTTCTTTGTGTGTGTGTTGTTGTGAGGATAGAGCCTGAATGGTTTGGGGTTTTGTTTCTCTTTCTTGTTTTAACTTTTATGTTTTTACATTGACCTGAAAGTCTTGTAAGAACTCCAGGTCAGCCGTGATGAAGTGTTGGTACTCTGAAAAACTCTGTGTGAGCTATTTTGAAAATAAAATCTTGGTAAACTGACAGACATCACATATATTGGAGAAATTCATTTACTTTATTTACTTTATGAATGACATTGGGTGAATTTACAAATTCCCTATTCTCTACAGAGCTCCTTGGGTAATCTTGTATAATGTTTTGGGAATTTCAAATATAGTTACTAACTTTACATTTTTGGACTCCACTTATAACTACATTATAAATATTTATTTAGATAAATAATATTCACATATATTTGTATTTCTATACATGTATGGGGATATATATATATATATATATACACACACAAACACACACACATATATGGTATATAGATATATATACATATAGGGCTATATATGCCCTATATACCATATATACATATATATCATAATATATCATACAGACTCACAGATACTATTTATACATACATATATGGATATATATGTATATATACAAATAATAAAAAGATGTCATGAATTTGATACACATTGTTGGAGATAAGGCAAACCCTATTGCACTCATACTTTTGAGAACTAATTCTCCTTCTCTCAGTAGTCATTAATTATTTGTAACACTTCATCTAGGTATAGGTATTTTTATATTTTCTTCATACATTTTGCAATCTTGTCCCTTGCTCAGATCTTGCTTTGGCAACCACATTATTGATATATCATGAGTTCAGATTCCCTGTTATATTTAGAAGACACGGTCTCACAAAAGATTTCTAGATCCTTGGGCTTTTACAATCATTCTTTCACTACTTCCTCAATGTTCCCAGAGCCTCAGATGTAAAAATTGTATTGTAAGTGTATCACTCAGGATTGGGTACCACATAGTCAGTCATATTGTGTATTTTGGTCATTTGTGAATTCTTGTAATGGTCTTGGCTTGTCGCAAAAAAATAACTTCTTTGATGAAGAGTGAGAGCTACCTATATCTGTGAGTATAAGGATAAATATTGAAATGTAATTACAAATTACTCAGGTTGAGGAGAGCGGGACAAGGAGTCTCCTTTAGTCTGTATGTCCTCTCCAGCCATAAACAGTTAGATATGCTTACAATGCCAGGCATGAGTTACCTATTCATGTCACCCAATGAATAGGCCATAACTCTGACTCCTATAATATTAGTACCTGTATTGCATCCTGGGGCTCATCTCACAATGTTTGTCAGTGTTCTGGTTCATGAGCTTTACAGGTATCTATGTGTTGTCCCTTGGCAGCTTGCACAACACATTCAGATACTATGAAAGCTAGTTCTCAGGAAAGAGATTTTCAAATCAATTTTTTTTTAAATTTTATTTTTTCCCAATATGCTTTTATAACATTTTAATTGCATACAAGTATTAAGGTCAGTTTTAGGTTGAGGAACTAGCAATACAATATATGCAAATAGTCAAGGAACAAGATAATAAACACAAATAGTCAAATAATAAGCAAGGCAATAAACAAAGTCTTGTGATCCCTCTCATAATCACTGTTTTTAGGGGCTTATCAGGATGACTAAAATATATGAGCCAACTTCCCTGTCCTAGCCCAAAGTCACTTTCATGCCTGAAACCTACATCTTGGTTCTAGCCAAAGATTCAGATTCCTGCCTGAAATTACTTCTCTGTTCTAGTAAATGTCTTCAATCCTGTGTCCAAAGTATGTGATATCTCCAGGAGTAGGGTTTTAACTTCAGGATATATCCAGCCTTTAGGACTCTACTATGTTAAAATGTATGCATTTGTTCCTTTTTATCCTAAATTGTTAATGTCATAAGGCTCACTCTAATAAAAATAGTTGGAGTGACCATTTGATACTTATGAGTTGAGACAAGATCAAGAAACATGAAACTTTTTATTCATCAAGAAGAGTTTCTAGCCTTCTCATGGTTAGGATGTACTCTTTAAGATCTTGTGTGGATCTCTCTCTTTTCCCCAAAGATGCCCAGTATGCCCCTTACTTGAGCATGAGCTGATTATATCAAGCTTTCCTGTTAGAAATCCTTAGCATGGAGAATTGCTTATAACGAAATCACAGGAAACTTAGATTGCCATTTGTTCTCTAAAGTACACATGAATCTTTGTAGATTTGTGTATAATTTGGTTTGAGGGGTTAAACAAAGACTGCCATCTTGGTATTCATTGATATGGATACCAAAGAAGAGGAACCAGCAAACACAGTTGTCATTGGAAAATGTCACAATTTGGGCTGTAGTGGTATCTTAGCAGAAAACATTGCTGTGAAAGTGTGGTGGTCAAGAGTTATAATCCCAGTGCTCTAATTTTGAAATGGGAATCTTGTAGACCAGATAGCCCAAAATATACAGATCAGCATAAAAGTGCCATTAAACAGGAAGCTAACCTCCAGACTTCCTATGACCTCCAGATATGCAACCCAGCTTGTTGGTCAACTCAACATGACCGTATACATGCAAAATTATAATATCAGTAAAAATTAAAAAAGAAAAGGCTGATTTATGTAACTTCACACATATCAAATATGTAGTTCTGTAAAATAATACTGTAGAGAGCATACTAATTTCTACCAAGTTCAGTTTTTTCTTCATCTTCCTCTTATATAAAAAGAATACTTCATCACAGATGATGCTTGACTATCCAAGATTTAGACACTGAGTATTTCCAAGACATCCTGGGGAAAGAGAATGTCTAGTCAGAATATCAATGGAGTTGAAGATGCAGATGAATATATTCCTTACAGTTGAGTCTAAATGGCAAGCATACATCCCTGTGGTAGATAAATGTGTAGTTAGACAGTCCATTTAAAAAGGCATTACCAATTTTAAATGCACCATTGAGCATTTTATTACCTTTACCTATCAGCAAGAAAGTTCAATATATAGGAAGAAAAATATCCAAATTAGTATACATTTCTATGTGTAGTGTATGTGTATTGATTTAGTCTTCAACCAATTAATACATTTTTTAAATGCCAAGGTCAGCAATACAGAATTAAAATTGTGTGCCTTCAAGTGTAAATGCTGTATAACTATAACAATAAACATGTTCATGAAAGGCAATTACTTGCTCTCTGTTAACTCATGTTTTATGGATTTTAATACTATGTAATTTGAAGTATATGTTATAGGTAAAAAGATAAAGCTAAACTTGATAATAATTTTAATAAAATAAGTAATTTAAATAAATTTAGGTCATATTATCAGATCATGATACTATTGAACTTTTTGAAAAGCATTTTAAAAGCTACTTAAAAACTGAATTTTATATTTATTTGCACTATGCGTATCATCTGTGACAAATACAAACAACATTGACACGTATAAACATGAGAAAATGAATAGAACAGATCAGAACAATCTGTGGAACTTTCAGAATATATTGCCAGGATGGCCATTGTTGTATTTCACATGAATTACATCCAGAGAGGACTGTTGAATACTTTTGTCCTTTATCAGCTGTCATAGCTTCTTCTGACACTATGAGAGCTTTATCCATTCTTCATTTGAGGGACATCTAATTTATTTCGTTTCTGGCTATGAAGAATAAAAGTGCCATGAACATAGTTGAGCAAGTGTCTTCTGTTTGATCCATATGCTATTTGCATATATCTGGTTTTATGCTGACCATTTCATATTGGATAAAGTCTTGATGCATTCACCCCTAGTGAAGATTATTTCTCCTGTTCTTAACATTCCTTAGTTGCTTGTAATCCTTTGACTAGGTTTGAAGCCCTCCAAACTTTTCCTTTTCCAGTTTATCATACCTGTTGGTATCATCCCAAACTGAGAATCTGAAAAGAGTTACTGACTGTACACATTGTACACATTGTTAATAGAAAAGGAAAGGACAATCAATCAACTTAAGTGAAAAGGGGATCCTGGGTAAAACCGTGGACACATGGAAATTAGATATCTGACTATATTCTGGAACCATTCCTGATACTGCCCAGAAATTACTGGGACTGTAGAGCACCCAGGAGTCCCATGAGCAATGGACTCACAAAGAGCTACAAGTTAATTTTACAGAAATATAAAGATAAAAGGAATGTAGAGAGAGAGAAAAAAGGGGGAGTAGGAAGGATCCAAGTTCTCTCAATGTCTTACTAGTAAAATTCATGGACTTAGTAGGTTTGGTGGTTTCAATAGGAATGGTTACCATAGACTCCTGTGTTCGAACCCTTGGCCCTAGGATTCATATTATTAGGAGGTATGGCCTTGTTAGAATAGGTGTAGCCTTCTTGGAAGAAGTGTGTCACTGCGGGGGTGGGAGCTTTGCTATGTCCTATGCTGAATCTACACCCAGTGTGGCACACAGCCACCTTCTGCTGCCTTCCAATAAAGATATAGAACTCTTAGCTCCTTCTCCAGCACCATGTCTGCCTGCATTCTGCCATCCTTCTTACTCTGATGGTAATGGACTAAACTGAACAGGTAAGTCAGTCCCAATTAAATGTTTTCTTTTATAAAAGATGCGGTGGTCATAGTTTTTCTTCACAGCAATAAAACCCAAACTAAGACAATTGGTGTCCATTGAAATTAAAGACGGGAAGATATGTTGGATGGCCTGAAAACATGTGACAACCTCTGCTGAGGAAATACAACCAAGAGACTTCTGTTGCTTTGCTGCTGGAACTATGTTGCATTCACAGCACACTTCTGGAGAATGGAGGCATTAATACAGTCCCATTGCTTCATGGCATGTTTCTATTTAGCAAGAAATTGCACCCTCAAGCCCTGTCTACCAACCTAGTCAATGTTGTTCAATGTTGCACTATAGTTTGACACACTTTCTTCTCAACTCCTCATTTTTCCTCCTTCTGTTTCAAAGGGGGAATGTAGCACTGCTCCCTGAAGTCTCCCCTGTTGATTGTTCCTGCAATTTTTCTTCACAGTATTGCTTCAAGACATCTGTTTTATTTGCCTTTGGAAGCTTACAGAAATCTCTAGCAGTGGACTGGCTGATTCAACTGAGGAGGAGTTCCAGTCGAATTGAAAGGTTCAGTCAAGGAATGTGGCTTGTGTTGTGGTCGGCATCCAGTTTAAGAACAGATTACAAGGAAAGAGAAAATAAAAATGAACAAAATCAGAAATGAAAATGTGGACATAACATCAGATATTCAGAAAATCCAGAGAATCATAAGGACATACTTTAAAGACCTATAAACCACAAAATTGGAAAAATCTAAAAGAAATGAATAATTTTTCAACACATTCCACTTACCAGAATTAAATCAAAAGCAGATAAACAATTTAACTGGATCTATAATGTCTAGTGAAATAGAAGCAGTTATTAAAATAAACAATTTTATAAGTAACTAGTGTCAGGTGGGTTTAGCACAGAATTTTACAAGACTTTACAAGAATTTTACACGGCTTAGTGTGGTTATGCTTTTCTTACTGCTAGGGTGTCAGAATATTGGGAAGGCAAAATGCAAGGGTTCTAAGCTGAGTTTCTTCCTCAATGGTAGCCAACACCAGCTCAGGGTAGGCAAAATGCAGGCTAAGATAGAGGACCTAGCCTGTGTTTTCCAGGTGAGAAACAGTGAGAACTGGAACAGAGGCTGTGGTTCTCTAACTCCTGGGCACCCAGATGCAGCTGGGAACCTCAGAGACTTAGGAACTAGCCAAAGGCCTGCAATGAACCTAGGGTGGGGGTAATCTGGCTAATTCTGACTGAGTGACAGGAGTGTGAAGGATCTGGAAAAAAAGCCCTCTACAATAGACTTAGGTGAAGCTCTATATAATGAAGGTGAAGACCTCCCCACATGGTGGTGGTCCTTGATGAAGGAGACAGTATTTGCTTTTAACAACTGCTTTATTCATGTCAGATGAGAATGCATATGACTTACTCAGGATGAACAAGAGGTTAAATACCTTTTGCATGAAGGGAAGCCTAGGAAGGGATGCTCATTGGCTAAACACCTGGGGCCCCCAGATACCTCATTATTATGGAGAACTCTAGGCTCTATGCTATGTGACTGTTTTTCATGGTCCTCTTAGTAAGGAGTCATGGTCAAATGCTCCAGGACAGGAATCTGGTTGCGAGACAGTATGAACTGTTGTTCTCAATTATGACTATTACTGGGGTTCTGATCTTTGCTACTACCTTACCAGTTCTTCTGTTTGGTGTGCCAATATTACTCAAATTATTCCATAAAATAAAAACAAAGAGAACTTTGGCCAACTTGTTTTATAAGGCCATAGTTACCCTGATACCTAAATCATATAAAGACCCCACAAACAAAGAGTAGTGATGTAGACAACTTTCCCTTATGAACACAGATGCAAAATTATTTGCAAACAGAATCTAAGAACACATCAAAACTATAACCCACTATAATCAAAAAGTCTTTATTATAGACATGCACATGTAGTTCAACATATAAAAATCAACAAGTATAATCTACCATATAAACAAGCAGAGAACAGAATAAAACACATCATTATCTCATTTGATTCACAAGAGTCCTTTGACAAAATACATCACTTCAGTAAAAAAGTCTGGGAGATATTAGGGATACAAGAAACATACCTCAACATAATAAAGACAGTTTACAGCAAGCCGATAGCCAACATCAATTTATATGGAAAGAAACTCAAAGCAATGTCACTAAAATCAAGAACAAGACTTATTATTCAATGTAGCACACGAAGTCTTAGCTAGAGCAATAAGACATCTCAAGGAGATCAAGGGGACACAAGTTGGTTCCCAAATGTGTGTCTGAAAGAGTCCAGAACCAGCCTTCCATACGAAGACTGTTATTTCCAATATTGGATTAATTTCTAGACCAGTACATGATTGAGTTCAAGTAAGTTGCAGTTCTCTAGGATATTATGTTAGCAAAAGATAAAGTTAGGACAGGATCTGGATTTCAAACAAGTACATGTGTTAAGGCTCTTTTAATTGTCAAGTTAAAATTACTTTTGTTTCCCCTAAATTATTTAATGTAAGTTGCATTGATTGTACACTTTCTAAGTGTATTACTGTGTTGAAATCCTGCACGTTAGTTACGGAGGTCTATTAACCAGCTTTTGTTATAGTGCCCTGAGTATCACAGAACCTTGGTCTTCTGAAAAAGCTTACAAGTACTGGAAGAAGTAAATCAGGCTTTAAGCAGAAACAAGAGGGTAGTGGGTTGATTATTGCTGGTATAACAGCTTTAATTACATTAATTGCTAGTACCACTGCTTCTGCAATTTCTTTGAGACAAAAAGTTAAGACAGCTACTTTTGTTAATCATTTAGCAAAACATGTTACTAATGTGTTGAGTATACAAGAGGATTTAGATAAGCATTTGGAACAATCGATTGGTGCTCTTTATCCAATAATTTTATTCAAATTATTGAAAGAAGGTTCAGAATTTAAGAGGAAGGAGCCATCTCAAGTATCATGCCAAATACCATTGGATTCATGTTAGTTCTAAAATTTACAGTGGTAGTCATTATAATTAGGAAGAAGTTTAAATACACTTGCAGTGTATTTGGCATAATTCTAACACCTCTCTGGATGTTTTAATTTTGCATAGTGTGCTTTTAAATTTAAAGAATGCTACTCTGCTGAGCATTGATGCAGCAGATATTCCTGATAAAATTACCCATGTCCTGAGGTCAGTATTTCTATTTTGCTCAAGCTTCAAGAAAGGCATTTATAGTTTGGTCATGCAAGCTCTTCTTGTCCTGGGAATACTTTTGTTCCTGCCTATTGTGTGAAAGATTGTCTTTAATAACATCAACATGTTGGCAGTCAAAGTACATGGCTTGGAACTGAGAATGGACCCCCAGACAGAGTTATTAAATTAACAGCCTAGCAAGTCAATGATGGGTAAGATTCTGCACAGAGATTTACCAACCTAAGACAGAAACACATTGCTTTTGATAATGCATATTCCACAATGGATAAGGAAGGCATTCTTGTCAGAATGACCTAAGACAGACTCAGTCTTGTTTATGAAATAAAAAAGGCACAGAGGTAGAGAGCTTTTGGGGTTGCTAGGCAAGAATTTGACATAGGGCAAGGACAAGGAAATGGGCTGCTTGGCAAGAATCTGATATTGGCCAAAAACAAGAAAATGGGCTTCAGGCGGAATCTGATATTAGGCTAGCACAAAGAAATAATTTCAGGCTGAATGTAAATCTTATGCTAGAACAAAGAAGTAATTTCAGGAAGGGGTCTAAATTTTCGGCCAGAAAAAGGAAGTAGGCTTCAGACATGAAAATGACTTTGGACTAGGACAGAGAAGTTGATTCATATATTTTTGTCATCCTGATAAGCTCTTAGAAATAGTGATCATGATAAAGGGAGTGTTCACAGAATTTAGTTTATTGCATTGTTTGCTCTTTGACTATCTGTGTCTATTATATTGCTATTTCCTCAACCTAGAACTGACCTTAATACTTGCATGTAATTAAAATGGTATAAAAGCAAAAAATAGAACGGGAGATGGGATAAGGGGTTTCTAGAGAAGGGAAATGGGAAAAGGGGATGGCATCTGAAATGTAAATAAATAAAATATCTAATAATAAAAAAGGGGAATACAAGTTGGAAAGGAAAAAGCCAAAATGGCTTTATTTGCAGATATATGGTACTATACATAAATTAACTCCCAACATTCCATCAAGAAACTTCCATAGCTGATAAACACAATTCTAATAAGTGAAAAAAACACTGCTTCAGCAATGTAGCCAAAGTTTTACCTAAAAAAATCAGTAGCCTTATTATGTAAATTCAACAAAGGGACTAACAAATAAATAAAAGAAATAAGACTTTTCACAATAGCCTCAAATACTATAACATACCTTGGGGCAACTCTAACAAAGCAAATGAAACATTTGTATGATTGTCAAACAACTTATGACATTGAAGAAAAGAAATTGGAGAAGATATCAAAAGATATGGAAGGATGTTTCATGCTTATAGATCAACTGAATTAATATATAGCAAATGGCCATCCTTCCAAAAGCAATCTAAAGATCCAATGCAATCCCCATCAATATTGCAGCATAATTCTTTACAAATACTGAAAGAACAATCTTCAGCTTCATATGATGCTGGGAATTGTGGAGCTGTCCTGGTCTGCCTTGAGAGGCCTGAGTCATAGGTTTTTCAGTTTAGAGTCCATGGCTCCTGTGATACTGCAAGTCTTTCAGTTTCTGAAAGACTGGTCCTTCCTCACTCAATGAAGCATTCAGAGCAGTGATGTTTCTCTGTGTCCTTAGAAGTGAGTGAAGCATATAGAAGTTTGGCAAAACAATTAGTCTTATACATGAATCTTACATGCCCTGTCTTGTTTGCAACTACCATTGTATTGTATCCTGGCAACCATCATTGTATTCATCCTGGCAATCTCCATTGTATTCTGTCTCTCGTAAGTATATAAAAAGTCTCATATAAAACAACAACAACAACAACAACATAAAGTAAAACACCAACATAAAAAAACTTGTCTCAGCCTCAGTCTTACTTAGATCTCTCCAACTTAGCTGGTTTTTATTCCTACTGACCATATCAGGAGACCCTGGTTCAGTAAGTAAGTATCAACACTTAATGCTATGGTAATGCTATGTTAATATGGTAACAGAAAACCCAAGATACCAATAGCAATCTTGAATAATTAATGAACTGCTAGAAATGTCACCACCCTATATTTAAATTTGTACTACAAAGCTACAGTAATAAAAACAGCATGGCATTGGTATAAAAGCAGATATCATAACCAATGAAATATATTCAAACACCTAAGTATAAACCCAAATGCATATGGACACCTGAATTTTATTGATAAAGAAATCAGCAATATTCACTATAAAAAATACAGAATCTTTAATAAGTGGTGCTTCTCAGCTTAAAAGGCTGCATGTAGATGAATCTACATAGATCCACACTATCATCATACACAAACTCCTACTCCAAATGGATAATAACAAAGCCAACATGAAAGCTAATAAGCCAAAAAGCTTCTGCATGGCAAAAGGTACCATTATTTGGATATAGTACCAGCCTACAGAATGGGAAAAGATTCTACCAACTCTCTATACAATAAAGGGATAATATCAAAAATACATAAAGAACCCAAGCAACTAGGTATTCAAAAACTTGTTTATATCTGGAGTACAGATATAAACAGACTATTCTCAATAGAGAACACTCAAATGGCTGAGAAGCACACAGAAATTTTCAATATCTTTAACCATCAGAGAACTGTAAATCAAAACTACATTGAGATTTCATCTCACACCTGTTAGAATGGCTAAGATCAATTACAGAAGTGACAGCTCATGCTGGCAAGAATGTGAAGCACTTCTGTTACTGGCAGGAGTACAAAGTTGTACAGCCACTGTAGAAATCAATATGGCAGTTCCTCTGAAAATTGAGAATTGATCTACTTCAAGACCAAGCTGTACAACTCTTGGGATGTACCCAAAGGATACTCCATCCTACCACAAGTACACATGCTAAACCATGTCCATTGAAACTTTATTCATAATAGCTAGGAACTGGAAACAACCTACATATCCCTCAACCCATGAATAGTTAACAAAATGTGGTGCATTTATACAATGGAGCGTTACTTAGCTACTAGAAACAAAATCACAAAATTTGCAAATAAATAGATGGAACTAGGCAAAACGAATTATGAGTAAGATAGCTCAGACCCTAAAGACAAATATAGCACATGACTTGTTCAGTCATCATCATAGACTTTTCCTTTTAGAGCAGTTGGGAACAAATTACAGAGATCCACATCTAGACAGTATGTGGAGATTAAGAGACTTTGGAACACTCAGCCCCCCAAAAAATGTTTCTATCAAATTATACTTCTTAGAGCTTAGGATCCCTGTCCAAGTATACAAGGAAAGTGTATATGAACAAGAGAAGAGGGAGGTAGCAAGGAAACCAGGTCCTGTAAATTAACATGTTCAAGCTCTTCCAAACTTACAGATACTGAAGCAGCATGCACAGTGCCTTCGTGGGTCTGTACCAGAAAAGAATATGCTGAGTTCACTTACTCTAACACATACTTATATGAAAAGAACCAAACATATTCTTATACATATTATACAAACATGCATACATACATACATACATACATACATACATACATACATACATACATACATACATACGTATTATATCTGGACATATCTGAGGCTTTGACAAGACATCAGTAACACTTCAGCTACTATTTATGTTGTAAAAAGTCCACATGAGGAGATATGCTGACTCCTACTCCCTCCGTGTCCTTCCAGTGTCTTTATGTTACTTAAAGGAAATACTTTTGTCCCTCAGCAAGTCAAATCCTTTAGATTTGCTTTTGGTTTCTCATAAATAATATATTAACCATAATCCAATCAATTAATCAATCAATCAATTAATCAATCAGTCAAGCAGTCAACCAATCAATGAAGTCCTGGGATGATTTAAAAAAAGAAGAAAAGAAAAATGAGGGATGATGCTGGAGAATATGCTCACCACTTAGGAGCACTGGATCCTCTTGATGGAGACCAGATTCGATGCCTGGCACCCATATGACAGCTCATAACCATCTATAAACTGCAGAAACTGTAATCATGGTTCCAGAGCATCTGGTCCTCTCTTCAGTTCCTCTGAGAGTACCAGGAATGCACAGTACCCAGACATAGTTGCAGACAAACATACACATACACAAAATAAATAAATAATTAAAAAGAAAGAAAGGAGAGAGAGAGAGAGAGAGAGAGAGGGGGGGGGGAGAGAGAGATTAAGGAAATTTAGAGACGATTATTCACCTTGAAATGAAAGCCCTTTGTCATGCTTACCAAAGACCTCCTTAACCCTGAGTTTGTAAAACCATTCCCCTGCCCCAGGAGCTCAGCCTTGTAATCTAACATATGTCTCTATACTTTGTCCTGGATCACAGACACATTTTTAATATCAGTGTAATCTTGCTAAGGAGATGCTGACTTAATATAGAAGAATATCAATTTCCTAGCATGTACTATTATGAAATAGAAGAGAATTTATGGATACTTTATCAAAGGTTAGGACTGGTGATTCATTCACTCAGAGAATGTACCATTTTTATGTGTAAACTTCTAGTGCTGGACCAGAGCATTTACAAGAGTATCCTTCAGATTTCCTAATGTGACAGTATAATTAAGACCTTAGCAGTTGTTCTCCTATGACCTTATCACTTCTGTGCTCCCTGTCCACGGCAGCAATGCTAAAGCAGGTACACATGCCTGTAAACTTATGAAGTCTTTCTGCTATATAATCTCTTCACAGACATCAATAGAGACTTTGTTCTGATGCCTCCTTCCCTGTTTCTCAGCTCACTGCCCTTTGTCTTTCACAGGTGCTCCTTACAGTGTTTCATGTAGGCCTACAAAATTTTGACAGCTGCTTATCAAAGGAACTGAAATAAAATGGTGATAAAGCACAGATGTAGTTCAGGTTGGAAAATACTCAAGTTTCTGTAAAATATATAAGAAAGCATTTAGATATATTTTATCTAAATATATATCTATATATTTTATATATTTATGTATTTATTTATAAAATTATATCTTTTATATATAATATATTAAGTATAATATAAATTTATTAATATGTAAAATATATATAAATATATTTTTCTTTGCTAGTAAGACAGCATTCCCTTAGAAAGGCTGCATTGAATTCTATAATTCATTTTTTATTTTTACATTTTCTTCAAGAAATAAAATACTTTTGCCATGTAAAGCTATGAATTTGTATTCTCATACTGCTTATTTGCATTATTTTATCAGCTATAAGTTCTGTTTACATTGACATTTCAAATATTTTTTGTAAGAATTTGTTTAATTTTTTTCTCTAGTATTCTTACATCATTATGGATTCTTTTGTAAAATATATACTGCCAATAATTAAACTTACTTATGTACTGCATCTTAAATTGGTAGAAAATAAAAAGAATACACCACATAAAAATTTTGATATCAATCATCATGATCTGTGCTTTAAGTCAAATGGCTGGAAATATCACAGATATAACTCTAATATAAAGTGAAATAATGAATCAATATATACTTCACAAATATAATGAATAAAAATAATGAAAATGAACAAATAGTATACAATAATATAGATGAATAAAAATCCTAATACTCTATAAGAGATGGCAAATGTGAAAGAATACAGTAATTTCCTTTCATTTACAGTGAAATAGAGAGATACTAAGAACGTAGCAACTTATGGCTGGGGCTGAGAACAGATTGGAGATGAGAGGACCTGGGGTGTGTAGTACTTTGCTTCTTTACTAAGTATGGAAGAAATTCACTTAGTTGGCTTTGGAGAGATGCTAAAATTGTGTGCTGTAAACCTTATTTACCTTAATCGGTGCAAGAATATATGTATATGTATGCATGTGTATGTGTATGTGTATGTGTATATGATGTATATGATGTATATGATGTATATGATGTATATGATGTATATGATGTATATGATGTATATGATGTATATGATGTATATGATGTATATGTATATACATACATACACACACATCATATCTCAAAAGTTGACCCACTATCATCTAACATACTTGTTTTAATCTCAGAGGCTTTCAAAGACATCTCCTTGTTACTGTTGATAATTAAAACTTTTATCACATCCTACAAATCTGTCATTATCTGCAGGTCCAGCCAGCATTGCACCCTTTCAGGCTGTGCTTTCTATTCTGGATCAACAACTTCTCAAGTCCGCTGTATTTGTTGGGTCTCCAAGTCACAGAGTGTACCACATCCCTGCTGTTGCTTTCTCTTCTTCTTCTTCTTCTTCACTCAATGTCAAGTCCCAGTCCACATTCTGGCTTCCATAAGATGAGCATCACAGTTGCCTGGCTGGTACAAACTTCCATAAGGCTTTTGATATTCAGTGCTGTGCTTCAAAGAATTGATGTCAAATAGAACTGGTTCCAAACAATTTCATGATTGTTTGAATCTTAGCTAGTTTCATGTATTGCCTACTTGACTGTGTTCATAATACTCTTTTAACAATATTGCTCACAAGCATATGTGCATATCAACAAAATGTTCTTATGCAGCTACTCATGAATATGTCTGTTAAGATGACCAGAGCACATTATCAAAGTAGAAAATCAATGTTCGTAAAATATTATTGATTGAAACATAGTATATGAATTTTTATTATCTTATAGATCATCCCTTTAAGTTTAATGTCTAATAGGTATTGGCTATACAGAAATATTTTAAATGAATACTGGATGATAATAGAGAGAAATTTCATTATCATCTAAGTTTATTCATATATTAGAGAGATGATGGTTTTACAAAGCATAAGTATGTTATCTGACGTTAATTTTTTTATTCTATTCTTTCTGAAGAGGATGTGTATGTAGATTGTGTTATTCAAAATTATGATAAATTTGCTTGATTTATTCTCATTTTTTTCCTAACCAATACTAACTTGCCACCATAAAAATGTATGTTTATTTTCTAGAAACTCTTCAATTAGAGAAAGGAATCTATATATATTAACTTTCTACTTTATAAAGCAGAGTCAATTAGCTCTATGTGTTAGTTGTGGTAATCTCCAGAAAAGAGGAATATTCTTAAATTCCCATTGTGTTAAAAAAAAATCCACAAAAAAATTATTGGGCTATTTAATTCTGTTTCCTTAGGACATAGGGTAAGACTGCCAGGACATGTCAGACTTTGTTATAGGGGTGTGGAGGAGATTTCTGTCTCTTATATTGATTCTTTTACGATTTCTTTTCTATATTGTTGTCAGCAACATTCAACTCTTCCAGGGTTTGCTCAGTCTCCCAAGTAAACTCTGACTTTCTAAAAATTAAATTTGAATTGTGAAGTATTCTGAAGTGATACACCATACTCTGTACATAATTTCTCAAAGAGCTTATCTCAGGTTTGATGTTGCATGGTAGTCCAATATTCATCAGTAGTTTAAACCTTCCTCTTCAGTAATTTCTTAAAATTCAGTCCTTCTCAATGCTTTCAGAGAAAAACAGAACAAAATCACCTGTTTTACCACCCTACATACTTACCTTGTTCTTTCCTCATTTTAGCCTAATACCAATATATTGCTTCCTATTTTTCCTATTTGATCCCAAGTGTGCGTGTGTGTGCGTGTGTGTGTGTGTGTGTGTGTGTGTGTGTGTGCACATGCACTTTACCAAGCCTTGGTTTAGCTAGTCCTTTTTCAAAGGTATATCAGTCTGTGCTGTTATGTGAAGTTGAAGACTAGAGAATTTCTATGTTGAATCCTGTGAGTTAATTATTAAAGGGATCCCCTGCGGAATGTGTTTACTTTCTCACGTTATTAATATTATATTCTCTTGAACCATCCTAAAATTTAGTCTTACATCTCTTTAAAGATGGCCTTTCATGTATGAGACTGTCTAGAAGGTCATCTTTGAGAGGGCTCATCACTCATCTTACCAATATTCTTACCAAGATGTGAATATTATGAGTAATAATTTGCCACAAACTCCCTGTATCTGATCAGTGTCCTCCTATAGTCTAGTCATAAACCTTGAATGAAAAAAAACTGTATCATATGCAATAAAACATGGCACAAATTAAACTTACTATAAAAATATTAATTACTCAAAAGCAGTTAATTCAAGTAACAATTTCAATAGATAGCCGAAGGAAAAGTTTATTTAGTCCTAAATTGTATTTAGTCACCTTTGTATGTCTCTCAGCATGCATCTGTTCATCATCTACTCTAAAAGTAACTGAGGCAATTATCAGGAAAAAAAATATTTCATTTTGATTACCAGAAAAGCATCTTTTAAATGATTAAGATCTTCAGGCAAATGTAAAACCTGTAATTATGCATTTAAAAAATGAGGCAGCATTTGACAGTCATTAAAATACCTCTTCCCTTGAGGAACTTAGGAGCATTGCTGTTTGTCAGATTGTAAATAGCAGGTACTGGATGCAAAGTACTTTGTACCTAAGTGTTCACAAAAGGACTTTAATATGCTCAGTCAGATTGAGGTCTGAATGTTTAAACCAGAAACTGAAATGGATAATTGAATAAATGTACACATTTATTATGTTTATTATATTATATTTATTATATTTATTATATTATATTATATTTATTATATTATAGCTATAAAGGGACAAAAGCATTCTAAAGCATGACAAAGAGATACTAAAAAAACTTAACACACACTAATCCTTTTTTTTTTTTCTAGAATTATATAGGAGACCAGAAAGCACTCTATATGCGGGGTAGTCTAAGAACTGAACACTGGCTTAGCGTTCAGCACTTGTTGTTCTATATGTCATACAAACAGGTTTTTTCCCATGGGGGTTGGGGGTGATGATGTAACATTCTAGCAGTGTTGCTTTCTAGAGTTCTAAACCATACTTTTGTAAAATCTTTTGTTTGCTTTAATATAAAAAATATATTGAGACACCAGATGTTTTGGATTAAGACTCCATTTTAGAGAGTCTGACCTAAGGTTGAACTTGAATTAACTAACAGGCTAGTAACTAGCAACAGTTTCCAGGCTATACCACAAGACCTGCATCTAACACAAGTTTCCAGGTTATTCCCCAATAAATCTGCACCTCCAGGTTACAAACCTGCCCCTGGTACTTCATTTCCTAATAACCACCAATCAGGAAAACCTCAGAAGTTAAGTTTGTGGTTTGGCTCCCAACATCAGCCAGTTACATTAAAGGCCATAATGGTCCCCCTATCACATATGTACTAGGCTAGATACCTGCATCTTGCCTTATTAATGTTTGCCTAAAACTATGCTCAGGCCTCCACTTTCCTACTGTGTCAAGGCTGACCGGAAGCTCAAGCTCAAGCTTGTCTAAAGAGACCTTGGAATCAGTTCCTTGGTGGTCTTTTGGGATTTATAAAACATTTCCTGGTATATCATTATATATATTAAGTACATGTAAACTATACAGAAAGATACTAAATATATGTAATATATACAGGAAAATCTTTCAATAGTTTTCATAACCAACATAGACATTTTAAGTCAAATAATTTAGAATACTGTAGGCAAAAGGGCTGGTTTTATAAGTGTGTATGAACCTAACACTCATTAACAGACAGTAGAATGAGTTTGAGACAGTTCTAGCTGTATAGCTATTTCCTGCATCTAAGTAAAATAAAACAGTGGATAAAGGTTACTTTGTCAGTAACAGAAAAAGTGAAGTTCAAAAAAATTTAGACATTCATGCCCTAGTTTAGTTTTTATGTATAACCTTAATACTGGTCATACATTTGTTATTATCGACCTTAAATATAATTTAAGTGATTTTTAATAATCTGGTTTAAGCAGGGCAGTGGTGGTGGATGCATTTAATCCCAGCATTTGGAAGGCAGAGGCAGGCAGATTTTGGAGTTCGGGGACAGCCTGGTCTACAGGGTGAATTCCAGGACATCCAGGGATACCCAGAGCAACCCTGTCTCAAACAAAACAAAACAAAACAAAACAAAACAAAACAAAAATCTGGTTTAGTAGGCAAATTCTGAACTCTTTCATCAAAATAAATATATTTCCATTATTAGTTTTAAATGTATGAATGTTTTATCTTCATATATGTTTATCACTCATGTGCATTCCTGCTTCTTACAGAGGCTAGAAAAAGGAGTCAGGTCCTTTGGCATAGAGATGGTTATGAGTCACATTGTGGGTGCTGGGAATAAAACTCTTCTGGAAGATTAGTCAGTGCTTTTAACTACTAAGCGAATTCTCCATCCATCCATCCCAGTTCAAAAAGAAATGCATATACAAAAGCTTTAATAGACTCAAAATAAGCCAAAGCCAGTTGATACCTGAGTGTTGAATCTCTAAGGTAGCTATCAATAACCAATCTAGTTTTATAAATACTACAGAATGTTTTTTTTTTTATCTAAAGCATTTTATTTGACTAGAGAAATCTCATATTTTCAAAACTGAAAGTATTCAAATCTTTCTCCTTACAAATGGCCTAGACTGAAAGAGATGAAAGATTTTATTTTATATTCATACTGGGGTGTTTGTAATTTGCAAAATGTGTGATGTGAAAGTCTCTTTTTCATTAGAGAATCATATCAGCTGATTTTCTTTTCAATTGTGTACAGAAAGGGAAAGTGCTACATTTATTTATTTTCTATGAGATACTTTATTTTTGTGATATAGAAAGCAAAATGATAGACTCATTTCTTTGCTATCAGATACTTTATCAGGTTGCAATATAGAAGAACCAGTTCGTAGGCAGATTACAACATTTTCATGTGAGATAATTTAGAGTCTTACCTAAATAGTAGAGCTAAACAAAAAGATTGATTGTGGGGGTGAAAATAGAGAATAACAACAGGTAAACAGACATAAAAAATGGTATCTTAAATACAGACAAGGAAGTGGACTTCAAGCAGGAAGCTGACATTAGGCTAGAACAAAGAAGTAATTTCAGGCAGGAATCTAAATCTTAAGCTAGAACAAAGAAGTAGGCTTCAGGCATGAAAATAACTTTGGGCTAAGACAGGGAAATAGTCTAAGATATTTTGGTCATCCTGATAAGCCATTAGAAATAGTGATCATGGAACTTTGTTTATTGCCTTGCTTGTTCTTTGACTATTTGTGTTTAATTTCTTGCTTGTTCCTTGACTATTCGCATCTATTGTATTGCTAGTTCCTCAGCCAAAAACTGATCTTAATACTTGCATGTAATTAAAATGTATAAAAGCAAACAGGAGGAGGGGGGATGAGATAGGGGATATCTGGAGGAGGGGGCAGGAAATTGGGAAAGGGAATGACATATGAAATGTAAATAAATAAAGTATCCCATAAAAAACCCACATAAATCTGGAGTTTTCTTAGAGAGGTTTTATAAAGAATATAATATTTTGGAAAAATTAAACCACATTTCTATGCCATTTTATGTGAGAAGATGCATGATGTTACAGTATGTGGGAATTCACTAAGTTCTTGATTTAATTGTTTAAATTGCTATCAGCTCCATTATTTTGTTTTGTACAAATTGACACCACATGCTAGCAAAGCAAACTTGGGTACTAGATTTATCAAGCTAGAATGAGATTGACTTCAGATTGATTTATATTTGGATACAAGTTTTGAGAAGTCCAGAGGTATAAAGAAAATACATGATTTCCTGTGACTGTGTTGGCTTAGCTACAAAGTAGCTATATTATCTATTTCTTGAAATATTATACAAATTAAGAAAAATGATATTTGAAATGTCAGTTGTTTAGAACTGTCTTACCATGTGTATTGTATATAGTTGTACATGAAATGACTATTACATTTTTTTTGGATACCAGTGCATATTGGTTTTTAGAGTGCAGTGAATCAGCATAAAATAAAGATATATTGAGGAATGAGTGCCAAAGATGATTAAAATCTTCTGGCTAACTATTATGCAGTGAAACTTAACAGAAAGTATAACTGAAAAGTGTGCATTGGTTTTGAGTACTCAGGGCTCATGGAAAATAAGGAACATGTAGCATGCCTGTGGGAGACTATGGTACATAAGGTTGAACATTGTTCCTATTCTCTCTTTCCTTTTCTTTTCTTTTCTTTTCTTTTCTTTTCTTTTCTTTTCATCTTAAATAGTATTGGTTGATTTTAATGATTGTGTCTCAAAAATTAAAAAAATAAGGATATAGAAAATTGAAATAATGTGATTTATTCATGTGACCTAATATTTCTCTATATATAGAACAACTAGGATTACAATAAGCATTTTATCATCAATGTGACATGTCAAAATATTTGAGCAAATACCTAGGTTGAAGGATTTTTAACACACTTATTCTCAGAGAATTTGGAAATAATAAAGTCAAATGTCTGACAGATGATATATGAAGATTATTCTCAAATAAGCACAATGCAACCAGTTACAAATGTGTGGTCTAGAGGAATGTAGACTGAGAAGAGAGGTGGAGTGATATCCACTTTGTCAAATCCACAACCTAAAGGCACATAAAGACAAATGGATATTTAGTGGAAACAGATCTGAGAAAAATGGGAACAGTAGATAAAATTAGGATGGCATGGATCAAAAGACTGCACCACCACATACAAGGCCCTAAAAAGGAAAGCTATTGTGGAGTTGATATAACATATTCTATAGCCTGATAGAAATATAAGCAACAGTTTAATAACTACCCTGGATTGCATCTGGTGCTAAATTTTGCAGGTCAAATTTCTTCTATAAGCATTCCCAACTGTTTAAAACAGGTCTTCACAAATGATTAAGGGAAATCCTGTAGTGCGGACTCACTGTAGATACTAATTCTATTTATACTATAAATTTATAATACCAACTGGTTAGCATTTGAATCATGTGGTACTGTAGCCTGAAAGTTGACAATTATTGTTTATCATACGCCTAGCCTCTGGCTACCCAAAACATCTATTTTCAGTCAAATTTATTTGACTAAGTGAAAACACTCTGGAGGAAAGTATCTTTCACTGTTTAGTAGTGTATATTTCCACCAACTATCAATTAAGAACAAATAAATTACTAATTACTACCAAAAACACCCTAGAAATAAGTCACCTCCATTAATCCCAGGTCCTGTAATTCACCAAAAAGACACATCAGAGATATACTTCAAACTAAATACAGCATATTAAGTTTAACAAAGCAAAAATATCATCTATAATATATTAATCTTTTGTAAGATTTAAAATAATATAATTTCTATTTACACTCCTTATTATGCTTAGAAGCACACAGCAGTAACATAGCCAAGTGCTTTTAAGGCAAGGCAATCATTATATTAAGTTCTTTAAAGTTATTTTTTTGATATTAAGTATTGTGAAAAGTAAAGCCAGAGTCAGAAGAGAGTCCAAGGAATGAAATTATGATACGGCAGGTGCAGTAACATCCTGTTATAACCTTCACCGTCAGGCCATTGGCAATGAAATGGATTTACAGGTTTTCTTTTTAGTGTTTATTTTGTGTCCAAAACTCTATTCTTCAGAATCAGCAAAAAAGCCTTACCTGGAGGGTTGCTATTATTCCACGCTTGTACATAAAGGATATTATAAGCATTTGGCCTTTGGTTCCCAGTCATATAACACACCTCGCTTTTATGACTCCAGGGCTGCATTGCAAGTCTCAAGGAGCCCAGTGCCATACAAAGTGATTAAGTAGAAAGTAAGCAATATATGACTCTGTACTTTTTTATAGGTCATTTGACAAAATGGGAAACTACTGGATATTACAAGTAAAAATGCTATCTCAGCCGTGTAATTTTCAGAAGAGTGCAATGTTGTAAGGATATTTCTACCTTCTAGACTCTCCCAGAAAGGACTTCAAAACCAATATAGAGATGATGGTGGCACCATGGTGTGTACTAGAAAAGCGATACATGAATCAGTGACAACAGAGATTCTGTGTTGACTAAATCCAACAGTTTAAAATTCAAAGCAATGAGCAGGTCTCAGAGTTGAAGACTAGCTGAATTCCAGCCCATGGTTCAGGGAGAAAAGAGTTAAATGTCTGAATGAAGAAGTCATAAGATAATCTGCACATTTTCAATAAGTCTTTAAATGTTGATTATGAAAAATATATTTACAAAAACATCTGCTCTTAAGATTTATGGAAGAGATAAATCAAGACAATAGTTTAGATTTTTACCAGAACTGAATTGCAATAAACTATTTTTATTCTGTCTGTGATACTCATTGTCATAATCTCTGGCGTGCTTTGAATTGCTTAGAGTAATTACATATGATGAAAAAAAGAACTCATAGGGACATTAGGGAATGTAAAAATGTTTCCCAGCAGGTAAGCTTGAACAGTAAGCATATGAAATGTTATTTTCCCTTCAGTGTATGTGCATTAATCAAATGGAAGAAGGTATGAATAGTAATTGGAAAATATATGCTATAAAAATGACAATATTCGGTAGTATAACTTGAAATCAGGTAGTCTGATAACTCCCGCAATATTCTTTGTTCAAGATTGATGTGGCCCTCCTTGTCCTTTCATGCAGACAGACAAATTTGGATAGTTTTTGGTTGTTTGGTTGTTTGGTTGTTTGGTTTTTGTTTACATCTGTGAAGAAAGATTTTGTAAATTTAATTTAATTGTATCTATAGGCTGCTTTTAATAGGAAGGCCATTTTTACAATGATCCTGAAAGTTCACGAGAGTCCAGGCCCTTTACAACATCTGCTGTTTTCCTCAAATTTTCTCTTCCATGTCTTAACATTTTATTTGTAGAGGTCTTCCGTTTCCTTGGTTTTATTCTGACATATCTGTGTGTGGTCCTGGTAGTGTTTGTGGTGTGTGTGTGGTTTATGTGGTAATGGTGTGTGTGTGTGTGTGTGTGTGTGTGTGTGTGTGTGTGTGTGGTATGTGTGGTGGTGTGGGAGTGGTGTATGTATGGATTGTGAATGTGTGTGTGTGTGATGATATGTGTGGTGTTGGTGGTGTGTGTGTCTGAGAGAATGCTGATATGTGTGGTGGTGGTGATGGTGTGTGTGTGTGGGGGTGTGTATGTGGTATGTGTGGTGTGTGTGTGTGTGTGTGTTTGTGTGTGTGTGGTGTGGTATGTGTGGTGGTGGTGATGGTGGGGGGGTGTGGTAGCTGCTTTTGCATTTCTCTTAATATGGGTTATATGAGCAAAAACTGAGACTGCTGTCTCTGATTATGGAAATTCTATGCTTAAAAATATCAAATGTTTTTACAGAAAGGAACTTTACATGCTGCCAGACAACAAAACTGCTACAAACCCTTTCATTTACAATGGTGACCTGGTTGCAAGATACCCTAGTGCAGTAATAGTTTAAAAAATTAGTTGTGTCAAAAGAATTAGAGACACACCAGCTACCACTCTCAGGATTCCTACAAAACACCAACCTGTCAGCCATGACATATAAGAAAAAGACTTGTTATAGACCCATGCAGGTGCCTTGTTTGTAACTTCAGTCTCCGGGAGCCCATCTGATCCTGGCTTAGTTGATTCAGTGTGTCGAGTTTTCGACACACTTCACAAGCCAAGACTCCACCTGAAGCATCTCCCAATATTTTATCTTCCACACTTCTGCAGAATAGTTCACCAAGGTTTGAATGCATAATGAGTCTTGCAGCCCTATATTCTAATGTTCTTCCACAATCCTCCAAAAAATACCCCATTGAGTCTATTCATCTGTACACCATACTCTTGGGACTAGTTTCTGTCTTAGTAAGAGTTAGTATTACTGTTGATGAACCAGTATGACCAAAATCACCCTGGGATTCTTCTTTAAGGGCCGTCTTGAGAAAAGACAGAGAGAGAAAGAAAAAAATGAGAGCTTGTACAAGAATTGGTCTTCAACCTCTCCATGATTGTTAACTCTACTTTCTTCCATCTTGGGACCATTAATTGGGTTATTTTTGCTTATTTCCTTTGGTCTCTGGGCCTTAAATGGGCTGACTAACTTTGTGAAACAACAGATAGATAATCTGATAGCAAAATCTATTCAGATACATTATCATAAGTTAGCTATGGAGGACCATGAGACTGTGGATGAGGTTGTTACTCTATCTAGGGTGTTCCCAAGTCCCATTTCCACCCAACCTAAGAGAGGGGACTTCTGCCCCTAGACCAAGCAGAGAAGAGACACCCAGAACCTCCTCTGTCTGGCAATCTGAATTCTTGCTTAGTGGCTAAGCACTGCAAGGGAATAAAAATAAAAGTTAAAAATATGTTTCTGGGTTCCCTGAGGGACAAGCCTGTCTGCATAGGGGTTGATGTCAAAAGTATCCCCTCTCCAGGAAAAAGACATTGGGATGGGTATGGCCCTCATGCCTCACTGGACAACGACAGGAGGACTGGAGCCATTATAAGGTCCCCTTTAATTACTGGAGGGCAGGCCTCTATCCCCACCTTGGCAAGATTAGAATTTCCACAGCCCTTCTATACTTGGAGAAGGGAGGAGATGTCAGGGGCATCCCTGTTTATACACTGAAGGCCTAAAATCAGCCATAAGCCTAAAATCAGCAATAGGCCTGACATACATGCTTGCTAACACAAAGTCTTGAGTCTCTATGGAAAAACACTGAAACAGATGGCTATAAACTATTGTAAACAAACAGCTTTTGTGGAAATCTACCAGCCTGAGTAGTCATAGACCTTATAAATAGGCAGCCTTGGCAGATAGTACCAAATTAGATCAGGACAAGTGAATGATAGGCAAAGTCATAGTGACCTGACCCCTGAACCTTCACCCAGCTGATACCCTGTTCTGAAAGATATCTGTACTCCCCCTGAACACCTATGCTCCTGTGTCATCCCCTTCCCCACATCCTGCATTTTTGTGTTTATAACCCGTGTGTTAAAAAGTAAAAAATATGATTTGATAATAAAAAAAAAATCACCCTGGGAGAGAATCATGCAAAATTCTGTGCCAGATATGGTCCCTAATCCAGATGTTATCTCCCATCAATAACCCTTTGAAAGAGAAAGCAAGCTGAAGATCAGAATTCATTTCTGATTACAGATGCAGCATGACCTAATGTATTGGCCAAACATACTTCTGTGTTATGATGTACCTTCAAAGTGGGAACTAAAATAAACACTTTCTTAATTTTGTCAGGAATATTAATGTACCAATAAAGTATTACTAATACAGAAGATTAATACCATGAGTTGGGATCATTTATGTGAGAGACATATCATTCTTAAGCCATCAGAATAACTGTAAAACTTTGGGCTTTGAAAGCCATAGAATTTTGCAATTCAAGATTAATGATCCATAGCAGTAGGGATTTGGACTCCTAGAATGCTGAGAAAAAAAAAGGAAGAGAAATGGAGTTAGCCCATCTCATGGAAATTCAAGGGAAATAAAGATTTTGTAAGAAAATTGGCTACAGGTTATTTGAATCATATTCTGACAAATGTCCTGGATTCTAAGCATAAGGATGCTTGGATTTTTGCCAAGTTGGAAAACATTGAGCTAATGAGTTTGGTAGAAAAATTCAAGACAGGAGAGAAAGAGCTGAAATCTATGAATTATCATATTTGAATAGAAAAGGAATCTGTACAAGTTTAAAGTGTCAGTTAAGGTAGATGCTGAGAAAACAGATTAAAAATAGTATCCTGCTCATCACTGAGACAGAAGGTGGCCTGAGGGCATAAGTCCACCCATCAATGAATACAACTTGTGAACAAGCAAATTCATTTGAAAGAAGAGAGCTGGGAATGAATATTCCTGCTAAAGGGGTTCTCTGCTTGAAAACAAATACTCAGAAGTGAATTTCTCTGTCATGGAGACAAAGAAGAGGCCAGGCTATATCTAAAACTGGTAGGATAATTTGGTAGCATCAACTACATGGTACCAGTTTCATATATGTGCTAGGTACAGAAACAGTGAGTTTATGGAGGCCAAGTTTTCAGAATAATTCTGAGGCCCTGTGATGTATCTCAGGGTCAGAGTCCTTGTCTCTAAGGATATTTAGTGGAGGCATGAAATTAAAACTTAAATTGAAATGAACACCCTAGGGTATTGAAGATGCCAGAACCATGGGGCATCCCTCAAAGAAAGCTACCTGCATGGTCCCAAATGAGATATTATGCATGCTGAATTCAACAGAGCTGTAGGACAGTACACTTCAAACCCTTTGTTTGCCCAGATGTTTCCACAATAAAGCCCTGTTGCCTCACATGAAACTTCAGAATTTAGTGTTTGCTGTGCAGGATATTGGTCTTGCTTTTGCTTGATATTTTCCTGCTATGCATTAGTCTTCTCTTTTGGAATGGAAGTATTTATACTGTATCATCCTATATTGAAAGCACATTTTAGATTTTATGAAGGCATAACAATTAAGAGATCATGAATCTCAGAAGACACTTTAGGGTTGGGAATTTCAGACAGTGTTGGAATTGTTAAGAGCTATGGAGTTTCTGGAATTTAGGCTAAACTTGTTTTCAGTTTTGAGATGTTCACCAGCCCATGGAGACATAGGGTGGACGGTTGTGGTATAAAAGATATATTTGGCTATAAAACTGACTAGTGATAGACTTGTGATAGTTAATGTTGACTGTAAACTTGATGGTATCTAGAGTCTCCTAGAATTCCTGAGAATATCAGGAAGTTTCCAGCTTGGCTTCCTTGAGATGAGAAGATCCCCTGCAAATGTGGGCAACAGCATACTATGTGACAGAGTCATGGATTGAAGCATACTATGCAGTGTGTGTGGTTCTGGACTGAAGTTAAGAGTAATTGGAGAGTTGAGTATCAGTGTTCATCTCTCACTGCTTTCTGGCTCCTGATGCCATGTGAGCAGGAGCCCTAGACTCCTGCCATCATGCTTTCCTGTCATAATGAATGGTGCACTCAACCTGTGACACAGGAGACCCTTCTACTTTTAGCTGGTTTTCCCTATGGATTTTATCACAACAATGAAAAAAAGCTAACTAATACAATATTGAAAGAGTTGCCCAGTGAAGAGGGAGAAGGCGATGATAGAAATACTCCTTGACCTGAGTTTTAATACACCAAAGTGACAACTCATGATCCAGCATATACATAGGGGATATAAAGATATCTCTCTGCTAATGTATGAATAAACAAACAAGCAAACTATACTAATCAGAGTGTCCTCTGTATTTAAACTATTTGAAATGGGGAAACGTTTAAACAAGAAGAGAAAGAGCCTCTGGCAGTATGGTTTATGAAGCTATGGTACAGGAATATAGATAGTTATGTAAAAGAGCAAAAGTCATTAATAAGTGACGCCCTTTGTTAAGTTCATTGTTGCCATCAACACAACCATGACAAAGGACACAAACAGGCCTCAGACTTACAGGAAATTGGCTAAACCAGTCTCTATATGGGCCATGCTTAAAGTAAGCAAAGCCTACAGGAACCTCCTTCAGAGACTAGCTAATTCTTCCTCCCGTACTGTATACATAATAAATACTCTGAGGTTCTTGCTTCTAGTGGTGATAGATATAACTCCACAGAGTGTGCACACCCCATATGACCCATCTTTTCTGTACATGTTCTGTTTTTTCCTCACTCTTCCACCCTGCTGTAAGTCAGGGTTCCAAGACAAAGCCTGTGGGTTGTGGCAGATTGCATCAGTAGGAGCATCATGAAAGTCTTGCCATGGGGTCTCCACAGCCAGTCATGATTCCTGTTTTCTGCAAATGTTACCAAAGAGTGAGAATAAAAGAAAGCCCTACACAGTAACAGCTGGTACTAAAATATTTTATTTAAAATGAAAAATAAAAGCATATTAGGGAAGTAGGTTGCCAGAGCCCATAATTTTCTTCTGGAGAATTTGTTTGTTTGCTTGCTTTTTCTTGATTTCTCTTATATTCCTATTAAGTGAAAGGAGGTGAGAATTTTCAAAGGCAAGAAATAGATAAAACCTTATTCTTACAGTGGAGCTGCTATATAACTTTGTATGCCTTTTACATATACAGGATTATTTTAATTGTGTGTTTGCCCCTTTATGCATATACATGATATAGTAAACAAGGTTTTTCTTTCAAGTTGCATAGAACAAATCTGGTCTTTTTTCTTTTTGTGAAATGAAACTTGACTTAAGCTGGCTCTTTTCAAATTCTTTTACGCCAGGTGTTTTACCACAGATTCGTCATAGATGGAAAGTGCTGAGTTTTACCTTACCATGAGAGATTGGTAATTGTTCATTCAGGATTGGATTGTTCCTACCCTATATCAACAGTGTTATTGGGGCCTATGGGTCCTATTACTTTCTGCTTCTATTGAAACAACATTGGGGACAGAGATTGGTAAAAAAAAAAAAAAACAGTTTTATTCAAGGATGGGATGCTAAGAATTGCACAAGTAGCATGTACCTTGTAGAAGGAGGTTTGATAATTTGGGGAGGAGAAATTGGTTTAGAAGTTCTACGGGGCATCAGGTAGGAAATTCCCAGGATTGGGAGAGTTCTTTGATTTTCTATAAGTTCTTTGAAAGCCTAGAGACCTTTTTTCTTTCTTTCTTTCTTTTTTTTTTTGTCATTCTCATTGAAATTCTCCTTCAAGCCTGTTCTCCTCTTTCCCTGATGACATACTAATTTTGTACATGAAATGTGTTTATAGGTAAAATGAGAAGGGAGTATTACAGAATGTCTCTGGAGCTTTGAACATCATATGTGACAAATGCTGTAGCAGAGCAAAAATACTGTAACTTTTAGTCTGTTCTGTTACAGAAACTGATATACATTCGATGATAAAACATTTGCCTTTCCCTGAGACAAAGGCTGAATGATTCTAATACGGAAGAAGCCAATCTCTAATGCACTGGCTCATAAAAATCACCAGGGGTACTTGATTTTCAAATGCTATGATCCCTATAAATTTCATGGACTAGCAGACAATAGCAAAGAGTCAGGCATTTTTGAAGAACACTGTATGAGAGACATTGTGATCTTCATTTCACTGGACACATAATAGTATTATGATCACAGGAGACTCAAAATAGAAACTAATTTAGCAAGAATCTCTTGACTGCTATGGTGAGCTTCTGACTTTAGTGAGGCCTGTGGTGGGTTGTGATCTTTAGATTATTTGAATGATTTAGGCTGATATAAAAAGTGAATTTATAAAGTTCTAAAGCATTCCAAAAAGAATGGGAAAAGTAAATAATGGAGCATATGTAACACACACACACACTCACTCACACACACACACACACACACACACACACACACACAGCAAAGCAAATGTGACAATATTTGGTCAAAACAGAGTTAATAGGGGAAGACTGATACAGAGCCAAATTCAGGGTTTTGCTTTAAAACATGAATAACAGTTTACCAAATACTTTTAAGAAGTGAGAAATAGACACTTACAGAGGCTCACCATGCATTCCCAATATGATGGAAAGCAGTCTCCTGTGGGAACAAATAGCCTCCACTGGGGAGCTAGCATGGCCAAAGTTACTTGCAAGAGAGGTTCTGGGTTGCACTAAGAATATATTGGTATCCAGTAATGTGGAAAACACTTGGGCTGTACTGGGCCCTGGAGCTATATAGCTTAATTCATCATCACACTCAAAGGAACTAGAAGCAAAAGGTGGCAATAGGTGGAAAAAACAGAAGAATGTTGAAAGTAGAAATTAATTATGTCATAGGCATTGGCTACTACCTCCTCCCACCTCCATAGTAGATCCAGTATCTTCTCAATCAGATAAGATACTTTCATCTAGCCTA